>CM068835.1:63870797-63908198 GCA_028554795.2 Sinohyriopsis cumingii
ACAGACAAGGTTTCTCATATACTCACATTGGCCGAGCACGAAACTCGAAACCACGCATACAGAGGTGAGATGGTAGTGATCTGTAACAGTTTGCGCTTTAGACCATTCGGCCACTTGGGGCCCCGATAGCATATTTGTAATACAAATCCCAAGCTCGAACGTAAAGTTTTATTATATACTTTGAGACACGTCTTTTAATAAGATATAATGGTTTGCGATACGAGTAAACATCAAATGAACTTTCGTAAACCAACCACGTAATAAAATCCAATGCATACCCTGGCAAGATTTCATCAGATGTAGTCAACATTGTTAAATGGATATATATATATATATATATATATATATATATATATATATATATATATATATATATATATATATATATATATATATATATATATATATATATATATATATATATATATATATCCCAAATAAGAAACCGTATCTGCACTGTTGTCTTTTCAATTTAAGGGTTACCTATACAGGAGAGAAACAATTGATCTAGAGAAAGTTAGTCCATAATATAAAAACTATTTGAAAACATTGTGGAATTGAAGAAATATGTTTTCATCGTAACTGATCAATTGAATTATTCTTTACTGATCGAAGAATAAGTCCTAACCTTATAACATATATTATCATATTTGTCCTGAGTAAAAAGGAAAAATTGAATATAGGAATTAGTTCATGTATTATATATCACATTTTCATTATCGAACAGTAAAATACAATTTTAATGTTGAATATATATATGTATCCATTTCTAGTATCTAATGGGGCCAAATTCTGGACAGGTGGGTATAAATGTATGCATACATGCAAATATCAACTTTAATTCTTATGGAAGACTAAAATGTTCTTTATCCGTTTGAAGATAGTGTTTGTTAATTTATACTTGCATTATCAAAGAATCATTTCCGCAGTATAGTAAATATCATCTTTAGAGCCAACGTGATAAAATATGATAGAAAGAAAGATAACGATGCAAAAAAGGATGAAAAAATAGAAAAGCACACACAAGTAAAGTACACACCACACTGGAAGTAGATATCATTAATTCGGATGAACGATCATGCACTTATTCATATTAGCACACTAGAGTCAGAGGCAAATTATGTAAATCGGTACCTGATGTTCTGTATTAGAACACAAACATTCTTTTGAAACTGATCTCTACCGTAACAAATATTATTTGCATGCGAAATGTTCATATATCTTTGAGATCAATGAAGCGTTCTGAATTGCAATTCTGTCTTCGTTCAAAGAGATAGGTTCAACTAATTATTTTAAAGCATAGTTGGACCGACTAGAGCATTTATATTCATCTGCAAAACAGTTTGTGTTAATCGCTACGTGTATTTCCAGTTAATCTGTGGAGTGTAATTCTTCTTTAGAAATAAATCCTTAATGTAAGAGAGAGAGAGAGAGAGAGAGAAAGAAAGAGAGAGAGAGAGAGAGAGGAATGTACAATGAACAATACATCGCACACACAACTGAACAAAATACAATCATGGGACTATGCAACCCTAACTTGCTTAAAAAACACATTTACTCCTCCTAACATGCTTGAATCAGAGGCAAAAAGAGAGATAATGCTTTATTGATTTATACGAAGCAATTCCATTGATACACAAATCAATACTTATGTATATGTATGCTTGAAAGATTTCTTTTTGGTCACAATTTTGTCTACAAAGTAGGCAAACTTACATTAATCCCCAAATAGACGTTAATATAACTGTATGCATACATTTTGCTGGAAAAGGGTATATGATACAAACATAAAGAATTATAAGAGGACTACCGTAAATATTTAGTTTTTTCTGTAATAAACGTAATAGTGTACATTAAAATTCAGAAAAACACATATTAGCCATGCTTTCAACTGTACATTTTAGTTTAACAGGAAAACTGAAGATAGCCTGTAACAGAACAGACAAAGATACAACGTGTGTCACACCAGTTTAACTTTGTTTCTTTTACACAATTAATATTTTTTCGGGATTTGATTTTATAACATTCTCTTTAGTTCTTTGTTAGCATTTTTAAAACATCTCAGACATATAACCTCCTGACTGATGGACACTTGCACCCAATCGGACATCAAGCATTAATATAAATCATAATATGCATATAGCCAATCGCTCTGGTCCTCATATGAGATAATAAAAATGAAAACAATATTTTGCAGTATATGTCAATCACACTGGGTCTTATCAATGACCCTCATACATGTAAGCAATAGTTTGCAAGAGTAATTTACGTTTTAGAGAAATGTCACTTGGACCGATGACATGTCTATTCATTCGAATGCTAGATCATACGATCTTGTGCATACGAACTTTCAGTTTTAACAACCTGAGCCAAGTCAATAAAACTACCACTACGAATTCTACTAATACAACTTATACTAGTAATAATAATAATAATAATAATAATAATAATAATAATAATAATAATGATAGAAACAAAAATATGCTGCTGCATTTGATCAGAGCGAGCAAATCATATAAAAGCTGGCTAACACCATGGGTCTTGCCATTAAAGTTGTTATTAGTATTAAAATATACAAGGTTATGATTTAATGAATACAAAAATGCAACCTAAGTTCAAGCAAATTATATGATGTGAGTACATTTTACAATATTCAAATTGTATTCGGTAATATAATCAGTATTGTTCATTAAAAAAACTATGGCGACATGGTTTCATAAATCTTGAAACATTGGGTATTTGCTTAATACTGCTTACTAATGTGCTGCAAACCCTTCGAAAAAAGCGACTGTTTATACTATACCAACTCCTAGCTGTGCATGCATATATATATACTAACGTTTCTTGCAATCATAGAATATCACAATATTCAAGCGCAAGACTACAAGCGGAAGAAAGAAACTTTCTGAAAAAAATTATTGTAATCAAACATCGCAATGCATTATATTGTTGAAACGACATTATGTTGATGCAGAAACCAACAGTTTTGATGGAACAAATAATTTAGTTTTCCTTCACATACATAGACAACATATCCAATATGTGACCTCTATTACATTTTGAAACGTTTCTTTCTTGATACTTTTATCAACCAATCTTCTAAACGTTGACACCAGGATAAAGTATTAATAGGACGCAAAGATGTCAGACACAGCAGCAATTAAAACTGCATGTATTTCCTATTGTGCTGAGCCGATATGCATCAAATTGATGAGTAAATCGGAGTTAATTTTGTTGTCATTTTTTTATTTCATTTCTCATTATAAAATCAATAGGTTTCCCCACAAAATTCCTAACATGTTGACAACTAGTGTGTTGTGCAGCATAATCTGTATCAATACGCTGAAGAGTGTCAACAATTGTTTGGAAAAACAAAACCTTTTCATTACACATTATAGTAAGAAAGAACCCATCACTGATAAGTATATAAGTCCAATTATACTTTCGACATGAAATGACATATCCATTGTTTTAATTGTAGGCATTTGACCTAGTTAGATGGTTTTATTGGTGGGATTGTTCATAACTGATAACACTAGTTCTTGACAGAAGTTGGTTTCATGGAAAGGAAAGATATTGTTTAAATGATGTTGTAGCCTTTATCAGCGGAACAGCATTTTTAGTCTGCTTGCAACATTGAAAGAATGTGTAACATGATTATGTCGCTTGTTAAAGAAAGGTGTCTTCTCTATAATGATTTCTGTTTTGATATCAATATTGTAATTATAGTTCTCTTAAAGTCTATTTTGCCCTATCGCAACTTTCTCAGACGGTCACACTTAGTATTATGGCTCAACACATTTGAGAAATCTGCAATGATATGTATATATTATTCTAAAATCCTGTTCTTGTGGCATTGCTGTCCAATGTCTAGAAGCATATTGATACACCGTTGTTGATGTAGCTATTGCGTTTATCGCCAGTTTACAGCACAATATAAGCTATACGTGGCGGCCAGTATAAATAGTGGGGGAAGAACCCCGGAAAACACCGAAAGAACCACCGTCCCACGAGAAGCTACTGGCAAGTTTTCTCACATACCCATACTAGCCAAGCCTGAGATTCGAACCCACGCAGACAGAGGTGATATGGCAGCGATCCGCAACGGTGAGCGCTCTAGACCACTTGGCAAATAGGGGCCCCGATAACAACAATAACAAACCCGAACTCAAACCTAAAGATTTTGTACCTACTTTGAGACACATGTTTTAGGAAGATACAATGGTTTGTGACACTAGTAAACAGCAAATGAACTTTCGTAAACCATCCACGATATTGGTATGCAGGGGCGATTATCAAATGAAGTCTTTTTTGTCCTTAGTAAAAAGAAAAAATTGAATATAAGAATTTTTTGCATGCATTTGATATCACTTAATATTAATATATATTATCATTTGACAAAGATCAATCGGATAGAAAGTTTGATTTCGCGAAATAGTGTGAAGTAGAAATAAGTAATAATTATGCCTTTGCAAAATAAAGTTAGACTAAAATTTATACAGCTAATATTTGTATAGAGATAACTGCATTCACACATATGCATATGTCAGTTTCTTGATTAATAATATTTGTTACATTCGCTGAAAGTGGCAATGCTAACATGTGAATACAAAAATTGATTTAGAGAAACTGAATTTATCAGGTAATAAAAATGCTAATATTACTAGGAGTTTTGACCTTAAATTGTATGTCCAGCCTCATATTGCTGTTGTGTGCTACAGTGTTTAATAATATTTTGATTTTATTTGTGTAGGAAATTTATTTCGAGCATCACATAAGGATTGTTCTAGGGTACTATAATATAGACACAGTTTGAACATAATAAAACAAAATACCTGCAAATGGCTATTATTATGGCGTAGCTTGTGACATGGTGTCACACTGCATCACGCAACGCAATGAAAATATCCAGATGTGGTACTTAAATGTTATTTTTGAATTTATGCAAAAGATTAGAGCAAAGATTTAACTGTGTGTGCAGTGAGTGGAACATCTGTAGTTGGTCATTGTTCAGACAGATGTCTGTTTCCATGCGCAGTATCCATGCACGAGTTGAAGTTATTGTACACAGAGTGTCATTTTTGAATTTAGCAAGCCATTTACTATAATGGCCTGTAAAGGAATCGGTTATGTAGGTTTGCAGGCGATTTTCCACGACGAGTTTATCTATGATTTGTTTGGTCAGTTTGGTCATCTTTTTGATACTCCTTTTCTTAGTGCTAGCAGCTCTATTAATAGCCCAGACAAGTCCTGGTATTAGACCAACCGCAAGAACGATAACCCCAACAGTTATCCAAATGGGAGACGAGGCAACAACGATCGCAATGCTCTTACGAGATATTTCAGTTTCATCTGAACTCGGATTGTCACTCGGATCTGACCAAGTATCACTTTGGTCTGAACTTTTTTTCAAGCTGAAACCGAGATCAAGATGATTTAAGTTACTGATTCTCAATTCAATTTCAGATTGCATTTCTTTGCATATATCTGTAATCCTGACCGATGCCGCTTTTAATGGTCCATTTTCTTTTGTTGCCCACTCCAGAATAGCATCTTGAAGCCGTGTAATGATCAGTGGAGGTCCATCTGCTTCCACTTTACTTAGCTCTGGAGCACAGTCGGTCCAGTCAAAATGTTGTCTCTGCACTTCGTCACTTTTTAGATATTCTTCCAGGTTTTTTAATAGCGATTTCGCTTCCTCATCAATGAATAACTGAACATCACTGCACTAAAAAATTTAAACTAATGATAAAAATAGCAACAATAACTATAGTTTATGCATCTCTGCATTTTTACACATTTATGTTTCTTTACATTGAACTATGTACCCCTTAAATGTGATCTTTGAATAAAACATTTCTTCAATCGTCTCGCACATCTTAAGACATATAACAATAATATGGCAAGGCCTAACTCTGATATTGACCAGTATTTGGGATTTCCAATACATTACACGTGCACATAGTAGAAGTATGAAAAGATTACAACGTTTGGGATGCACTGGTAATATTAATGATAATAATAGCTATTACAGGAATGGTATACAAAGTACTCACTCCCAATCATAACCATAGACTTGCATTTTGTCTAATATACTGACGCTATCCAAATAATTGCGACTAGTTTCCTTGAAGTGCATGCACAAGAAAAAAAATATCAAGGAGTTGCAAAATAAAGGCTTAAATTACATGTGTCTGAAAACTATAAGGGTATTAACAATACTGAAAAGTATAGAGGCACAACGATTGGTTATAATGCTTGTTTGTTTTCATCATGCGATGAACACAAGTTTTAGAAATATTGAATAAACCCATCAAATAGTGTAAAACTATTTGAATTTTCAAAACTGTATTATATGATGAATTCCTCTGTAAATTGCAAAGACTATAGATTCAAGATAATTTATGACAAGGTTCAACTTCAATATCATAAATCAAGACTAAAACAACACATATTATGAACATGCCAACACAACATCCAGTAACTATAGAAGATGATTATGACCAAATTTGTCGCTTGGAGATGGTCAAGAAGATTCACGATACTTTGTAATTAGCAGCCGGAAACAGAAGGTTGGTTTGTATATTCCTTCAATTTTGTAATCGGCTGATATTGATATTATGAAATGAAAACATAGAAAAGTTAATCAACAAAGCAAGTGCTAAAGCAGAGCTATTATTTTCATGGTCTTGTTGAAAAACCCGGGACAGAATTGAACCCTAGGAGTTATACATTATACAGAGATCATTTAGTTAACGGTGGAAGCTTTCAGTAAATTGTTCTGACTTTTCTGGATTAAATTAAGTGACCAATTTGTTTAATGTTAAATGCATGAACTTCGTCATCTCACTTTGTACAGAGTGGAATAAAACTAGTGATGATCACCGAACCCCATTTTCTCGAGATGACATTGCACAATAGTGTATTCAATAATGTGTTCAAAGTATCTTTCAAAACCAAGCCAATGCTAATTTGAGTTCTCTTGTGAACAGTGTTGTAGTTTTCCAAGCCAATTAGCATCACATATTAACAACGTTGCCCACCTACCAACCAAACATTGGCTGAAATCATTCACATTTGTTATCCAAAAACATAGACGAGGGTTCTTGGACAAGATGTCAGGTACAAAGTACATTCTAGTTTGGATAATTCAATATGCCGTTTTGCTTTTCTACTCATGTGATTATCTACATTTCACTCTTCTGATTTGCACCGAATGCTACAAATGGAAGAATATCTAGAATAAATATATGTTTGCATATTGTATTGAGAGTACACAAGGTAAAGTGTTGAACGAATCGCCTACGAGACATATTCTCGTCGAAACAATTTAGTTTTTGCTTGGATCGCTTTACTCCAGGAACAAAAACTGACCCAAACGGTAGGTCCTTTATCTATTAAAACATGATCTGCCATATGCACATACTAATGGCACGTAAAGTGTCAATACATCGCCGTTCAGAGTGAATAACCATTATAGCCAATATTTCTCAAATTCAATTGCTATAAGGATATGGCAAAAATTGGTGCAAGAAGCTTGAGAATGCCTTGCTACGGTTTGGCTCATATGATGGTTGAGGAGTGTACACAGTGCGAGCTATAATGAATACAATTAATCTTAGCTTTAAATGATGCTAAAATGATCAGCAGATTAGCACTTTATGACACGCTAGTGATTGCGGGTTCGATATAGATGTATGACGATGATAATCATAACAAATTACATGTTGGTAACCAACGTGCATGTGGTTTTGCTTCAGACAGGGCGCAAGTTACAGACATTGGACGTTGTAATGGTGTCAGCGGTCGACACGAACACTCAGAAGGTACATTTGTAATTGCTTCATCGGTCGAGATGATTGGAAGTGTGGATCCTCTCTGTTAGAGTGCATGAGTTATCGGATTCTATTAAATATGTCATTGATACATTTGACTGTATATCTTTCAGGGACAAATTTTTTTCTTTTGTCCATAAATGCGAATATAAGACAATAAATACAAGCAAGAAAGATAGTCCAAATATTAATCAAAATCAGAAGTAAATCTGACAGATAAAACACACTTATTTTTTCATATATTTCACAATTGTATAAACACAGACAATTCCTTCCAGTTATTTCCACGAAGTTTACACTTTCAACCGTAGGCTGTAGTTTCATCTTGAACGTCATTACAGATTGAAATGATGTGACGGTAAATCAAGAACCCTTTAAGTATTGTCAATAAATGAATGAATATAATAAATTGTGTGTTTTTACACTAAAATTGTTGGTTTGTCTGGTCGAGCAGTGGATTTGCACTATATTGTAAAAAGGGATCAAAGCACAATCCAACAAACCCCCACCAAACAATCATTTGTATAAAAAGTATATTCCATGGTCTAATAAGGGCATATTAAATATCCTTGAGTAAGGTTGTTTGAAACGCATATTTCAGGATCAAAAAGGCACATAATTGTATCACGTATTGGTGTTGTGGAGGTCATTATTTTCATTAGTTATTATTATTAGTAGTAGTACAATTAATGTTATTGTTGTTGTTAATATTAGTATCGTTCTTAATATTTCTTTTTGCATAATCTGCAAGAGAGCTTGTTTACTTGCAAACTTCAGAATATTAAATAACTCATATATAGTTTGGAGGCAAAGATAATTCACTTTTGAAACAATTTTCCTTTTAATCATGTCTGTTATTCTGTATGTCAGAATGTTCACGCACTAGCAAGAACATTAAGTCCCAATTAACATAAACATTCTAAGTATTGATGATCAGCTACACAGCGAATATGTGAAGTTTTGAGCAAATGTATATTGACAATTACGATGAACAAATGCTGAGTGGAACACATAAGTAAATCTTTACATTTATAAAACGAAAAATAACATTTTGCAGCTAAAAAATGCAAATTAGTGGAAAAATACTAAATCAAAAAAGAATTCAAGGAAATAAAAAGACCAACCGAGGACAAAGAAAAGAATGCCACCAAGTCAATCTAAAATTCACGAAGAAGAAACATTAGGACAGAGTGTTTCGCTCATGGAACAGCCCTTAATACTTCCGATTTTCTTGTCACAAAGGACTATTCTGAATAAAGACTGCTTTCTGCCCAATTTTGTAAGAACGAAATAAACACTGTTATAGTTCATGCCTCTGTATAGTTATCTTACTTAAGACACAGATGACACTCTCCAACGTTCACTGTGTTTATATAGGTCATATAATTCTTGCAAAACTACTCCTAACATGGAACGGTGTTGGAAATTGTAGACAAAATGCAACATTTGGCAAATTCATAATCTAAAATTATATGATATATCAGAACTGTCTTCTCCGCATAGAGTTTAATTTATTCGCTCTCACTTCACGTTGTAAAAATATTAATGCTGAAAAAAAATGAACATGTATTGTACGTTCCTTACGTATATAGAACTGATTGTTGTCAAGTCTATTATAAAGTATACATTATTTTCGCCTTAAAGGAAATATGTATACGCTAACCATGAATACAAAATTCAGATTTTGGGAAAGCTACTAAAATAGTCATATTAGTAAGGATTTGTTGAACAGAACTTCACATCAGCTTCAACCTAGACAGTGTAAGCCAAGATATCCGTTGAAACTAATCTTCGATGAAACTTCCGACCGACAGACGGTAAATTAAGTTTCGAATTCGGGAGGAACATTTGTATTGTTTATTGTTTTCCCATTCGAATGTGACAAATAATATATATTATTCATAAAATGTCTTCTTTTTGGGGGAAGTGAGAGGGGGCAAAGGCACATTCAGCGTATAATAATAACGCTTTACAGCTAGATCGAACCATCTACAACAACCCAACCCAGTCTCTCTGTGTCCTTTGGAAAGACAAATATCGAACGTTTTCCCTTCATTATATAACTAAGAATGTGTTAAATCGCCATTAAAAACAACATCAACAATAAAGACACCATCGTATTAAAGAACATTGTTTTACCTTGCATCATACCCCTATAGTTAATAACAGTATATACCTTCGAATAACGGTAATTTAAACCCGCAGCATCTGTCATACATTTTACGTAAACATACATGTATCTCGGTTTAGATAAAATATGTATAATTCAGAAATACTTGCATTTACGCCTTCATACAGTCATGGACAAGACAAGATACGTGTTAAAGGGCTATACTTATAATTTTATTTTATATCCATCCAACGGCATAAGCAGTTATTTATGTTCATTGAATGGCTCCCTGTATCTGCATTTTTCTGTCTCTCTCGAATTACTCTCTTAATCTATGTTAATAGTGTTAAAACAAAGATGACAATAACTATTTAATACTTCATTTTTCAAGAGTATACAATATAAAGATGCAGTAATGCTTTCCAAATCGACTGCTGAGATTTTGTATTGGAAAGTTCTAAGGACGCTTCCAAACAATCAGGAATGCTTTAATAGCGTCGACATCGTGAAATAGGCGTCGGGTTGCATATATATATATAATGTTATTCACTCTGTATATTAGATTGGAGGTTTACACCTGTTCTGTTATAAGATCACAAGAGCGCCTTCTACCTGGAAATCAAATGTACTTGCATGAGAAAGAGCACAACTGAATTCGTAACGTATTGTATTTATCTCGTAACTGATATAGACGATATATTTCGGTTCTCAAGTACAACGTTTTAGATTTTGAGCTGTCGTATTACTTTCTCGCATATAAAATATGTGTCAACATGGGCTTGATAAAATAACATCAGCTGTAGAGATTTTGTTATCTTCCTCATTAAATGTAAGCCACAATGGCCTGTTTTTTCTGATAGGATATAGACTACAACAAAATATAGAAGCCTATTCCCCTTTCTGTCTAAAATGTTAAGCAAGAGAATCGAGACTACACTCTAAACAGCAAACGTAGGCTTCACAATCAGTCTTATCAGCCACCATTAGCAAACAAAGTTTTAAACATTCGCAGTTTTGATGATATAAGGTTGGTTTGTTCGTCATACGTTAGTCTAGTTTATTTATGGTCTTTTAATTAACAAGTTAGTGTCTTGTTACATGCAATAATTTTACCAGGAAAACAAACACAATCAATAATGTCATTTTAATTTTAGTTAATAATTTAGGAGAGTTAATCAGAAATACATTTAAACTATGAAACATGTGCACATCATTTACCATATTTTTTAATACGCGGTTTTTAGCACTTTAACGGAAAATGTATGTTATAATTTAAACCAAGTCACATCATACCAATAATATATATAATTCGGAAGAAATTTTGATAAGGCACATAACGTTGCCTTTTCAATATAGTCATTTTCTAATGTGCTGCACTCACGGAGATATATCTAAGCTCCAGAAATTGTTTTAATGATACAAATACTCAATGATAAACTGAACTAAGCTTAATGCCTATTGCTGAGCACACAAGCAAAATGTAAATTTTGTGATATTGGCCCCAAGATCAAAAGGTTGAGCGTCCATGTTCCAGAATGAACAGTTGAACCTTCTTAATGTTTCATAAAATGTATAAACAAAAGCCACTTTGTTCGAAAAATACAAGAAAACGTATATTGTATTTGCCTATTATATTTTCTCCAATGTTGCAGAGGTGAGCTAAACTAGTAAACTGAATGTCAACAGTGTGACTAAATATGCGAATTCTAGACGTATGCCACAGTTTCAAATGTAAAACGCATCAAAAGAGTGAGGGTAATTAGGATGTACACTGCGGTAGCTGGAATGGGCGTATATAGAGATATATATGTAACCTGATACAAATTGCGATACACTTTCGCACTTGTTGAATGAATGGATCGAGTTTTCCAAAGTCAACGGTATATCAATTTTGTACATTACCAAGTTAGTTCTATTGTTTTGTTTCAACATTTCGAATTTTTAAAAAATATAAATAGCTTTTGCTGGATATTTTATTGCTAAGAATATTTGTCCAAAGGCAAATGAAATGCCAGGTGGTATTGAAATTTAAATACTAAACATCTCATCAACTGAATTTAAACGGTTATGTACACCACTTTGCAATCAAACTCATAGTCCAATCGAAAATATGTTAGTTTCGTTTAGTATGTTTAAGGGTCATCAGAGCGCATTCACACATACTACTGTTCATATATAATAACTGATTGCTATAAACGTCTTGATTAGTGTGATATTTTTGTCACAGAGGTGTGTTGGTTTCCGTTGTTTTTTTTGTTCGTTCTTTGAGTTAAAAGACGATCATGACTTCACTGACCTGTTTTGGTTCTGTGTGCACGTGAAAGGCTGATCAGGCCAATTTGTGCTCTGAACTGTTTGTGGCACAATAGACAGGAGATGCCACTTTTGTTTGCCTGACAAAAGGAGGATGTGCTGTTTATCTGAGACTTACGCTGCTGACGCTTCTTACCACCCATATATCGCTGTCCCTCTTTTAGTACTATGTAGAAAATCTGCTTTGGTAGACACTCTTCTGATATCCCGATGAAGTGTCCTATCCATCTCAACTGTGATTTCGTCAGTAGAATGTGGATGCTTGGAATGACCGCTCGTGTGCGAAGTGCAATTTTGTGAACCCTATCCTTCCATGTTGCCCTCAGTAGCTTTGTAAGGCAGCCGATGTGAAAATGTTTCAGCTTCTTGGACTGGCATTTGTACGTCGTCCAGGTTTCGCAATCATATAGCAGGATTAGCTATACCATAAATTGATAGATCTTAGGTTCCGGTTGTAGACTGATGCATCTGCGTTCGTATTAATGTGCAAACGACCAGCCTGCCTTAGCGGTTCTGACATTTCTTTCATCCTTGATGTGGAATGCACGTGGCATGATGTTGCCTTGATTTGTGAACTTGTCCATTGCCTCGCGAGTTTTGCCATTTAATGTGATGTCATGCTGTACATAAGGCTTTCTTGATACAGGTTGCATCACCTCTGTATTATTGGTACTAAATGTGAAAGAGAAGTAGTGATAAGATGAAGATAAATGATCATTACTGTGTCAAACTCAGAGTTTGCAGATATCGAAATGGTTGAGGTTTAAGCATTTATACATACTACAATTTTTTCGTTGAATTGACGACAATTTACAAATGTGTTTAATGATATACATACATGTCCTAATTTTTGCGTAGCTAGATCAAGCTCATTTCTTGCCCTTTCCATTGCGAGTTGAACCTCCTCTTTCGATCGTTCCGCTACATGCATCCTCACTGCAATCAATCCCAGCAGCTCCGATACGAAAGTGCAAATCCATCTTTAAGTGAAATATAAGATCATACATTCATCGGAATAACATATAGCACTGGAATATTTTAATAATTATTTAGATATTAAATCTTACCAATTATTGCGGGGAATATTGCAGTTGACCCTAGAAAGGAACTAATGAATCTCTTCTGACAACAAAATATGTGAAGAACTGAATTATTACCAACACTGTTTTCATCTCTTATTCCATGTAACAGAAAAAGATAAAGAGCAGTTATAGAGAGACAGGTGAAAACGTATATAGAAGATAGATTATTTGAGAATCCTGGAGATGGTGAGTAAATAAGGGAATGAGTAGATATTTATAAAGAAATTAAAGTCATCTAGAGATGGAGTGATAAATAAAACATGTTGATAAGTGATTCGTTTCGAAATAAATACTAGATGCCAAACTGAATGTTACATTTTATTATAATATTTTAGCTTTTGACATAAGTAAACATGAGAACCATACCTGTTAGCATGACACATCAAAACAACCACACGGATTTATTCTGGCACTGCCATCAAGCGATGTACAGTTTGTTTGGGTTTTTTGTGTATCCAAAAATGAAATGAATAATGGTTGCATAATGGTAACTTTATTTCGGTTTGAATTTGTTATTGCTATATAAACTCAGCCTGCATGGTGAGTATCATTACGTATGATTAGCCAGGAAGCTTCCAGTGCGCATGTAAATGGCATAATGACTGACATACGGCGATACTTTGACGGTGTGTAACGGACGCTTACAGGGTGGAATCGTAAACTTGTCCGGTTTTTCATTACAGCTGAGAATCACCCCAGATAAACCAATGAGGAAAATTGCTCAAACAAAATACGATTGAGTGAAATGATGATACTCATCCTTGTACGAATACGTAGATGACATGATCAGCTGACTTAGATTATGGTCAAATTGTTAAGAAATTTATTAAAGTTATGGCCCTTGAACAGTTTCCCCGCTAGTTCGGGAACATTATTGCATTCACTTTTGTTGCTTGATTTTTATTACACTAGTAGATATACTTCTCTGTAGGTTTTGTCTCAGTCTTACTGCTATATATGCTATAAACATGTCAGAATGACCATTCATCCGAAGGATTTGGACATTCGTGCATGTTGATCTTGTATTTAATTTCGAATAAACAGCATGTAAACGCTTCGTCTCAGGAAGATCTAAAATAATCCTGAATGTTAACAGATTTTGACCACATATTTATAATTGTTGCATAATTGTGTTTGGAAAGAAAGGTAAATTAAAGACTTAGAAGATATGGTAGAAAGATTACTGAAGAAAACTAAGCTTTTCAACTGCACACATTGACATACACACACAGACATACACACATACATATATATATATATATATATATATATATATATATATATATATATATATATATATATATATATATATATATATATATATATATATATATATATAGATGTGTGTGTGTGTGTGTGTGTGTTTGCAATTCAATAAAAAATGCAACCTCTGTGAAATAGTAACCAATATATAAGAACATAAATTAAAATTGCAGTATTCTAAACCATAGTAAATCAAGTATCTACTATTTTATTTTTGGTTCCATATTTATTCCAACCTGGATGGAACGTGCTACGATATTACAAAGATGAGTCGATTGCTGTAAAATGGGGACCACTACTGTAAAAAATAAATTGTGAGTTATCTTTGCTAAAGTAAAAACAATGAGACTAAAATACGAAAAGTCATATTCTTTTATGACCAGTTGTAAATTATTCAGTATTGTTTAAACATGTATGCCTTTGAACCATTACCGCACTAACACTATGAAATGTAATGTTCTAAAATAAAAGCAGTACGATGGAACACTAGCAATTCCTTTGATTACAGTAATACACTAACAACCTTGGGCAAGGATTAAAAACAGTGCAAAAACAACATATATTGCAATATCCAGTAGAACCACTATTATACGAAAAGTAATAATTATTGCAATCAAGTTGAACATTGCGACTTTATCCATAAAGTATGTAATAAATGCGTGTAATATCTTTCAGAATTGTAAGCAACTATTCTTGTAATTTCACAATAATGATTCTAACAACTATGAAATGAGAAGTGATATTGTTAAAGTGTTTTAATGAAACTATGCAATCCACTACGGTGAAAACTTGGAGAACAATTCAATACCTTTCGAGGCGGTTGTTCACTAACATAATGATATTTTTATAATATCTCCAGCTAATGAAACTACTGATTTACTATAGTGTATTAAGTAATGTGGGTAGAAAATTGCTATAATAGGTACTGGCAAATGTGCGGCATTGCCAGTTTTAACCGATGAGATCGTATTAAAATAGGAGTACATCTTGGACGTCGATGCTGTATTAATTTAGATGCATTTGTTAATTTAACAAGTGGTTGATGCAATGGATAGTACTATGTTGGAAGTATGTTCTGAAAACGTATTATAAGGAAATCGCTATTGTGCCTATGTTTATTAGTGCAATTTAATAAGCAGCGACATGATGATACGATAAGGAAATGTCCTACATTTTCAAGTTCGCAGTTAATTTATCACATCAATGGTTATATCAGAAGCAGTACATCGATGACCGTCGGTAATATAAGTTGGTGCTAACTGTATCGATCCTACGGTATTATTTTGAAATCCACTATTAAATACACATATGAACCCAATTTACTAACTAATTTACTAGCCAAGATCCATGATCATACATATATGAATGATCTTAAAGGATCTGTACATGAAATAGCATATGTTTGCTTGTTCAGTTTGCACGGATATTATTTATTGCAATAGACGCACATTGTAAATCTGTTTAGTTAACTATAACTATTATTGCACTGCATTGTAATGAAGTTTATGCCACCAAACTACTGAGATATTATGATAAAAATGTCAAGGTGCCTGTGCTTTCAACGCAAGTTCATCACAATTTTTTTATAATAACAACACATCCAAATTTTCGAATGGAAGAAAATAATGATGTCATTATATGAAAAATGTTCCAGCTAATTTGAATTCACAACAAATATTGCAACAATTTTTACAATTAAAGTTTCCGAAATAAGACTACACTAGATGAGATATTTGAATACAACTGCCAGTTAAAGATAGCTACATATGCCTTGCATTTATACAGCAGATATGATACCTCTACTGTAACAAACACACCAGTAATGTACTTTACAATATTGTTTGTTTCTGCCCTGCAATGGAATCTAATATTGTAAAAAGGTATAGAAATGCAGTTTTCCTGCGTTAAAATGTTTTCAGGTACATAGATACACTGGGATACTCTTACCTGAAATGCATTGACTTTTGCCTTTGAGATTACATGCTCAGTGATAGAGTCGTAGGTAACTTTTTACATTTTGCCTTTTCACTTTACTCTCCGGTCATCAACGTTTAACAATATGAGATTCATGTACACAACAAGGTCACCTCGATCGAGATAAATATTATACTAATGGTATATTATATAAGCATGTCAGTCACGTAACAGAAACTGGAACATGTTTTTCAGGTTAAAGAATTTGACCAATGTGTAACATTTCCCGTTGAACTCATGCCTATAATTATAGTCGTTTGAGGTAACATATACAAATTGGTCAATTTTTATATTATCGCTATATTTTGTAGCTTCATAGTTAAAATAAAAAATAGCATCACAGTTGTTACTGGGTTTACATTTAGACCCTTTTTTATGTAAAGATCTTGCAAAATGGATAAACACTGTAAAACGGGTTTTAATAATGTTACCCATGTTTACACGTCCTTTCTGACACAATTCACTTCGTTCGCCCTCGAAAGTACAAAGCTTCTAGAACGTATGTTATGGGTACCCAATAGAAGTTGCCTGAAGTTGATATCACCCTGCGTGGTTGATATCCGTTGAATAATCTCGTACCATTGACTTATTGTTCATGACTTAAAAAATACTGTTTAATGCAATAATAAAATAAAATATTAAGAAAATAACGTTTTCATTAAATATAAAATGTTTGTTAATGATAAGTTATCGATGGCAACATTTTACCATCACGGAACCAGTTACGCCTTCTTTGGAATGGAATGCATACTGTCTTCAACCACAGTAAAAAAGACGATATAAAGTTAGTACATCCCGTGTTTAAAAGGAACATTCTTTGTCAGTTAGTGAATCAATTTGAGTTGATACATTTATAATGCAAATACAGTAGCGATTCATAATGCCGTTTGATGCCAACTATATAAAGACTGTCTCATACTATTTTCAAATGCTGCGTACATGGACAAATTACTATATTTTAACAATTTGCCATTAGATTCGTACTTTAAACGCTACATGTCTGAACCTTTGAACCTTTTAGTGACATATATACTGCTTGTCGCTTTCCACAGCCAAGGTCAATCTTCGCAGTTTTGATATTCCCTTTATAATGAAATTATATAATTATATAGCGTCCCATTACGTGATATCAATAATACCAACAGGTGTATTTGAAAGATCATAGATACATCTTATCATACTACTTTGTTGTATGTCTAACCAGAGCTAACTGTGGCACACACCGTATATGAATGTCCTGTATATTTATCAGATAATCAAACAGATGATGCCTCTTTTGTAACAAACCAGTATTTGCTATGACGTCGGCGGATTTCTTAATCTAACTCCTGTCCGTATGAAAGCACTAACTTTTCAGTCCATTAAATAGTGGCTAAGTCAATAGAAGCACGTCTGATAACACGATAATAAAAAAACATTATTGTCAAGAAGTCTGTAACATGCAGTCTGGAGATAAATTCTTGTATGCAGAAAGTTAAGATATAGAGAGAGAGACACACACAGAGAGAAAGAGAGAGAGAGAGATAAACATGTCACGCATAATGCCTTGCGCGCATATCATAACCATCCTCTTCCCTGTTTCTTAGAATTATTTGATTGTGTAGTATATAAGTAGCGCTTTTGCATCTATTTTGTTAACTGCCACCCATCCTATCATCTCTACCTTGACATACTTAGCCCATACGAGACCATTGTTTTGTATCACTTATACTTTTGCTCACAAAGACGCAAGAACCCCAAACACATGTCGCGTATATGACCAATTAATAGGGGCTGGAGTCTCGGTCGGATGTCAGTGCAACGAAGAGTGTCTAAACACGGACAAAACCACAGCCTTTGATATTACTTCTTGAGACTGGATAAATAAATCCCACAGAGTGTACTGGTTCGCAAGCATATGACACTTACACAACATCACTACCATCACCACCACCACCCACTCCCCAACCTACACCTACCCCCGCACTCACCCACACACAATATGTTTTTTTGTAAAAATGCAAGTTACGCAAAATCTAACATTTTTAAAATGATCCACGTTCTATATTCATTTTGCATATCTTAATATAAATTAAACATATTAAACACAATATGCCATAAATAATGAACGTAGCAGCTACACTAAGCGGCACGTCCTAAATATATGTTTGTATATATGTAAGTTTGTATATCTGTAAGTATGTAAGTATGTATGTATGCATGTATGTATGTATGTATGTATGTATGTATGTATGTATGCATGTATGTATATATGTATGTATGTATGGATGGATGGATGGATGGATTGATGTGTCGACCTCTCCGGTGGCGTATGTGGCTAGAGCGTTCGCTTCAGTATAGGAAGATCTCGAGTTCGACGCCCGTACGAATCATACTGAAGACTTATAAAAATGTTACTAATAGCGGCCTGACTTGGTGTTCAGAATTAAGCGGTTACGTTTAGGGCCCGTCTACCTGGTTTCAGGTGGTACATGATGCTACATGTCTGCGGCATGATGTCCCAGTTCATTAATAGATACAGACATACACATTCTTTTATTTGGTGGATATCAAAGACTCGTTCATGGAAATGCGTACCGAGGACATTTGTTATGGAAATGTTACAGCGAAAAGAAATACAGTTTGAGGCAGCAAATTAATAGCAAATGGTTATGTATCAAGGAGGGAACTGTATAATTAATTATAAGGAATATTAAATTTAGCAATGCAAGCGAAGACTCACATCTTTACACATATATTCTGT
Organism: Sinohyriopsis cumingii; assembly: GCA_028554795.2. Classification (NCBI taxonomy): domain Eukaryota; kingdom Metazoa; phylum Mollusca; class Bivalvia; order Unionida; family Unionidae; genus Sinohyriopsis; species Sinohyriopsis cumingii. Next base: position 63,890,118 of record CM068835.1, read on the forward strand.
AAAATCCATGCAAACGAAGGACGAATAATTATTTTAAAAAATTATGATCAAAGAAAACATGTTTGCATGTCTAGTCCAGTCTTAACAATGAATACGACACCTCAGGTGTCTTAGTGGTTAGATAGTCCATCTTGGATGTGGGAGGTTGCGGGTTCGAACCAAGGCCTGCCAAAACAAAGACATACAATTGGCACTAACAGCTGCCTCGTTTTGGCTCTCAGAATTAAGAGGTTAATGTTAGGACTAGTCTGTCAAGAGTCAGAATAATATGACTGCGTGGGACATCATGCTACATGTCTGCGGCGTGATTCCCATGTGTTCTACATCACTATAAACTGCCACACCGAAGACATCGTAGCGATATGACTGAAAGCTGATTAAAGCTACGTTAAAATCAAATCCAAATCAGATACTAGTATTAAGTAACTGCGACCTCCATAAGGGTTTCGTCTACAACTGTTGTTTAGGACAATTACATTATTATTTGAATATCTACCTTGTTTTTGACTGACTGATGAATTCATTGATTGACTGATTGCCTGGCAATTATATTTTAGTAGGACTAATCTACCGCTTTGGAGATAATACTGTAATAAATTTGGAGTATGCTCATTTGGTTATATTATCCCTTTGTAAGGAATTCTGAGATTTATGTCATTACTTGTTTAAATATTTGAACTCGTTGCAATGGAACTATTCCTTGGTCTAAAATAATTAACCATTTAGTAGGTGAAAACGTCACGGAATGAAGTGTTAGTGAGTTTTCATGAGGCCATGGTTTGCTTTCAATGAATTCAGTTCAAAAACGCCAGATGGTCCCTCGAGTACCATGGTGCCTATTAAAACCTAATGTTGTACATAGAATGTGTGACTACATGTTTTCCACCGAGAAAGCGAGAACATGGATTCAGGCGTGTGTATCTTCAACTCTGTTAAAAAGACACACTCCAAAATCGCGCATAAGCATCAAGCGTGTAAACGGGGACATTCCTATAAATCATGAATTTACGTTATTACGTTAAAATAGTTGGTAGAAGCAACATTTTATCATTGCTCTAACCGAGAACGCCTTCAGTTGGGGTGTGTAATCTCATGAATGTTCGCAAGGGCCCCGAGTGGCCGAGTGGTCTAAAGCGCTCTCCGTTAAGGATCACTGCCATCTCACCTCTGTCTGCGTGGGTTCGAGTCTCGGATTCGGCTAATATGGATATGTGAGAAAGCTTTCCAGTAGCTTCTCGTGGATCTGTGGTTCTTTCCGAGTTTGTCCCAGGTTCTTGCTTCATTAAGTTTACTTGCCCAGTTCCCTCAGTCAACTTTTGCAAATTTGTTCGCAAGCTTATATTTGGAGCTAAACACATAGACACGTTGTTTCGTAGTAACAACTCCAACATTGCAATTGACGTTACACAAGCAATGCTGGTGACAAAATTGTATTACAAACGTTAACGTTACCTTTATGTATGCCTGTGTTATCCCCTTTCTGAGCTCATACTCACTTATTGTATCGTGTGTGCAGCCGTGCACCACTTCCACGTTGTCATTTCTCGCGCAGATCACAGGCGCGGGACAATTTACTTGGTAAATAAAGTATCCAAACGTATCCAACATTATTACACCAAAACATGTGTGTTTGGTGTTTCAGCATACAGCGCGAGATAATGACCAGGCACATATTAACATGATATTTGACAACATATTACTGACTGATGTTTCTTTGTAGTTAAACTGCCATCAACAAACGTTTGTAGAAATTCGACTTACTTATGCAGAAACCACTCCTCATATTGCATGTACATATTACAATATGTAGTCGTACATCGACCAACATCAAAACGATGACGCTGAAGTGCAAGTTTCCATTAAGAATTTATTACATTGAACCAGTTTTAATACTTCTCACTGGAACACGTTCATATAGTTTTCATGCCCGTATTGGAAGTTTTTGATGCTACGCTGTGATTCTTTTTGACAAACACTGTTGTTGGATGTTACCAGTGGCCGAATGAATGTGATCGACGCACCTTTTCGAAAACTCGTAAAATATTCTCATTTTCATAATTAAAGCAGTTACATTTTTAAACAAAATGTCGTATCAAGAAGTGAGGGTCAGTTTTAATTAAAATAAACCTGCAAGAACAAGTAACATAACGGAATCAAAAACAAGTGTGGATCACACTGAAACTTTCTCCATAAAAATTAACTGGAAATGTCCCTGGGTACACAGCTCGATCAGCTATTGCGGCCAGACACAAAAAATTCAGATATATTACAATCATCAAAGTCACAGGTTGCACGAATAAAAAAAAAGAAGACCAACTGGTAGAATATTTACATTGCTTGCAATAATTCCAGCATTGCTAGTATCAGCGGCTCCTGCAGTTACAAAAGCTACAGTGTTATGGGCTGTTGAAACTGTAACATATTATGTATATTTAATTGTCTATTTTCAAGTTTATACTTTTTTTTAAAGTATTTCATTACAAGCTATTAATGTATGCCATATCATTATTTATACCGAATATTGCCATTGTAGTTCGCAAAGGACCCCACGTGACAGCATACACTATTGATCTTAGGTGGAATCAGGAATCAAGCATATTCATTTAACATAGCACAACCATAGTAAGCCACGGAATTATTCAGGAAATATCAAAATTACATCAGTCACTGAGAAACTACGCCATAAGTGCAAGTTAAAGTCTTGTTATTAAGATTACTGTTACTAATTGTAATCATACCTCAACATGTCTGTATAGATCTATACAATATATTACTCAAGTCACGTATACCATACATAGCTAAAAGTATTCTTACAGCCATGAACAATAATTACACAAATCAGTCACTGAGAAACTACGCCATAAGTGCAAGTTAAAGTCTTGTTATTAAGATTACTGTTACTAATTGTAATCATACCTCAACATGTCTGTATAGATCTATACAATATATTACTCAAGTCACGTATACCATACATAGCTAAAAGTATTCTTACAGCCATGAACAATAATTACACAAATTAGCCATGAATATATATAGCAGCAGGGCGGGCGAACAGACCAAAGGGCATTTTCCAAAATAAAGGTTCTATAAAAATATTGTTCGAAGAAGGGCTGCTTTTCCTAAATAAACGCTTCCACGATGATTAAATAATCGTGAACGATCATAAAATAAATCCCAGGACGGTCCCGCCCTGCTGCTGTAGTTTATCGTCATTCATCCATATATTTTGTCAAGGCCGATTCGATATCGTGTTCGAGGATCATGCAACGCAATCGGTACAAATTCATGCGGCGATGATTGAGGGCGACTGAAAAAGTTTTTAAATTGAATAATATCCATGTCGCCGCTGCACAAGGTTTGATGAATATTTCGTAGCGTGTGCGTGTCAACGCCGTTGAAAACAGCCAAAATATTGTCCCTGATAACTTTTGGTATTTGTGTATATCGCTGAGTTACATAAATAACATCAGTGTTTTTATGTCTTCCTCGGTAAAATATCCTTACCGGGATTGGTTGTTTATCCAACATTACATCGTAGTACACAAATAAATTATTTACACTTCCACCAAGATCGTCAACTGATGAAACTTCATCGATGTTAGTGATAAATTCAATAATATTATCGCCGTCACTTAGCAACGACGCCTTTGCGCTAAAATATTTTAGTACTTGATAACATCGCTGATCATCAACTGATGGCGCAACCAAATATAACTTGTCCCATTTCAACCATCTCATTATCAAACTGAGCAACAATTGTGTTTTTCCACTACCATTAACATTCTGATAGAATTTGGTAATGCCGCGTGATGTTTAATTGGTTCCTGTTTCTTTGTGGCGGACAAATCAATTACATTGATGATATAAATATATTATGGATTTATATTGTGTAAACTGACGATCACATACACCAACAACAGGGTTAGTTACAGTTGTTACGTTCAATAATAAATCAGCCGTCGCAGGTACGTGCGTGAAATGCGGCACAAAGAAATTTAAATTTGTTTCATCTGGTCAGAAACCAATCAAAGTAAAATTAATTATAAAAAAAGAAATACGGCGGTGACATTGCAGCAAAATTAGCATCGCTGCCAGGATTATTTTGGTCCAAATACCAAGGAGAAAATCATATTGCTGGATATAATTATTGTGGTCCAGGAACTCGACATGATATCACACTTGATAATCATGATATAATAAAATCAAACGAAAATCCGATAAATGCAATTGATCAAGCATGTCTCGCTCATAATATTGCCTATCGAAGTAATGATTTACAACAAAGATCAAAGAGAGATTAGATAGTTGGCTAATTGATACTGCAATGAAAAGCAAATTAGCGTTAGGTGCTTGTAATTGATATTATGGAATCAATGTATTATTCTCCGGTTGGATTTTGGAAAGGTAAAACAGCGATAAAAAACTTACCACGGCTGCTCGAGTAAACCTGCTACTGCCGCAGCGTGGTTATCGAAGCAGGCTTTTTGGCAAATTTATCTTCCGCCGCCTAAACAAATCGAGCACGCGCATTTTGATGTTAGTGTTCTTAATGAAGTTCATCAGGCTGATGTTATGTTTTTACCGCATGATATCGTTGACGATAAAACATACAAGTACGTGTTAACGATAGTTGACATCGCAAGCAGATACAAAGAAGCAGAACCGTTAATGACTAAAACTGCCACTGAAGTTGCACACGCATTTAGGAACAACGAGGACAATTATAATGGCCAATTTTACTTCAGGATGATTCTGGTAAAGAATTTCTTAGTGCTGTATCGCTTTTAATGAATCAAAATAATGTTAAATACGATACGGACATACTGGAATTCACAGTGATCAAGCTATTGTTGAGCGATTTAATAAAACACTTGCTGAGCGATTATTTAGATATCAGTACGCGATAGAATTTATTCAGGACAAGACATCCCCCGAATGGGTGGAAAGATTACCACGTGTAATATCAGCAATAAATAATGAAGTAACACATTCATTACAAATGAAACCGGCAATCGCGATTACAAAAACAATTATACAAATAAAAAGACGCGGCTTTTCAACACGACCAGTTCCAGGTAGTATTATTGTGCGATATTTATATAAACCAGGCGAAGTTGAAGGTGGCAGAAAAAGAGCAACATATCCTGTCTGGAGTACAACAACACATACAATATCTACCGTGACAAGATGGCCAGGTAGACCAGCAATTTATGTACTTGATTCACTTGCTCCTCAGCATGGATTTACTCGTGAAGAATTACAAGTTATTCCCGCGGATACTCATTTGCTGCCACAATCACTTAAATAATCAATTCCACGTCGATTACATTCCAAACACGCCAAAGTAACGTTTTCTCGCGTATAACCGTAATTTTTATTTTTACTGTCAACGGTAAACTGTCTTGAATCATATTTCTGATACTGCCACGTCATTATACAATTACAACCTGAACAGTGATTGTTTTGATGTTGCTTCAGCGACATTACAAATTCGACATCTGTCAAATTCGTAATTATGTTTTTTATCAAATTGTTTGTAACTAAATATTTTTTTCTTTATTACGTAATCGTCGATGTTATCATCGGTTATTTATTTATCCAAAACGATCCTCCTCAGCTGAGATATTTTTCTACCTCTAGATACAGCTAAATAAACTAAATTTGACCATTCTATGCGATCATCAACAATCCAAACCCTTGTATCAGTAATAGTTAATCCTTGCGACGAATGAATTGTCATAGCGTATCCTAGCGTCCATGGAGATTTTTCTGCGTGCAGTGTTTCTTCGACGAAATTAATATCAACAACAACAGCATCATTTAACACTAAATTCTTTCTTCCTTGTCCTGGTACATCAACGTCAATATTTTGTCGTCGCGTATCAGCTGGTCGATAACATAACGGCACTGGCATCGTTGGAAATTTCTCTCGCTGCAACTGAAATAATTCTCGTTGAAGCGCATCACGAACTATTTTTCTACTGGCAACTATTAAATCATTTGGCGTCCATGTGGATAAAAAATGCTTCACTGATGTTTCTAAAATTATTTCACGCATAACGGTACACTGAGTTTTATTCGCTTGTAATCGAAGTAACTTTTTTAATTCACTTAATTTTTCATCAAGTGATCAAGTGATCTGTAATCGGTGTCAACTTCTTCATAAAAATCAACAAAATTCTTCAGCCATTCATGAGGAGATTCTCCATCAATAGGACTCGGTTGACGTGATCGCCGCACATAATTACCGAGGTATTTCTCGTTGATAACCAATATATAAACGCTTTCAGCGTTTCCAAAGAAACGGTACAAATTTCATCAAAAATAATAACTTTATTTATATATTTATCTCCCATGTGCCACCGCTGTATTTGAAAACACAATGATAGGTACAGGAATTAACTCCGCGATTTTTCATTTCACTCGCTAATCTGTGTGTGGGCGTTAACACAACCACGTCATAATTTTTAAATAATTTTATTATTCGTGTCATTTTTCCAGAAAGACCTGGCCCGTTCACGTATACGGTTTTATACCATGATACCGGATCGTGCACGGACGGCGCCGACGAAATTTCCAGCGCTGTATCGCTGTAATATTTATATTCAACCGCAACATCAGCTGGTTCACAATAATTAAGAATATTTTCGTATTTGATTCTCCACGTGTCCCATGAACCATCGCTGGTTAAATCTGCCAGCGCCGTTAAGTGTTTTCTGTCGATGTAAAACGAATCCGTAGCTACTCTAACTGCGTCACAAGGAAATCTGTTTATCATCGAAAGTAAATTTATACTTACATATGCGAGCATCAATGATCTTAAATGAGTGTACTGGGGAAATTCTCCATCAGTGCAACTGACAACGGTGCCTAATTTTGTTCCGTCACCAAGGTAAGCGTTTTCCCGATTACAAAATATACCCCTCGACGCGGTATCAGTAAATGTACCTATTATTTGTCTACCTACGTATTTTGCTTCATTGTCTTCCGTTGCCAACCAAACCACAGTTTGTTTTCGATATGATATAATTTCTTCGCTGATCGTCAACGAAGTTAACATGGCACAATCTAACATATATCGCAATAACACTATTGGTACCCAGCACCTCTCCGAGAAATGTTTACCAAAATATATATAACAAATTTTATGCAGACCCGCAGCAAATTCAAACGAAATAACACGATCGAATCCTGTCAAAGGTAAATTCGGCAGCGGACCATTAATTGACACCCAAGTCATTTCGTCACAAGGATGTCCAAATTGTACAAAGTATTTAGCACACTCGCCATATCCGAGAAAACTTCCAGGATAACACGCAATCATGTCAAATGGTTCACAAACGGAATTGTATTTGGTATTCCATAATGTGTCCGTATTAGATAAAACTTTGTTGTATATCTTTGAGAAATTCTCACCGCTTCGGTTTCCATAAGTTTTCTTCCCTAGCAGCGTGTGCAACAACCAATGGAACTTTAAGACAATTAATCAGTAACTGCTCAGGATTTATTGAATATTTTTCTGCTAATTTTTTCATTATGTCGTGTAATAATTCATTCCTGTACATGTCGCCGGTAGGTCGCACAAACTGATCGTATTTATCATCGCTGGAAAACACCACACCGATACCGGATCGGATTTACTTATTTGGTACATCAAACAAAATGTTTCTGAGTAATATAATTTAACAACACGATCTCGCGGAAATATTGTAACTGCGCTGGTCCACGCTTGCAAATTATGATCAATATTTACAATTGGTGTTCCCTTTGATTTATACGCGGAAGAATATAAAATGTATCCCGACATTGTCTTTACCGTTATTGGAAATTTACATGATAACGTAGCAACGTCATTCACTGACGCACCCGCAGTTACTGATTCCGCCCATGTAGTTATTTTTTCTCGTTGCAAATCAGTTAAATCGCATCCGCGTTTTGCATTCGTAAAATGCTCCATCACTCGCTCAGCTACACAATTTATCTTCGAAGAATGTTTCATTAAAGCAAGTTACCAACATTAGGTTTATCACGCAGGTGATAAATTCCATAAACGACCGCGGTAACCGGGTACGCCCGTATACAATATGGTTTATCTATGCCGGCTAACAGGATGGGTTTAGTTTCCGCTTACAGTAACATACTTTTTCCGCCAATTACAGGATCACGTTTATCACGAGTAATCCATACGTCATTCGCTTGTTAAATGATAAATTTTGACCTGAAAATAATTTTTTTTATCACCGATAGCGTTAATTATTGCTTTCGCTCTTGCGTCGTTCATGGTGTTATCGACGCCGTTAGTTTTCAACGTCGACTATACATGAGATGCTCCGTCATCGCAAAATTCTTTTTTTGGCGATATTTACTTCAGTTAGATCGTATTCGGCATCATCGAGGTCAAATAAGCTCAGGTTATATTTTAGACAAATATCTAACTAAAAATGAATCGATGCAAATGGTTAATGGTTGGTTCGTTAACTTGCTGTGAAAAAGCATGCAAAGGTGAATTTTGCGGAAAACATTTAGCGTGTATTCGTAGAATCGGTTCAGGACCAACTAGATGTACACGGTGCAGCATCGGAATACGCGGAAAACTCGAATATATGTAAAATGCGGTGGAAAGCTCTACCGAGAACTTAAAAGACATTATGACAAAATACTCATTTATAATAGAATCAATAATTACTAGAGTGATATATTCACGAAGCATCCAATCATCGATAACTACGAAGCATATTGCAGAGGCGTTGTCAGACACTGCAAACTAAAATATTTATTGCTGGAAATAAAAAAAATATCATTGTCATCGTTTCATATACGAATGTTTCCACGGACCAATCAAGGACGGAGTTGTAATTGATCACATCGATGGAAGCACACTTAATAATAATTTATCCAATTTGAGGGCGGTTACACAAAGCGAGAACTGTAGATCACGGAATACCGGCGGAATCAGAAAATCTAAATCAGTTAAACCAATTAACACGAAGACAGGCGAATAAATATACTTTCTGTCGATGACCGCTGCTGGTAAATATTGTAGTATTAATTCGGCTGTGGTACGCAAAGTCTCAGAGCGAATATATAAATCATCGTTTTCATATAAATTTAAAAACTCGATCTCATTTCATTATATTCCTCTGATATTAGATTAAAATCACTTTAAAAATCAAATTAATCTTATTTTAGATACTTTTTATTTGGTTTTTGAAATATAATTTAGTATATAATGAACGAAGAAAATATCAACGATGTAATTAAATCCATTGAGGAGTTAAAAATTAAAGAAATACATATTTCAGATGAATTATTCACCGACAAAATCATTGCGGATTTTGAAACACTAATGCAAAACAAACACGATGGAAGATATGTACTGTCGGCCGAAAACAGATTTATATAAAAAAAAATCAACCAGCGATGTATCAGTCGCTAGCTGGCATCGACGAGACACAAATAAAAGAATTTGCCACGCTAGCTAACACAGTTGAAAAGTTTTGATCAGAATTATCCAACGAGTACGAGGCTAAAAAAATAATTAGTATTCGTGTGATACAACTAAGGAAAATGCTGGATAAGGATGAAAACAATAAATTTGTTGAAATTATTAAATAACTAACTAACAAAAATATTTTGTTGGTTTTCATTTATTTTTTTTTATTTTTTTTACGTATAGAGGTTAAAAATATCATATGATCGCACAAGTAAATTTATACTTAGTGTTTCGCAGCTTAAATCATGTAGATTTCCGGATTGATCTGTCAGCCTGAAATTCATTCTTGATAATAAACGATTATGATATCCCAGATAAACCGGATTAGTTGGTTCCTGCACGATTAAGAAACCAGGTGGTATATCTTTCGGTGAAAACGAATTAAGAACAAATCCTTGCCGGATTTGATCTGATACTGATGTATCGGCGCTATAGCTGTTTTCGACGATGTCGCAACTAAGATTAACCGCAATCACGTCCGTTATATTTACTATTCCTGGTGAAATATGTCTACCACCGCCAGATTGATCGTTATCACGTCTAAGTATAGCTGGCATTGGTAATGATTTTCTCCACGCGGATAATAACTCAGACAATAACTCATCAATGGTGTCGCTGACGAATTTTTTTAATTCATCCACGTTATAACCGGGGAGTTTATAATATGGTAGCGATTCTGCCGTCAGCGAGTACAAGTCAATGAATTTTTGTTTATTTTCATTTTTATTATCAATTATTGTATTAATCAATTGCGTGTGAATATATTCCATGCAGTATGTGAGGATATTTAATGCCATAACGAAAATACTGTCGTAGTAGATTCACTATTTTTTATGTTCTTGATTAATTTCTTAAAACCAATTATTGATATCAATTATTTCAAGAAATATATCAGCTTCTTTCATTATTATTTCATGCTCATTGTATTCATCTTCATCATAAAAAATCAACTACATAACGTCTTTTCCTCTGATAATAAAAGTGCTACTTAATTTTCTGTGATCTATATAAACTATATCTTTTGAGAAACTAAAATTAATAAATTCATTATAAGAACGATAGTCTGTGGTATAATCAAATTTTTTAGGTTCGGGCGGTGTTGATGGTTGATAGTAAACCACCAAATGATTTGGATCTGATATTCGGCCAGCTGTAATAAACTCGCAACTGTGCTAGCGAGATTTCTTCGATGGAAATAGGAATCGGAAAATTAACACCAAATTCTGGGATAGTCGAACTTACCGAGATCATCGTGGTTTTGCGTAGAATTGTATTTCTTACGATCTGCTGAAGTAATTCCGCCATTATTTATAATCCGTAGCTTTAATCGTTTGATTGTAAATATTTATCATCGACGAGAAATCAAAGTCGGATATAATACCGTCGTTGAGACTCTCCGACAGCACAGAAGATAACTTTGAATACGCGGTCGTCGCTGTATGTAATTTAATTACGTACTCAGATAATTTTTCACTCGTGCATGAACACACTTTTTTGTGATAATATTAAAGGCACCCGCGACCGTTGTTCCCGCGGAATAAAAATAGTCACAGTTACCGGTGCCATCATTGTCACCGCGGATAATATTATTGCAGCACCCAGCAATAGCCGCGGATACCGAATAAAAAATCACGTCAATGATAACTAATCGTCGCTGATATTTTTTTCTTTGCCGAATACGTATCTATGATGGTTTTCAGCAACGATTGACACGCACGCGCCTGACTGTACCTGTACTTGGATACACTCATTATTGATTTGCTTGGTAAATAATTGAGGTGTTTCAGATAAAAATTCCATGCACCACCAGTGCGATGTTGGTGCTGTTGTTGTATCGGTTTCCAACGTAAACGTTTCTTCGACGTTTCTATTTAATAAAACAGTCAAGAAACCAATAAATCTGTCACTGGGATGTCGCCAGTCATATTCTTTAGTTATAATCCTAAATCTTATTTTGGAAAAAACGCATAACCTATACACGTCAGTAACTGCAGTGGTGTATTTGAGAGAACCATTCTCTGGTGACCACGTTGATGATCCCGTCGACGTGATAAATATCATATTGTTGACCTGCGTTGAGGTTATTATCGGTGGGATCTTAATAAAGCTAGTTTTCTCGATAATTCCAGGAATTAATACATCAGTTCCTTCAAATGTATCAATGACGGTTTTAATGTTTGCAAGATTTTTTTGTCAATTTCATTTATTTTCACAGTTGTTTTAGAAACGTTTTCATTAGTTTTTCTAATAGTTTCTTGAAGGGAAGTAAAATCATTCACGTGTCATATTCGGTCCGTCGGATCACATCATTTAACTTAATATTACTTGTTTTTAATTTTCCGTGTTGATCTTGAAAAATTGCAACCTCGTCAGGATCTATTCCTGATATCGCTAAAAGATTATTAACGTCGTCCTTTGTTGCGTATTTCGACAAATCCACGTCGATGGGTCTTTTTTTAACATTCGCGATAACAGAGTTTTTCCGTATATGTCAAACGTTATAATAATGATTGATTTAATTTATCAGAAGTGTATGATAAGGTTCAGCTGATTTAGACATCCCTGCAAGAACATTAATTGCTTCACGGCCACATATCAGAGGATCAGCAAGTGTTTGCGTCAGTAACGTAGAATACCAGGTTGGAACATTTAATTGTTTAACATAATTTAGAAATTCTGGTGGCGGTGCAAGCCCGTACGAGTCAAAGTAAATAATTCCGCGTGGATTAATCGCGTTAGCAACCCAGTGCGTGCCAGCACCAACACTGTCATCGAGATTTATAATTCCGGTTTCATTGCGGGTTGGATGATCTGGTAATTGATCTCGCATAAATACTCCAGGGAAGAATTTTATTTTTAGTTTTTTTTTAGCGGAATTGGCTAAACCAAAATTTGACATCGGCGTTATCATTTGATTTTGGGAAACCACGACGGAGGTATTCCTGTCAGTCGTAGGCCGCGTCCGTACCATGGAAGTGTTCCTGGCAATCTTAGTCCGCGTCCTTTTATTTTTGCCTTATTTTCCTCCTGTTATTTTTTGTGTTAATTTGCTACCGGCGTATCCGGCAGCACTTAGCGCGACTGCTTTTGCCACAGCCGGAACAGCTCTGGCTATCAGCGCTGGCAACCCAGCTAACAGCGAAAAGAAACCACCTGTCTTAACCATGTATTTGATGGCTCCCGTGGAAGGATCAATTTGAACACCAACATTCACCGATTTAGCTTTGTTGAAATATCCGTGCCGAGTTTTAGTTAGCGATAATTTCTTTGGACAACCATGAATTTATTACTTTTTAATGTTAATTTTACCACGCAGGTTTGTTACATTTGAATGAAGTTTTTCATCTGACCCGGAGTCAAAGTTACAGTAACATGATCGTATGGCATTGTTTATAATAACGCGATTGATATAAATTAATCTCACATTTTTTCCACGGGAGCATCAATGATTCTCATTCGGTCACCAACACCTTCTAAAATCATAGTTCTATCGCTGAGTATAACAACAACTGCTCTAAAATCATTAACACCCGGAATAGTTACTCTTGTTTTAAAATGAATATCAATCTCTGACTGTTTTAATAAATCAATATGTTCTAGTGAAAAATATTAGATCGGATACAAGTTTATAAAATCTAATTGTGATATTTGTAAACCAGTATCAATATTTTGATCTCGTCCCATAAAACGTAACAACCGATGATATTCACGCGCCACCGGATTATTAACTAAATCCAGCGAGATTTCGTCAGATGGTTCCTGATGTCCTTTTATTCGTAATGATATTTCGCTGGCATTAAAATTATCAAATATCATATGACTAGCTGTTTGATTATTTGATCGATTAGCCGCTTGAAGAGCAATAAAGATATGTCTAGGTGCAGAACATCCTTGCTCTGATGATATACGCCAAGTAAAATTGCCATTAATTTTATTAGGGGTACTATCGGTGGTTGTTGTCAACCAAGACATTATTGATTTACCACCTTGATTCATAAAGGAAAGTAATTTACCTTCTTCAGATATTGATGGTGTTATTGATGGCATCCATAATGTAACTTTAGATAATATTACTTTACCGTTATTATTAGCATCAACAGCATCAGCAGCAGTACCTTCTCTCCAGATGGCAACTCTATTATCACCCTTTCGAAAGAAAACAACCGTGTGTTTGGCTCCAAAAATTTTTTTTCTAAATTTTCTACAGAATCCAAATATGTGAGATAATGGAATTGCGCACGAAAAATCTTCTGCACTCGACTCTTAACATATTTTTACGCAAGACAAATCCTACATTATAATTAGAATTACCACTCATAACCACTGGTTGTACATCGGCGTCAGCAGGAGCGTCAGCACCATCAGCGATAGTAAAAAAAAATTTGGCCGTCTTATGATATACGGATTATCTTCAGCCGCATTAGTATTATCTTTGGCGAACATCATAATCGGACCAGCCGATCTAGTAAAATCATCTGAATATCTCCTTATGCCTATAATTGTTGTATTAATATCGACATTATAATCAATTGATTCAATTTATTTTTCATCAACCATGTATATGGCGCTCTTAAATAATGACATAATACCATTGTTGACAAAACCAATTTTGTAACTGGCTCCATATCGGTTAATATTTGCTCGTATAGTGTACTTGTTATTCGATTCGACTATCACTATTTGGTATTACTGCGTCGTATGAGTAATACTGATAATCGCGCACCGACTCGTCTTTGCTTATCGGTTCATCCATGTCGAAAGCAGCGTTAGACACTCGCGTAAACATTTTATTGTAAACGTTATCTTCTAAAACGAGGGCCACTTCCTGATATCATACTCGTATTTATTATTTCGGTTCCTTGATTTATCAACGATGCCAATTTTTTTTATTAGCTGCGTCGTTTATTACCTTGCTGACGTCGCGGGGCATCTCTGTGGTACTTGGTAATTTAACCTCAGCGACAGGTTGTTTTTGGCGTATTAAATTTAGTATTCTGTCTTTTGACGGCGCTAAATGCTTTACTAGCAGCGCTACAAATGGCAGCGTTGGCTTTATCACGAACAAAATCCATCGCTTTCATTGATAATTGTTTGACGATAGGTCCTGCTTTAGGAGCTATTCTTGTAATAAAACCTTAACAGTATCACCTAATCCGTTTCCGTAGGTAACTTTGTACATGGGTAACCGCGCATTTACCACTCGAGCAGGTATATACTTGTGATGATTTTTATGTACGATCATCTTATTTAATTATTTTGTATTTAACGACTAGTCGCTGTAATCGTCGATGATTTCATCAATGAGATTCCGGTACACGCTGATATCCATGATGCCGCTGCGAAATAATCGCTGACAACTATCAGTTGCCTCGTTGATTATTTCTGATGAATTATTTCCGACTCGTTCTCCTCCAATAATAACTTCTAATCGTGATACATCGATGACACCGTTGTCGGGGCAGATAGAATTATAACCGCTACCGGTAGCTCCAGGAGATTCTTTGACACCAAGAGCTTCTAGTACATCAAAAAGTTTCTTCTTCTTCTTCTGGAAATTGTGGTCGTTGAGAATATTTTGAGACTGTGGTCGTTGAGAATATTTTATCTCCTCATCCACATATTTTCTAAATTTTTTAAAGTTTGGATTTTCTAGGTTATAATTTTCATTTTTAGAAGCAAATATACTGCAGGAATCCAATGTTTAGGTGTTATTTTACTAATATGCTCTAGTTTTAAAAAATTATCTTTATATTCATATACAAATGCAGCACTTTTAATTAATTTTCTCTGTCCTTGAAAGTATCAAGAGCAGCATTGGTAAATAGATGCGTGGAAGATAGTTTTTTACTTGTGGTGGAGGTTGAGGTTGTTATAAAGGTTGAGGTTGTTGTTGTAAAGTTTGAGGTTGTGGAGGAGATTGTCGCTGCAATTGTTCATGATATATATCTATTGCATTACTAAATGAAATATATCTTGGATCAGATACTCTAGCCTGATTAGATCCATAATCTATATTATATATCCACCTGTACCATGTTTCACGACCTACAGGATTATTGGCATATTCAGGTCTTAAAACTTGTCCTAATTGATTGTATGTCATCACAACAATTTCAGCTAGATTATCAACGTCTTTAATTTGCTCTTATGACATTAATACTATCTTCGGTAAATTGTTCAATCGCAGTAACCCTAGTAGCGGCTTGTTCTGTATCATCATCAATATCTGCGTCAACATCAGGTGTTTCTTCAACTTCAGTTTTAGCTTCAGTGACGGATTTAAATCTTGATGTTGAACGTGGTAAGGTAAACCACGATGAAATAACTTGATACAAAGTATAGTACAAACCCTTTTTCACAAAAGTACTACCTTAAGTAATGCAGGCACATATTGTGAATTCCGAAGTGGAGACAAGTACAATTTGATTAAACGTTTGCTAACTGCGCATTGATAGACGCTAATCATACTAAACATTGAGTAGAAAAAGATCAGCAAAATTGATGATAACAATTACATGAAAAAGCAACCGGTAATATAATGAAAGCGCCAGAAATGAAAATCCTACAGTATAATGTATGTGCAGCCATTGCAACAGTACATTAAACTATACTGTTCGAAGAGGCTCATAACCATGTTAGATTAAGAGATATGTATTGTATGGCAAATGCTGTCAACATATTTAAAATAAAAAGTAATAAAGAAGAATAAAAAACGAACATTTACCCATAGCACTTTGTAGATTAGGAAGAATGGTTTGTTTCTACAGGAGATAAGATGAATAAACAAGTAATAATAGTGGAGAATAAAGCAATATCTCATTAAATCAATAATTTGCTCTGGGAAAAGACGGTAATCAAATGCACCGCTGGCAATTGGTTACTAAATTATAAGAAGCTAAATTATAATATAATTGCTTGGATATGCATTTTGTAAATGCTGTCGGACTTGTGATCATACATTATTCACAATAAGATTGTTACATCAAAACCAAAGAAAAACTTCTTAAACGGGAGGATAGGTAAATTAGCATGCATAAGAACAACAAGCAGTTTTCTGAATACGATCCAATCATTCACAAGTCAGAGACTTTGATTATATCAATCAATTTCTTTACTTTTCCATCAACAAGCTATGCTCCATTTCCTGCAATACCATAATTCTCGTTCATAATAAAATAAGCACGTACACTAGCATAACAACCTAAAACCTTTGTAAATCAAAATAAAGTGTTACGTTGAATGAGAGAAATAAATTGTACAAAAGATTTAGAGATGGAACGGAAAATGATGACACAGTATTTATAATGTAAGAAAAATGTCCTAAGCACATAACATGTTACATCATGGCGTACAAACATGCATTGTGTATCAATCAGAAAAAAATATCATTTATGGAATTAATCAGATGACATTACGAATTATACAAAAGACAAGGAAAACAAATAAAATTTTCAATACACTAATCATATCAGAAAATACTTTATGTAGAACGGATAACGTAGGCTAGAACAACAGCTAGAGTAGTCTGAATAACGAATATAATTCTTATGCTAATGTTTCTCACTTTATGGCTCTATCCGTTGATAAACAGCTTGAATATACATGAGAAGAAAAACGAGTTCTACATCAATCAGTTTATCATTTCTCACATATATAGTTCAACAAATCAATTATTGTTACACCAGTTCTGTGCAATATGTAACTGAGGTGAATTAAAACAAAATAATTGAATGTCAATCTGTGCAAATTAAATTTTACTGGTATAAGTAGCATAATTTTTTGATAGCTCCTTTTGTTCTTGAACAAATATTTCTTGTACAATTTGAATGTAAGATTTATATTTATATTAACCATCGTGATGTATCCATATATATTTTTTCTGGCTTTCTTGATTTATTAAACACATATATATCTGGTTGAAATGTATGAGTATACAATTTTTAAAAGATGATCTGTGATTTTGGATGTTTTAGTCGCTTTTGAGCATATTCTTCAATCGTGTTAATTGTTTATATTATCCTTGACGCAATCGTATATTACTATAGCTCTTATGTGTACTTATGCATCTTAGTACAACACTAGTACTGAAACCTGTTGCGAGGAACCAATACCGTAAGATTGAATACATGTTTAGACTCCTTTAGGATTGCCAATATGATCAAAGTTTCTAATGTGAGTATACTGGTCTACCTGATTTGAAAATTCAAATTGCATCCACGCTAAGTAAATCATGTATATTATTAATCTCATAGAATCTTGCAAAGAAATCGAGATATTTGTATCTGTAGACATTCGTACTTAGACACCTTCATTCAATCTTCTTCAAAGGTATTTTGTCACTTGTAAATTTGTGCTCACTTAAATGCTTTTCTAGTTGATCAAGTGTTTATGAGAGGTGACACGTTGCACTAAAGTTAAACTATAATTCAAGTTCACATTCTATCGAATTTGTAATATTACAACTTAGATAGTATAATGATATAGAATCGTATACAAACATATTGTCTTGTATTCTATCTTTCTATCTCTCTTACACTCTCCGACATTTTCTGGACACACTGTTAACGAATTCTATATCATGTTCTTTA
>CM068835.1:64508298-64873298 GCA_028554795.2 Sinohyriopsis cumingii
ACCTGTTACTCATTAATTACATAATATGACAAGACTAGTATATATTTCAGTATTACGTTGAAAAGAGATAAATGGTGATATTAAAAAATGACTCTCATTAGACAGCTTTATTTTAATATTTTTTTCTTCTGATTTTCTTAAATAAAGCTTAAATATTTAAATGTTACCTGAAATGTTCCATTGCTCATTTGGTGAACAAGAACTTGCAGTATAATTTAATATTCACTAATGCAATCTTTGACAAGCAGAACTATGCACATTGCTTACTTATGTATTGAACAACTAGTCCTAGGGCTGTCAAGAAAATCAAAGGTGGATATATGACACATGGTACTAATTATATGGAAAAATATGAACTTGTCTGGAAATGGGTGAACATACAACAGAGCATATATGGGTTAGGCTGACCAGGATTGGTTAATAATCTAAGTTATGTTGTATTAAAAAGAATCTATTGAGAGCTTATCCTAGTTGTAAGTGTAAAAAATAGAGACATTGTTTTACTGATGGAATTTCAGTCCTTTAACAGTCATGAGTTTGTAACACTCATTGCTAAAATTATCACCTGACTCTTTGGTTCGGAATCGAAAGCAAATGTTTCAGATAGATGCAGGTCCAGAAAATGCCACGGCTCATATCCTTTCCTCTACACAGAATCTGACATCCAGGTTTCGTCTGTTTTACCTGCTTTTGTTTGTTTAATCTGCGGTAAGGGGCAGATAACTACCAAAATGGTATCATTTGCATGCATTTTCCATCGGATGGCCTATTCACCTTGCTACACGTACCTCGCTATCCCCCAGCAGTACCTTTCTACCATTAATGTGTTACCAGTCAATAAAAAACCAAATAAACGCTTCTGCTTTGTCGAATCATGTACTAATAATTAATATTTGCCTTGCATTCAAAATGCTACTTTCAAGACGTGTTCATTTGAAGTTGCTTTTACGAACAAAAATGTAATTTAAAAAAGACACCGCTCGAGAAAACGAGCAAAACTTTTAAAATATTCAGTATTGCTCACATATACTTTTTAAATAATGAACAATATAAAAATCCAAACACTTCACGAGAAACGCACAGGAATCTTGATTAGCTTTTACCGCACAGACAATACATGTACTGCGTAAACATAATGTATTATATCATACAGCAGTAATCTTCCTCTCTAATATGTGCCAGTAGGGATAGAAAGTGGTGGACACAAAACACTGACCAGGATGCGGGTCAGAAGTTCGCTTCAAGATTATTTGAAGTTTCTAGAAAAAAAGCCTACATCTTGAAATCAGATATTAGTAAACAACCTATGTATAACTTACAAGTTTGACAACAGCAATTAAATATACATAAGATTTATATAACAGTTCCGCAAATACGATTTTTTCAGAATTGTAAAACCAATAAATCCCGTCATAGTATAACGCCATTAAATAGTTACATTGTCAGTTTTTTAAAAGTTACATTTACGGCTAATTTAAAAGGATATATATATATATATATATATATATATATATATATATATATATATATATATATATATATATATATATATATATATATATATATATATATATATATATATATATATATATATATATATATATATATATGTGTGTGTGTGTGTGTGTGTGTGTGTTTATGTGTATTTGTGTATTTCCAGTCCGTTTTCTCTTTTAATAGGACCCTTTAAGACTGAGAAGATCAAATTAAATGTGTGTATGTTTTGTCTGTCATAGATATTAATTTTTTTGCAGATCGGTCTTGCTTGATCTTTATTGTTAAGCCAATGGATAACTTTGGTACCTTTTAGGTGTAAATAAACACAAATCTGACAATCCCTGTTATGGAAACGTTTGAAACTGTTACCTTTAGGATCACAATCAACAAAAAAAAAACGTACCTACATATCTGTAAGGTGTCGCAAGTACAATACAAAGGTGGCGCTATACAGTTTCGCATTTTGCATAGGTTAGGATTTTAAAGAAAAAGAATGTCCCCGGCTTTCCTCACTGGTTATACTGGCTATTTAAAAAAGACCTTGTATATCTTAGGTATAATGCAAAGAACCTTTAATTCCCTTTATTTTGGTGTATGATTGATGGGTGTACTATGGGTTATAGAGTATACAGCTTGGCCTTACTTCAAATGTGCACCTTTCAAAAAAGTGCTAGCTCTACTTGGTCATTTTCACTTCCTGAACTTCAGAGGTAAATTGTATAAAAAAGAGCCGATAACTTTTTTTACATTTTATATATTTGGTAATTCATTCATTGCACTTTCAGAAGCTGGTATTGTCTAGTCTGGCAAAATTCATTTTCCCTATTTTAATAGCTGCTATGTATAGTGTACTTTAGACTAATTCAGACTGATTTTTTAACACAAGGGAGCAGTCATTTTAGTTAGCAGTGTACTTAAATCATGTAAAATTTCCAAAAGTACAATATCCAAAAGAAATATCATCCACATTACATTAATGTAGCATAGAAGTATGCAAACATTCTCTCCACTGTGCATGTTTTAAATGTGAACTACTTCACCTTACATATGTCACTCTCTCAAAAGTACATATTATCTGGTGAGCGCCACCAAAACGTGTTTTAGTTCCTTTCCTGACAGAGGATGAGGACGTATGACCCATTAAAAGCCTGACTGGCATGTGAATAGAGGAATTTCTTGCTTAAATGGCATATGATAATAATGCTAATGTGTACCATCTGATTAAATATATCGGAAAGGGTCTCGATTGGTGATTAAAGTAAGTTACATGTTCCAATATCAAAACATGATCAGTTATAATCGCTGGCTGCAAGTAGTATTGATTAAATGATGGCCTTTTTATTTAAGCTTATTTACTCTAATGGAAAGCGCAAACAAAACATGACATTTTATATACCCCGGCTTCAGATGCTTGACCCATCATTAAGTGATTCATGCGAGATTTTTATCGGGTCTGTGAAGTGCAGGACATACAAATTCACTACATTTATTCCTTTCGTTCCATGAACCTAAAATAGTTGAAGATTTGATCTCAGTGACAATTTCCTATATTGTCTAAATATGAGAATATCATTTGGGAAAGAAATTATTACCAAAAGTCAGGGCTTTTCAGCATTATGTCTACATGCAAACCGCAGTACCAGAGATTCTGTAAAGAAAAAAATCCAATCATTATTATTATTTGTGTCTTGATTGATTATATTGTATCATCGGAAGACTATAGAGTTGCGCTCTGAAGTAGTCAGCATTTGACAAGCAGCGTCTGATGTGTGATAAGAGACCCACTCAGTAGTGGCACTGTGTTGCATCTGAAGCTGGTATCTTGGGTTTCCACATCTTATTTCATATTGTTCTTTCTGCTGGCACTTTTCTGCTTTGATAATTGCAGTTGTTATCACGTGCACTCTTCTCTCATGTCTTTGGCTGAACTCATGCCTCCAGCTACTTACGTCATGTGCAAGGGCTTCCCATCTGTCCACATCGATTTCAAAAGCCTTGAAGTCTCTGTTGCGCACATCTATGAAGCTCAGTGAATGGCACCATATACTAACATTGTATTCATTTTCGTCCACTGTCATGAAATGTAACGACTGTGATGACAAAGCAAGGAGTTTGAATACAAATAAATAAAAAATTTTAAGTGAATTAGTAAAACTGCTAGCATCCTATGATTTAAAGGTTTTGCTTCCATTGGTATTATAATCTTCGTCATCTACAAGTCATTATTGAATGGAAGGTGACTCAGAGATAAGACTATACTCTACTTGCATTAGACGATAGAGTGCCCTGATTGTCAATACAGATGTGGATCAATTGTATTATAGATTTTGAAACATAGTTCAAGGTATTTATTTTTATTGTAATGACTTTTGACATTAAAAAAATCAAAATAAGAAATGAATTCACTTCCCATATACTCAATTAAGTTAATTACATAAGTGTAAATTGCACGGTAGCAACGTTCTACGACTTAGTCGATATGAAAATGAAAAATGCCTTCTTCTCGGCTAATGCAGAATGTAAACCTTGGAAAGTAAGTGGTATCGCCAGGCATAGTTGAAAACACCAAGTACCACGGCGAAAACCAATGATATTAGCATTTACCTGTATTTCGAATTATATGAACGTATTTAATTACCTGGAAAATAGTACATTCGATGGATACTCAATCAAAGATGTGGACAAGAAAATATTATTCAATACATATCCCTAATTCACAGTGAAGAAACATACAGATCGCGTGCAGTATTTGCTTAAATGCTCAATCCAGCTGTTCAGAAGTATGCAGCTGTGCTGTTTGCTTCATTTCTAGTGCACCCGTAGCATTTACACTTGCCGTTAAGTAGATACAAATATAGGTTACTTTCTAGGTCCTAACGAGTTATTTTGCTTAATATTCCCAATACCAAATATTTATCTTGATGCATTTTGCAATGCATTGTTAAAAGAAACTTCATAGCTTGATCAGACTTGTTTAAAGCTAACATATTTTCCATCAATCTTTCTACGTTATTGACTTCAAAAACGCAAACTGACTTTCAATCGTGTTGTCAGACCGGTGTAGTGTCCTCCTTCATATATGTTATGTCCTTGCCAGATTCAGACCACATTGTTCCTCTGCATATCTCAAGGTAATGTAGTAGCATAGTTTCGCTTAAGAAATTAGTCTCCATAAGATTTTTTAAAATCAAAATTGAGAACGAAAGCAAACTCAATAAATGATATATGTTTATCTTTCACGTGCATGGATAATCTTCATCATATGTACTATATGCCACCTTTTTCTAAGCTACAAAGCCCAGTCAGACGTTTCTGTTGCTTGGAAGATCATGTCCATTAATAATTTAAATTACGCTTTACTCATCGACTGGACTTAACCTATAATGTACATACCATGAAGGAAATGTTAATATGTAAAAGTAAACATTGTTAAAACAACATTTTTTTGACGTTCTTCTCCGAATATATAAAATATCTTTTCTCTGTTGTCATATTAACTAACGTATAATCAACAAACTAAGAAACTATCTGGCATCCGTATTAAAAGTGTATGTTTATATGTTTTGATCTAATAAGGAGATAATATTTGTAAATAACGCATTCCTTCTTCACTTGAAGAAAAACAAAGGCATATGCACATGCGTATTTATAAGTATAACTAATAAACGTTTGAGCTTTTCATTTTATACTGATCTTAAGCATTCCGGCGCCGTATCTTCAGAATCTAAACTACCTGTTTGTCTTTTTCTATGTACTTATACAACATAATAATCGTTATATTGATTCATTTAAACAGATACACATAGCATAATGAATCTACAATATTCTAATTACACCTTTTCTGTGTAACTCGATATTAGCATGTATGACTCACAATAAACCATTTTACAATACATGTAATGTCTCCCTTTAACTCTTTGCTTACTTTACTATCAGTTGAAAGTATAAACACTAATTTTATTAAGATTGAAAACTAATGTTCCATGGCTTTACATTGATAAGGCCGGTTTTGAATAAATAACAGGTAGGCGGATAATTGTTGTTCACTTTATTATGTTTGCACAGTCGCAAAGTTGTAATGAGAGCCTTTCTTTAATTGTATATGTATCGCAAGAATTAATTCAGACAACCGGTATTACGCCTTTTATCTCCGTCAAGTCACATGCTACATCTTTTTTTTGAAATAACGCGACTCGCGGGAAACACTTGTTCAAATCGGAAAGTAAACATGGGCCCACCCGATCCAGACAAAGATGATTGCCGTGATACGTATCTGCTTTCCCCACTCATAATTTATAATGCATGTTCAGTTTAAAATATGTCCTAATATTTTTGTATGCTTTTTATGTGGGTGATGAGATGTGTATTTATAATAAGATTGAGAAATATAATTGTTCCGAATCACTACCGCTATCATCTTCAAAGTGATATAGCTTTTCTCGTATTAATTATCATGTAATCTAACAAACGAAGGCTTCTATATTTCATTACACGACATATGACGTGCCTATAACTATGAAATTTTAAACATTAAGCGTAGATTTCGCAATCTTCGTCTTCGCTATTGACAGATCGCATATGAATTTCACGACAAAATACGTTAACAGTTCCAATTCTCATGAGACTGGTGGCTAAATCAAGAAGTCAATACCGAGTATACGTTTTTAGAGTTTGCTATAAACAGTTTTTATTTTGGCGTACGTGAGCTGAACTCGTTGTCTGCTTCTGCGTTGCTTCTTTTATGAATGGTTTCCGCTGAGTTTCTTGATACGATAACCCAATTATTTTTTTATACTATATATACATCAGCACATAGGCGTATTTAAATGTACGTAAGTGTATGCATTGCAGGTCATTCATTACAAGACAACGGTGAATCTAAGTGAAGGTAGGGTGCACTAAAATGTCGTCTTCTTTATATGATCCACTTCTTTGATTACTTTTTTCGTACTATTTTATATGATCGCTTGCACAGCGGAGGTGTAACAGTGTGAATTTTTGTACGATGTTATTGCAACGTGTAACTTAGCGAATATTGCACCTGTCAATGTGACAATAAATATATTGAATTGACTCATGGCTAGACAATGTAATAAATCACTAAACTTCAAGGTTTTACACCCCCTCGTTTGAGGCATGATTGATTTTTAATTGGGATGACGGTCAGTCAGATGGAACGGCAATGTGAATGTGGGTGTAGGTTGCCGAAAAACGACAAAGTAAAAACAATCCAGAGACAATGTGTGCCATTAGAACTAAGTCTCAGAAAGTGAAATTTACCAGGAAGCGGTTTATGTAATAGGGCAGAATAGAGAATTATTCTAACATGGATTAGTATAAGTTAATTTTTTGCGGTTAGATAACTTTAATCCTGATTGGCTAAGCTAAATAAGAGGTGAGTTTTCCCAGATGAAATTCAATGTTTTAAGTAATTTCCCTCGCGAAATTAGTTAGTCCGATTTCTTCGGCGGAAGGGGAAGTCTTAGCTTCCGGGGGAATATAAAATTATTCTCTATAATAAATTGTCTAAGGGATGGCTTTCTGGAAGTTTTGAGAACATGCCACTTAAAGGAATAGAGTGATTTTGCTTCGTAGAAATTAGTGAGTTTCTGAAAGCACAAGGTCTATCTCATTCTCATGCAAATCTCGAGATATGAGTTCGTAAATATTTGTTATATTTATTTGTTTTAAGTTCATACATCAATTTTTCTGTAATGATATCGAACGTTAAATCCTTGCATTCATTTGTTGTACTCCTCATTTCTTCTAGAAATTTCATGCACTACTTTCGATACAAATTTGAGATAATTGTGTGAATTTATCTATCTTAAATTATATAAATCACGTAGGCTAGGAATTTATATTACTATGGCATGTTATGCTAATGAATGTTAGTAACAAAGATTGTACTTAACAAATTAAATGAATTTCATTGACTCATTTTGTATAACTAAGATGTTAATTATGTTAACCGAGAATCAATGCTATTAAGAACACCCGCCGGCAGTAATTTGGTCCAGTTAGTGACTTATAGTACACAATATGCGTATGAATGGTTTATTAAGGGGTCTAGATTATGTCATAGTATTGGTAGGAATGCAGAAGAATGTTCTTCGTAGAAGTGAACGAACTAGACTCGAAAAAGGGAAATAGTTTCATTTTCGCACCATACAGAATGAAAAAGAGCATATAATGAGAGAGAGAGAGAGAGAGAGAGAGAGAGAGACTAGTCCATTCTCACCTGCCACCATCGTTGAATTTGGAAGGAACGGCAAGAAACCAGGTTATACAGGCATGCTGCTTACTTCGAGTTCACACGATTTCAAGATGGCATTTGTCTTATCGCTATCAACTTAACAGCTTACTGCAATTTTTATAAATTTGGCAATTATATTTCTGTGCGAAACTTTATCTTTCAAATGTCATAATCAATTCAATTTTATTTATATTTGAATATCTCATTATATTCTGCATACGGGGGCTCTTGTTCTATTCGTAATATCTGCTTTGGTCTCTGATTATTCCACCCATTCATTTCATATTTTGTTATATTATTTACTCGATCTGGGCAATAGCACAGTGGTCGTACATTCTCTAGACAACGATAACCACAAACCGCCACGCATCAGGAGGAAATAACGATATTAATAAATCAGGTTATAAACTGGCTGATGAAAAGAATCCTTCCTCGGGCAGCACTGAGTGTCAGCAATAAGTATACAAATATACACCATTCGAACGCTTGGTCTCTGCATAACTCTAACACCCTCACATTCTCAGTTTTGGTATAAAAAAAATATGTATGTCTAGCACCCACTCATACTCAGGCTTGGTTTGAAAGCAATATGTATGTCTAACACCCACTCGTACTCAGTTTGGAATAAAAACAATACGTATGTCTAGCACCCGCACATACTCAGTTTCTGTATCAAAACAATCTGATTGTCTAACAACGACTCATACTCAGTTTGGTATCAAAGCAATATAATTGCTTTCTGACTCATACTCAGTTTGGTGTCAAAGCAATATAATTGCTTTCTGACTCATACTCACTTTGGTGTCAGAGCAATATAATTGCTTTCTGACAACATAAAAATCGAATTGAAGATTGACATACGAAACAATAACATTCTGTGTCGAGCAATGTACACGATACATAAGACTGTAAATCAGATCCATTTGACAGTTCGTCAGGTTGTATAGTGGTGGGTACTTGGTACCAAACACATTTTGTTTTAAACATATGCCAAAGTTTCGCCTGTCTCTCATTACGTGGATATATCATGCAAATATTGATAGCATATTGTTGATATTTAAATTAGAATTTGTATCAAATTAGTGACTTATATATTCATGACATGTTAGTTAGAATTTGAATCAAATTAGTAAATTGTTGCAGTCACCAAATCAATGAAATTTTAGTATACCAATAGTGGATCAATATTTTATTTGGTTGAGTGTCAAATTCCCAAATTTTTAGAAAGATAGCAGCGTACGAGGTTATTTCTTTGCATATTACCCCATGTCCCGCACATGCCAGAACTCGAAACACGTTTACCATTTTGTATTCACACAGAGAGTGCATATTTGCATAGCTTACATCTAATTATGACCAATTCAATGGAACACCTTTTTTATGTTTGTCTCGACTTTCCTATGAGAAACAAAATTTGATGAAGGGTCTTCATGATGATATACAAACAGATACCTTCTTGACGTTTTGTTTGTTGTAGGCGGGATTTTGGTGGGGAGATGGATGTTTATTTTGGCCTGGGAAAATGAGGTCTGTATAGAACATTGCTACCACGTGGTTTATCGATTTTTGGTGTATCCATTCTTTTTATTTATGCACCTTACATATAATGTTCAGGTTTTATATTGTAGTATTTGATGTTTATATTTATTTCGATGGCTTTATCTTCCAGCAATAACTCTGAGCTTTATCTTCCTGCGCTGCAATTCGTTGTGTTTAGAGTTACGGATCTTTGTTTTGGGCTGGAGCCATATGCCCAGTATTGTGCTGACACATACATACATGCATACATACATACATACATACATACATACATACATACATACATACATACATACATATGGAGTCGTTCCATCTATATCTTTGTACTTAGTCGGATTGTCTATCGAACCCCACAGACTGCAAACAGATCAATAATACACTGAATGACACATAAACTTCTACCTTCAGCAGTGGGAGAGGGAAGGGAAGACCATATCTATGGAAGGATATATAATATAAAAGCCACTTGGATGATTCACAATTGTGATATTATGTTGTTGAATCTCTGGGAAATTGATGTATGATTGTCTTGCCTATTAAGCACTGAGCATCAGGGCCTTCCTTAGTCGTGTCTGTAAAGCACTGAGCATCAGGGCATTCCTTAGTCGTGTCAGTAAAGCAGTGAGAATCAGGGCCTTCCTTCGTCGTGTCCGACCAATTGCATGATGCTAAGACGAAATAAATCTAGAAAATGAATCCTCCAACAACTCTTATATCACCCCGTAGATAAGCATCTATGCCAAGAATAGAGGCACTACCAAGAGCTAGAAAAATCCCGATCTACAGTCACATACATTCTTGGGGAATTACATATATCGGAGGAAGAAATAAGCAGTACATACAAATTCTGATATACCTTCCAGAATATTTGTTATAAAGAATGTTAGCTCTATTCCACTTTACCAAGCTAGAAGTTCAATGAAGCAAAAGATGTCATGAATATATATATATATATATATATATATATATATATATATATATATATATATATATATATATATATATATATATATATATATATATATACAAACACTCAGCGCACCCCTGTTGAGTGTTGTGGGTCAGCGCCGAAACGCTGATGGAAAGGGGTACCCTACATGATGATGGAACCAACTGCAATGCAAAAGTGTGTGTGTGTGTGTGTGTGTGTCATGGTGCAAAGTTTCATAGCGATAGTTTTGCAGTACAAATATGACGTGGTCAGCGTGACACGTAACCATTAAGATTGACGTACGGGTAGGCTCGCAATAAATATCTGACTGCGAAGGATGGGAGATGCTCTGTTTGGAGGCCAAATTGAATTTGATTTATAGTTATTTCGATAACGGTCAGACAGATGGAAAAGGCCAATGATAAAATACAGTCAAATAGCGGAAAACGACAGAGTTGAGACAAGCCTGAGAAAATATTTATTAATCAAGCTAGTCTAGAGACAATTATTCTGACTTCATGGGAGTGATAAAAGTTTTGAGGGTTAGAGAAAGTACTCCTAACTGGCTAAGCTAATTAAAGTTCCCTGGACGAAATTTCTTGATCTGAGTATCAAATAAGGTAGCTTGCGGCAATCCAAGTTTTCTGCCAAAAGAGGAAGTCTATCTAAAAATAAATAATTTCTCTCATTAAATATACTGTGCAAGGGATAAGGGGATCTGAAAATTTGAAAGACTTGGAAACATAGAAGAGACAGGGGGAATTCTCTGAAGATAATCGAGCGAGGGCTCGGAAGCTCAAAGGTATGGTCTCAATCACATACAACATGCGCTGATGTAAGTTTGTAATTATATCATGACCTTATTCCTTTTACATTCATACTTAAACTTTCATTGAGGTCAGAAAGTAATCGTACATTCAGCTGTCTTAAATGTACTAGAAACCATGTAGTGTAGTTATTTCGTGCATCACTCTGATACTCATTGCGAGAATTCATTTATTTGTCTTAAATGTTATAGGATTCATGTATCCTAAGGATTCGGTGCATTTTTTCTGATAGAATTGTAAGAAGTAAATTAAATATCTTAAATGATTTGTGTCATGTATGCAGAAAAGTGATTTTTCTATGTCTGTCAATGTATGTCAGTGAATTGCTAATTAGCAAGGAACGCAGTCAAGACAAGGAGCGAAGTCCTTGAATTCACTGGTGTAATTAAATTCTGAATTCTTTTCAACCGAGAATCGTCGGTGTTGACATTAGGAACGTGTGCCGAATGATATAGTCAACTAGTAATGTATAGCCCACAACAGGGTTTACTAGTTTATCTAAGATGCATAATTGTGTCATGGTTCCAGTAATAATGCGAGTTGCCGCTAGAAAAGACATATGTTCAAGTTAATTGGGTGTTTGTGTATCAGAGCAGGTTGCACACTGACCGTAGCTCAGTTCAGTTGAATTCCGATAAAAGAATAGCTGACGTTGAAAAGAGTGGGAAAAGTGTTTGGTCCTAGTGGTAAAAAAAAAACGCTGACACGCATTTAGGTTGGATATTATCATTTACTTAAAGGAAAAAAATAATAGCTACATACTGTACTGCACAGTGGGAAAGAACGCAGTCTGCAATAAAGACGGTTGATGACCCGAAGAGGCTGGAAAAAGAGAGAGAGAGAGAGAGAGAGAGAGAGAGAGAGAGAAGAAAATGAAATACGGCATCCCTAACGTATTACCAACAGTGACTTGGGAAAGACCGGAAGCAACCATGTGATGCTGACATGCTGACAGTTTGAGTTCGATCAGTCACTCGAATATATGATGAAATTTGTTTAAATGATGTAACAGAACGGCTAATTGAATTTCGAATAAAATTTTTCACTCTGTTTCTAAGAGAGGGTGAATCATTCAAATGTCATGCTCAATTTCCATTTGCTATGTAAATGATTAAATTGTTATATTTTACATACGGATGGTGTTTTTTATATTCTATATTCCTGCTCAAATCTCTGATATTCCATCCATTAATTTTATGTTCTGTTTAAGTGTTTGCCGAATGCGGGCAATCATTAACACCGTGGTCGATCATCTAGATAACGATAACCAAAGCACCGTCTCTCTCTGTATGTATGTATGTATGTATGTATGTATGTATGTATGTATATGTTTGTGTGTCTGTGTTTGTGTGTGTGCGCGCACTACTTTCAAAATTGCACTACTTTAAAATATGTATCAATTTTGAGGATGTGTTAGACTCCATTTATGTTTTTGTTTACGGAAAAGTACATTCTTAGAAAATCAAAGTTCTTGGACCAATATTAACTTTGCAGAGTATCAAATGATTCTTGATTAAAATAGGTAAAGAGACACGCATTATATCACCTCTGTACAAGGAAGTGCGTGCTTTGGCGCTGTTAACAGTGTGATAATTCCAACTTTGGCGTGGTACATGACCACCTAAATTGTACAGAAGATACCCATAGGTTCACCTTGTAAGTTAAATTAGTTAGAAGCACAGTTAATAATATAGTGCTTATGTTGAAGAATGGATCGACGGCTTTCAACATGTAAATTATTTGTATGTTCCACAGTGAATGATCATAATCATTACAACTGCAATTGAAAGATTTGGGTCCGAATTACGTCTTTAATGAAGGCCAAGGTACAAGGGCAAAACCATGAAATAAACATAAACACAGTCACTCACTCACAGTTAAGATCAGAATGTTGCAGTTTACTCGCAGACATCTACAGATAAGTCAGGGCAGGCCAGATTTCTTGGCAGGTAATGCGAAATATTTTATCCTTTAGACGATAATCTGAGAAAAATAAGCAACCTAGGCACCCCATTCATGACTGAAACTCTTGCCGTTACATTAACAAATTTAACAAATCGTTTTCGTTAATTTAAAAAAAAAAATGTATCTGCTATATCACATCCAGATAGGCTGTCTTAATCTAAATCGATGAAACATTCTTGAATATGTTTATAATTTACAAGTTTGGATTAGTTCACCTTTTTTATAATCGCATTCTTTTTCATGCTAGAAGTCATCGGTATCTGTAAGTGTATAATACCACGAATTCCATCAGGAAAATATTTACGTGAATAAGATACAGCTTTAACCTTATGCACAGAAATAAAGATGGTTATATGTATGATCATTTGACATAATTTTAGTCGCACGGTTGAAATCGCAGATATAGCAATCACCGCTTTCCTAGTGGAAGATTCCATACAGTCACTTTATGTTATATAAATCGGCCTATTCTTTGTACCAGGGCACATATGAAAACAAAAACAACAAATAAACAGAAACGTCGGAGTGTCAAAACCATCACTGAAGAGTGCCAGCCCTTGTACGCAACAAATAACAGGAATGAGGTGGTATTCTGTCGATCGTGTGTATGGCACACAATCTTGACTCATGCATACCTCCCAAATTTTGAACCTCAACGAAAGTATATGCAGTACCATTGTCCACTGAAAGTGAACCATGTTCTTGTCGCTTGTCACGACTTTCACCGTGACCAATGGATTTTCTTTTTGTAAATGTGAATTTAGTTAATCAACTATATGATGATGTACTACCTTCAAAAATATTGTACTTTGGAGCGAATGTGTTTTTTTTTTTAAATACAAAAATGTTTCAAAAATTGTAAACGTTTTCACCCAACACTTTACTAAATTTATTATCTTACCTTTGATCTCTTATCCTATATCTTGAGTCATTTTTCCATTATTTGAAATGATTTATCTTACTTTCAGACTCTAATGTAATTCTACGCCAGTATGGTTATTATAATTCTGATGTGTCGTTAAACCCTAATCAGGGCCGACGTAAGCTATGTGCGAGCTATGTTTTTGCATAGGAAGCCTTTTCAGAGGGGCTTCAAAGCAGAGAAGAAATGGGCGCAAAAAATCATACAAGGGAACTAAAATGAAACAGAATCTTTGTTGTTGTTTTCTGCATAGCAGAGTCTTTTTATTTCGTCTTAAGTTATATCCATTTCTTACGAGCTTTCTTGTCAGCAAATGTTTTAGTGGGAGGAGGGGGCATGCAAAATATATATTTCTTAAAGGGCGCCGTATTGCCTCGCGCCAGCCCTGACCCTAATATATACATACCTAATACTTACATATTTTACTTACTTGATGCTTCTGCGTCATGTTATTAAGACCCATACTTTCCTATTACCAACTGGTCAGCGCCAGCTTACTTATAACTATTTCCGAAATCTCTTATCAGCGGAAGTCATACTGCGCAATGACTAATACACCACACCTACATAATTTCTGTAAAATTGGAAGACATTCAAATTGTTCGTTTTTTCTACTGTTATTTACTATTTGTTTTTTTGTGTTTAACTGTATAATTTACAGGTTATGACGTTGGAAGTGGTGCTTTGGCTAAAATTTTACATTGCACACATTCTATATGAGTAAGAAGGCTTTGCTGATATCTGTTTTAAAAAATGCCAAAATTACTTATTGAGAAATTGACATAAATATGTCCGTTTCCACTTGAACCAGACAAGTCGGTTTAAAAGCCCCATACTCCCGTATGCACTCAAAAAAGTTGTGTCACTGCGTCAGTAAACCGTGCTGTTGTCCTAGAATTCATTGATGAATCCAAGACTTTATTTGAAATCAGGTGTTTAATTATCCCTCATGTGTGTGTGTTTAACAATAGTTCAGATTTAATGTTCTAAAATTTGGGAGGTTAACTTGTCGTGAATCCATAAAATGTATGTCAAAGCACTTGACCATAAGATGCATTTTGTCGTGTTTTTAATTAGGTAAAGCACGTTCACGAATATGTCGATATCGCTTTTAAAGATTAGAAAATTCATCCTTAACGTTTAAAAGAAACATGTCATATCAGTTTCCGTTTATAAATAAATTCCTTTATGGACTTTAGATTTCGTCCCCGAAATTGATATGTTATGGAGCTAAATTTTGTATTGAATACATTTTGTAAATTCTCAGATTTACATTAAAAGAAATTAAAAAAGCCATAAGCAAACACTGAGCAACAGACCTGAGTCCTGAACTAAATGTCTACATTCTGGTATTTGATCCCATGCTTACTAAACAGTTATCCTTGTCTGAGTTTGAATAGCAAATTGCTGTAACCTAATTGGGTATGTGGGATGGTTATTATTACAGAATTTTGATCTCTTTTCCCTTAATTCAGATGTGAATGCGATGTGATATATTTGAAATCGAATGTCATGCTTCGCAAAATTTACCTGTGTCGGGTTACTTTATCAAAGTTTGATTACGAAAAGCAAAACAGTTCACGTTGCATGCGTACGCCAGGACGGTATAGATAAATCAAACACTGACCAAGACTAATAGATGTATAGTTCTAGGTCGTAAAATATTGCCACGATTTGTAATAATGGGATTGAATGAACACATTTAATGGGAAACAAACGTATGAGATTTCAATAAAACTTTGAATCAGTCAAGACTACAAAAGCTGACACTGATCCGAAACAGGCATAGAACAATGTGGTGCAAATCAAGAAAAAGAAGGAAAATAACTGAAGTTATATGATAAGTTAAAATAGCCTTTATTATGACAGCAAATATTATCATAATTTATGTTGAGTTTTAGATGTTAAACTATTGGTACATCCTAACCTTTAGGTGTACAATAAAAAACGCACGGAACCTTTGAATGGACGCATAAAAAATGTTATATAAGACATATTTTTTTCTCTCACAACACTGAGGTCTCATTCATTCACTGAATTTATTCACAACTACACTTTATATTTTTAACATAATGCACGAGAACAAACCATGATTATGCTCCGAAATAAATGTCTGGTCATTTACCATATTGGTACAACAAGGGGTCTGATAGCGAGCAAATCAAACACCTGCGCGAGTGTGGTTTGAAGACCATCTCTCTTATTTCCAAGGACCTCAAGACAAAATTCATTGTCAACAGAAGGTTCCTTAAACGCGCAATTACGACGAGACATTTCTCTAATCACCTAATGACCACACATCACGAAACTGTAATTTCGCACTTGCATGGTATTTCTTGTTTCACATTTGTCTGACTTATTAGTTAGTATTTCGTATCGCTCGTGTATAGAACACACATGTGACCCATGCATACCTCCAGAATATTGAACCTCGGCCAGACTGATATTTGCTAACATTCTTGTCGAGAGTATCGACCTCTAACCTGTGATTCAGAAGCATTTTGATTAACATTATTCTTTATCATTTACCACCAGAGAAAATATTGGACTTTTTGAATGTGGTTTATATCACAATAGTGAGCGACGTATTTTATTACCTTATTAATTTATGTTAGAGTTTTGACATATGTTCCTTGTATCTTTGGTAATATAGAATACATGTTTATGTTTAATGGAAGGATGCATCTTGGTATTTTAATAAAAAATTTTCTCATTGTTTTTTATTTGTATATTTTTGGTCAGAATTCTTTATCTTTAAAATGTTTTAGAACTTAACTGCTAATCGGTACTGTAAGCACGTGTTGTGTTGACGTGTTTTCAATCCTATGCATATATTAGTGTCTGGTCGTCTTGTTCTTGAATGACGTAACACATAATATCACACACATCCATTGCCAGTGGAGGTAATGTTGTGGAAAATATACTGATACTAACTTTTCATTAATTTCAACAGTGAATTTCAAGACTTGGATTCGAGTACATTTAACAGGAGAAACAAGTTTTTAATTTACTCATAGTGTTCTACAAAAACCATGATAAAAATTACATTCTGGAGATTTTCGCTGGCTAGATTAACTTTTAAGGCAGATCGCGGTGAACTGTTCATGTTTTATGCATTTAGGTCGAAATTAGCTTTATAGATATAACACATGATCATATCAATGAATTTATAATAAGCTTTTCTGAAGAAGACATTCGATCCCTCTTGATATAAGCCTGTCTACATTTTGGAAGCAAAAGAAGTAACTAGTTTTTAATTTATCTTGATCAATCTACACTACTTGCAAGACGTCTACTCTTGTTCAAAGTAAGAGTTAATGTATAAATGCACCCCCACCCCCCATCTTCTTCGAACATGCTCCTTATAACCCTAATGGCCACAGATGTAATTTAATTTTTAAAAATATTAGCAGAACAAAATAGGTTTTATAGCTGCAAACTAACTCTGTATATATTCCGGAATTGTTCCTGTTTGTTATTGCACACGATACGTCATGTGATATGGAGATTATACTGAACTGTGTGTTTAGTTGCTATGACAAAATAAATACAGAAAAGTAGGTAATTTCTTATGTAGCCTGACCTGTATAATATATAGTCCTTACCATAGCATCAGACTTGCAATAATGTACAGTCTGATGTGCAATCTTAACGGCGTAAAGGATTCTATCATCCGCACGTGACAGTGTAACAGAATGATTTATAGACAGATCTATAGACTGTCGAATAATTTTGTACAAACATTATTGTATTGTACGGACTATATGCTATGAGAATCTTGTCTAATTATTAGGTCTGGTTTCTCGTTATAAAAACGCAGATCAATTGCGACCCACGAAGTACATGAAATTCGTTGTTAAGTATTGCTTTAATACTATATGCGTGATACGCAAGCCAAACGAAAATATACATATGGAATGCAAAGTAATGTGTTTCAGAGGAAATGATTTCATAGCACATGTTTTCGACTATGAAATATATGCAACAAATTCTAAGCTGTAAGTTAATTCTGGAAGAAACATTTATTTATCGATGTCGCGGAAACCAGTAAAATATGTTATGATAGCGGCTGGTATTCTCTTTCTTGTGATCCAGTTGTACTCAGTCAGGCGTCTGGAAATGAAATCCAGGCACGTATTTCAAATTAGTTTCTAATTACTGGCCACCTTGTATGCGAGCGATGACGAGAAGCAATTATTTTTAGTACCCATTGTTGTCTCCGTGCTATTTGACATAAACAAAATAAGGGTCCCCTCCTTCCGCACAGTTGTTATCAAATACTGAATTATCATCAATGCCGACAAACGTTTCTAATTAAAAGTCGTCACCTGTAGATTTATCTTTTTAATTGTTGTCTAAAGAGTACCGGGCTCATCGCTGTTGTCACTGTACATGATTTATTACTGCCTGCTCGTCAGCTAAACAAATGTCATCTAGTTTATTAGGAAACTTGCAGCGATGACCTTTGTTATTACATCAAGAGTCATCGTCGCCGATCTGGTGATCTTGTGGATAATAATATAAAGGTCATTCATCTCAGAGAAATTGTAGCTTAAGGCAGGGGACTCAAACACGCGGCCAGCTGACCGCATGCTGCCCGCCAAGCCGTATCATGTGGCCTGCAAAATGATTGGCGTCACAAGGTGTCATGAGAGATAACAAAGGTGGTGCGGCCTTTGAGCCATCGAAAATGCTATAATGATGCCCCCTTGGTGGTTTGAGTCCCATGGTTTAAGGAAACAGAGGCAGAAATATTATAAGGAATGGAAGTGTAAAATAATTACCAATGAAAATAAATGAGTAATGTTTATTTCCCCCAAATAATTCGCAAGAATGCTTAAAAAACTAAATTAATCTGAACATTCATTTATGGCATCAACCTAATTCACTTAAAAAAGGAAGTTTAGGTTCCTATTCTAACCCGTTGACATTCGCATTGTCTCTGAAATAAAATAGCAGAAAGTAGATTTAAATAAAGAAAAAAGAAGGAAGAGAATAGAGAGATTATATCATTCTTCAGACTTGGATTCACCGTCTTACTCAGGTATAAGTTGGGTAGAACTGCAAATATAGACCCACACCTGCTGTCGCATTATGCGACGAAAACTCTGGGTCTGTGCATTTTGCATTTGGAATTGACCTATAGGTGAATATGTACGGTATGTATGTTAAATGTCCATGCGATAACATCCTGACCTCCTTCGCGAGGGCCTGGTAACGTAACCGATATCGCTTTCCAAAGATTACGAGTAAGAATCCTCCATTAAAAATTGCTTTTATACTAAAAAAAGGAATACTGCTGCTGCGTCTAAATCAAATGCTCAAATGTTTAATTTTATTTCCTTGTGTTTACATCGTAATCATTATCTATAATTTGTGATTTTAAA
Organism: Sinohyriopsis cumingii; assembly: GCA_028554795.2. Taxonomy (NCBI): domain Eukaryota; kingdom Metazoa; phylum Mollusca; class Bivalvia; order Unionida; family Unionidae; genus Sinohyriopsis; species Sinohyriopsis cumingii. Next base: position 64,527,623 of record CM068835.1, read on the forward strand.
ATGTAACTGTATTAGGCTATTTCATGGACTGATTAAATTTCTCCTGAAGCATTTTAACTAAATTCGGTTTTCTCTCTATCGATTAATCCATTTCCTCTCTCTTTATAATCATATGTGTTTCAATTATATATATATATATATATATATATATATATATATATATATATATATATATATATATATATATATATATATATGTGTGTGTGTGTATATATATATATATATATATATATATATATATATATATATATATATATATATATATATATATGTATATATGTATATATATATGTATATATATATGTATATATATGTATATATATATATATATATATATATATATATATATATATATATATATATATATATATATATATATATATATATATATATATATATATATATATATATATATATATATATATATATATATATAATTGTAAAGTTTACTGTCTCGGTAGAAGTAGACTCTCGAGACAATTTTGATGAATAGATCACGACATTTTACGTCCAGTGTGTCTGGAACATGAGACATAATCATCGTTAGTGCGAGAACAGTTCCAGAACAGACAGGAAAGAATTAAACCCCGAACTTTCCACTTCATTGCCACATGCACAAATGATCAATATGTAATTGTCAATATTCTAATGTCATAAAAAACCCATGAAAAACCGTGGTATTTATTAGAAAACTAGAAATGTGAGAGTAGCTCTTGAGGATTTTTGTGTCAACATCACCTTATGCTTCTGATATACTCCATTAAATTTGTTTGCAAATTTGTATTCATTACAAAACACATGTGAAGTTTTATGTGAGCGAGTTATTGGTGAAAGCTTACAATATAATGATATAATCCTAAATATATGCCATTTTGTTTCATCTTTATCACCGTCACCACGTAATGCGTAACCACAATTCGGTTGGATGATGGCTAGTCATTGCAGGAAGTGCAACTTTTAATTCTGCAACTGTATATTTTGCACACTGTCCGTGCGTACTAGATGTCAAATTATTCAGAGAGAGAGAGAGAGAGAGAAAGACAGACAGATACACAGAGAGAGACAGAGGGAGAGACTCAAGGCTGTTGTCGACTGAATCAACGCTGAATATGCGACATGAATGCTTTGCTGTTATTATGTCTGATTCATCTTCCTGTATATTACAATTATATTCTCATATTTACATGAAATAGCAATACACATATTTTATATCATTTATATATCAATTTTATTTTTATTTCATACCACATTTTGCAGGTGCTAGAATGCATCTTTCGAATTTTCATTGCAAATGCCACTTTAAGTCTGTTTTTACTGATGATAAATAATTGAATTGCCGCAGATACTGAATAGTTGGCAGGTATTTTGTTTGTACTAGATCATAGCCTTGTTATTACGTAGTGATACCTGCTAAGACGGTAAAATTCGAACCACAATTATATTATTTTATTTTTTGACGCATTTAATGAATTGTTTTTCTTGAATTTCTACACATGACGTGTGATATACGTTTCGTACGCCGTGTGTGTGTACACACACACCCCTCTTTTGCTAACGCATACTCGTAATTATGACTGTTAATTTTGGCAGCTAGTTTGCTTAATTTGTAAATAGTTTATGAATTTCGTGTGTTCCAAGGAGTTGGAATTTAATAAGTGATACGCGCTTGTTTCGTCCATTAGTAGGTAATTTCAATGTATGTTTATATACAACAATTCAGCAAACAAATATTATTTAAGCAAACTATGTGGGGCACAAAAAGTTTAGTGGCATATTGATGATCGTCGATCGTCGTTATTGATCATTGATATTATAACATAGGATACGAACAAAGAATTGACCATGGGTGTACGTTGTAACGATAGGAGACTTAAATATCGTATCTTTCTTCGCCTTTTTGTGCTTGTGTATTTGTTAAATATGGTATCTGTCTTCGTTTTTTTCTGTGCACAAGCAAAAAGGCGAAGAAAGATATTATATTTCAGTCTTGTATCGATACAACGTACGCGCATGGTCAAGTCCGAGATCGTGGTCGACTGGAAAAGAATTTTCATTTAGAACAAATAACATAAAGTTTTTTTTGTTATAGTCTTGTGAAGTAATTTTTAGTTCACACACCAACAATGATAATGCAGACACCATTTGGTATAGATAATGACGGTAATTAGAGATGTAGATGTTGGGTGACTAAACGTTAAGTATCTGCAAATAATAGTGTTTGAATAAATTTGTTATTGTATTCAAACAAAGCTGTTTTTGTAGCCAGGGTTTTCTGCTGCATTAACATTGTCGCCATCATGATCACGATCATCATCATCATCATCATCATCATCATCATCATCATCATCATCAAGACCTACAGCATTGACCATATATGTGCCGAAGAGTGATTTGCTTTACAAGCGTGTTGGGTGACATTGTTTCGTTTGATTGCATTAATTCGCCATAATACTCGGCCAAAATAAATACAAATGGATTCACATCTCCAACGAGATCTTGAAATGAAATGGCTTCGAATGCACTTATCTCAATCAGACTGCCTACTGTATGGAATTATAAATTGGAAGCATGGCAGAGGCATAACAGGGAGAACATTCATCGCCTGCTCAGACGATATTAGCACGGGTCAACGTAAACAGTCCGAAAGTCTGAAAATTAACAAACATATTTCTCTTACTAAATATCATATGCTGGAAAAGCCATTAGAAATTCTATTTCTATATTTCATTAAGCATATTGTAAATAGCGTTGGTATAATATTGGTTTTAAATCGAACTGAGAAGTAACCAGTGTGAGTTGGTCTAATTTTGTCATAAATTGCGTTTTCGTTCATTTTGAATATTTATTATGGCATAGATGAATCGATATCATTCGTTATCGGCATTATATTATCATTTATGCAAGCATATGCTTTGTCTTTTTGCACAAATGTCTTGTACAAAAATAAATTTAATTTACACAAATTTAATTTACACTTGTATCCATTTTCGTTATGTAAAGCACATTGTTTATTTATTTTACTCATGAGTAGTAACGGGGGTCACCCTACGTACAATAGGAATTAGCATTATACGACACCCTGGGTCACTCTACGTACAATGGAAATTTAACATGGAGAAAAATCGTGGGTCACTCTACGTACAAAGGGAATTTAACATGGCAATAAATCGTGGGTCACTCTACGTACAAGGGGAATTGAACATGGGGAATAGAGTTTGGGCTTGTTTTTAGGGACAAGGGGATTTTTTTTTTTTTTTTAAAAAAAAGGGGGTAGGCAATGGAAAGGCTATCTCTTTTCGAGAAATATGGCTGGCCCTGAAAAGGGCCTTTGGGTTTCTTCTAACACTTCCACTTCTTCAACCATCTTCTCACTTTTGTCACTATTCCTGTCTTCTTTTTCTCCTTTTCTGGCATCCAGTCAGGATGACCTAGAACTCTAAACTTTTCCTGAACTTTTATCCAATTCTGATTCAACCTCTCAAACTCTGCCTGTTTCTTTTTGTTTTCCACATCTTTTCTTTCTTCCCTCCATTTCTCTTTAATCTTCTCTACTTCTTCCTCCATTATTTTTCTCATCATATCTTCCCCTTTCTTCACCTTTTCCAATCCCCATTTTACATTTCTCCACTCTGTCCAGTACAATATTTTTTCTAGGAAGCACCGGACTTTGATGACATTATCCAGTGCTTCCTTCAAACTTCCCACTCTGAAGTAAGGTGGGTTAATGAAGCCTCTTGACTTATTGACTTCTTCTTCAATCATCCCTGCTATGATATCTCTTGCTGTCTTTAGGCCTTGAACTTGACTCGTTACAAAGTCTTTCATATCTCCATGCCTCCATTCCTGTTCTATTCTTCCTAAAACATATTCTACATCCATTATCCAGAAATAGATGTCTCTCAATAAATTAAATAGAACTGATACTTGAGTCATTTTGTCTCAGTTATTCCTTAGAATGGTTCCAACATCAAACTTTGTGGGTTCTTATACTTAAAGCGCGTACGTGAAGGAAAACATCCCCCTAAAAACATAAAATGGATCTTACCTAGATCATGACCAAACAACGCGCGGACGTGAAGGAAAACATCCCCCCTACTTTTTCATTTCATATAATATAACCCAAACTATGCTCTCCACATTTGCTAATAAACAATAAAGAAACCCATAATCTACTATTCGCACAAACATACCTAAACTCTTACAAACTCAAACACACAAACACATACCCTCACACTATCTTAAAAAAGAGTTAGTGTTTATATTCACACTACTCTACCTACACATTGGCAAATTAATAGTTATTTCTTTTCTAGAGTATTGGGTAGCCCTGAAAAGGGCTGTTGGTTTTTTTTTAACTCCAGATGCACCTATCTAATGGTTGCACCTTCCTGGCCTGGCGCCACACACTCATCTTCTTCCCCAGTCTTCTTTCACCTTTCTTCTGGGGAGCGCAGAGGGAGGATGATTCGCTTCAGCACCCCAATCCTCTGTCTCGGGAATATTGTATGACATCCTCTCTCCTATTTTCTTTTCCTCTTCTTCCCTCTCTCTTCTCTCCTCCTCTTCCTTCTTTATTCTTGCTTCTTCTACGATAGCCTCCGCTGATAGTTCGTTTACTATGCGCCTGGCATATTCCAGGTGCATCTGGAGTTCTAGCAGCTTCACAATCCTTGTATTCATTGTCTTGCTGTTAACAGGTCGACGATGGGCCCAACTGACGATTAGTTTTTAATTTATACTGAAAGCGCGGACATGAAGGAAAACATCCCCTAATAACATAAAATTGATCTTACCTAGATCATGACCAAAAAAAAAACAACAACAACGCGCGGACCTAAAAGAAACACTCACTCACTTTTTATGCTACCCATCACTATTCTAAAATTTTTTATAAATCACTTCACTAGACTATCCACATACGCAAAGCAATCCAATCTAACTCCAAATATACGCCTCAAACACCAAAAAAGACATTATTTTAATCTACTATTCACCCAAACTTACGTCAACTTTTACTAACACAAACACACAAACTCATACACTCTCACTATCAATAAAGAGTTAGTGTTTATTTTCACACTTCTCTACCTACACACATTGGCAAATCGATAGCTATTTCTTTTCTAGAGTATTGGGTAGCCCTGAAAAGGGCTGGTTTTTTTTTTGTTTGCTATGGCATTCTTTTTTTTAGTTTCTAAGAATGCGATGTCCTCTGAGGATAGACTTTCTGGCGATAGGTCTGCTTCTTCGGAAAGAGAAGAAGAACTCTTTGGTGTCGATACGACAATCGACAAAGCCTCTGTCAGCTTCAGGTTGCTGCTGCTGCTGTTGTTGTTGCTGTTGTTGCTGCTGTTGCTGCTGCTGTCTCTGAAGTCTGTACTTCTCTGTCCATTCTTCTTTCTCCCTGTTCATTTCTTCTTTGAAGAGCTCTTCTATCAGGTCTTCAGTGACTTTTAACATTCTCACATTCTCTATTTCTTCTGGCTTCGGTATCAGACTGTGTCTGACCCTATGCAAATTCACGTAGGCTTCGTTGAGCTTAGCTAGTTTGGAGCACATCTTCGTAGGAGGATGAGTCGACAACGGATGGTTAGACTGGAAACAACCCGGGTTCTTAAAGTCAAAGCGCGGACGTGAAGGAAAACATCCCCCACACGGTTTTTGAGCCGCAACGTTCATGAGAGGGATAGTAAAAAATGAAAGAGCATCAATCCAACATTCTTATAGCTAAACAAAAGACAAAGGCATTTTTTTTTCAAAACACAACATTTTTTATTCAAAAATCACTTAACACTAAACAACAACTCTAACATTTTTAACAATAATCCAACATAATAACATCAAACAATTTTTTTCAAATCACAAACATGTTTTTCTCAATTGACAATCTACTTTAAACAGGGCTGACAACGTTGTGAATGAAATTGTGATTTCCACTGCTGGAAGTCATTAGGCCATTGATGGACACTACGTTTCCTATCTTGAGACAAAAGATAAGCATAATGGTCACAAAACCATCGATCTACTTTCACATCGTTTCTAGTAGAAGAACGAGGATCAAAATGAGTCACTAAATGTTCTAAGGAATAGCCCAGGCTGCGATGATGCAGAAAATACACACAGTACTGTCCACACACCAAGGAATCTGTGCCTTGTAATTTCACGTTATTGAATCGGGTGGTTTGAGCATTTCTTCTCATAAAGTCAATGATATCGTCTTCCAAAGGGGACAATCCGTACGAATCGAAATATTCCACACATCCTTCTTGAGGAAAGTAGACGGCTACCCAGTGGGTTCCTGGGAGATGACTGTCATCCGTATTGATCACGTAAGCTTGATGGTCTTGAGGTTTGCGATGAGGGAGTTCATCTTTAGCACAGACGACAGGATTCCAAGAAGCCGTATACGAACTGTGGTTCAAAAGGTAATAAAGTTCCCAGGTATCCATGTTTTCTTCTTCTTCACAGGTAATAATACGTCGTCAATTCGATCCTGACTTTTTGCTTGAAAATGTCTGACGAATAAACGGTTATTCGTTCTGTTTCCTCACTCTGATTCAGGAGAGCTTCGATACGATGGATCTCTTGAGTGGTTAATGGTGGACAAGAATGTTCACGCAAGTCTTTATACCACTGATGCAACACGTCTTTGTTCGAGATGAGATTCCAAGCTTCGTCCAGATACTCGTCCAATTTTTCTTCTTGACTTAACATCAGGCATTTATCGTGTTGAATTTGACTGGGATGATCGTTTTGACATCCATAGCAATTTTTCTTGATCAATTCCGTCATTTTATCGACCAAGTGTTTGGCAAAACAGGAGACTAAATGGGCTTCTTGTTCTGGCCATCTCGACTTCATTATGATCACTTCTTCTTCTTCCACAGTCTCCGCACATTCCATGTCCAAAGTTTCTCCACTAGGTAAAGAGGGATAACAGTCTTCCATGGTTTCTAGTAATCTAGAATGACTTCTCTCAAACTGTTGATTTCTATGGTATTATCGAATTCGGCATATAGGATGACGTTCACCGTTACATCAGGGGGTGGGTTTGCAAACTGAAGTTCCACACGAATCTGGCCCGATTTTATAGGGTGGAAATGTCCCTTGTCGCTGCCTTGGTCTGGAGTGAAATCGAAAGCCCACAAAGCGTAGCCTCCTACATAATCGTCGTACGTAATGCCGTGACTGGTGTTGGTTCCTAACTGTCCGGTGGCTTCGTACAGGGACAAGTACGATCTCAAGTAATTGTTCTGGGCAAAGTTAGGCTCGAAAGGTCGGGTACACAAGGTCTTGCCATTGCGACTGACTTCGATCTTGGACACGCCAAAGTGTTGAAAGTTGAAAGGATTTTTATCGACAGCTCCGTTGAAGGCTGTATTCTCGACGATACCAAGGATCAAACGTTTGGGTAGCTGTCCTTGGAACAGATGATCTTCGATCATGGATCGCTGTCCCCTAGGAATGGTGAAGGTTTTCACTTCCACGCGTCGGATCGGATACTTGGCAGTCGTTCTGCTCAACGTCTGACTGATTTCGTTACCCACTTTAGGTAACACTTCCACACGTCGCACGTAGAGTCTGGCTTCTTGGATGACAGTTTTGTAATCGTTTGTATTAGACAACAGATGGAAAGCGGCACTGCTGCGATTGAGTCTCAAGCGGACATCCACTCCGTTCAGCAAATACTTTTCTTGCAACCACATGTCCAAATGTAAACGATCCATCAGTTCTAAACTACGACTTCCAGCAATTTTCTTTCTTCGTTCTATAAATCCCGATAAATTTTGAAGATCCCCATCAATTGTAGTGCTGTCGAACTTTCTACCTAATGCGTCAGGCTTCCATACCACGCAAGCATCCAGATGAGTATTCTTGGCTTCTTTTCCGTACGTCAAGAGATTTTCCAGGTACGCTCGGTAAGGGTAAGTATCCATGCTACTGCTGACCAGTTTGTTATTCAAATACAAGTCCACTCCACTGAACAAGGAATGCATGAAATTGTTGACGGGAGCTACTCTGGACGTATCAATGAGAGGGTCACCGTTCACTTCAGTTACTTTGACTTTCAAGTACAAGTAACTGCTATTCAGATCGATGTAATCTTCGGGCTGTCCTTTGATTTCGAACTCGATGGGAGCGGAATCGGTCAAAGAGGAGACGGGATGAAATTCCGCCCACTGAGATTCTTGCATCGTCATCATGGTGGGGGTGCATGGCAAACAGATCCAGTTCCGTCTTGGAACAAGCGCAAGACTCTCGGTGCATCATTTTTTTTGTTGCTGTGTCTCAATAATCGAAAACGTCTAAGTCTCGAACGGTTCTTCTTTTCTTGACCTTTCTCGCTTGAAGTCTGGTGAAAGGGTGTTTTCTTCGTCGTCGTCTCTTTCTGCCTTGTCCTTGCTGAATGCTTGACTCGGTAGCGTGCAGGGCATTTATAGGTGTGTCTCGTCGGCCTAAAATGTCTTTACCCGTTTGCAGCAAGACATTTTTGCCTGCCCTCATGAAGGCTTCTTTAGGGTTTTGTTTGTCGATGATGACATTTTGGAGAAATTCTTTGCCTTGTGTCAGTGCCGCATCTTTCAAGGCGTGCAATCCGCGTGTCACCATCGGTCTCAACACTGGGGCCACCGAACGAAAGGCCGATTTTAACATGTCTCCTAAACCGTGTCCTCGCTGTCGTGCAACCCCTCGGTACACTGGATACATGACTTACTTACGAGTCGTGAGAGAACCGTTTTCGAAAATGGAGTTTCACCGTGACTTTTCCTTTGGTGAATGAAATATTTTGTCCCAGATCTCCTTTTATAGTAATGTTGACCGTGTCCAAATACGACTTGCTGACGGGCAAATAGTGAGGATGGACAAATTCGCGGTGGACGTGGTAAGTGTTTCCACCTTCCTCGTCAGCGTTCGTGGCAGAATCCACTTTGAAAGGAATGACACGCAGTAACGGTACGGAGGTGTGTCCCACCACGTTGTATTCCACCACATCGGAATACACGAACATCAAATTCAGTCCTTGGTTCAGTTCTACCGGGGCACGAAATAACTTGGCAAAAGAATCGTTGTCGTAAACGATGGGTAATTCGTTTTTCTTCATCATGTCCATTCTCATGTCCATGTCTCCGCCCAACATGTCAAACAATTCAGGACAAAATAAGAAAGACATGATTTTAGGTCCCTCAGGAAATTTGATCAGGAAGCGACGAGCTGTTTTGTGGTATTCCAGGGTGACACTTTTTTTGACACTCTCCAAAGCTTTCAGAAACACAGCATTAAACCTGGTGGCTATGGTGCTGACCAAATGTTGACCACTAAAATAATAGCTTGGGGGAATGAGCAAGTGATAGGTGGTCCACTTTTGAGTTTTTGTGGGAAGGGTTTTCTTGTAATATTTGCTATTTTCATTCATCCACTGTTGCACTTGCTCGTCATAAACTTCCACCGTATAAAAATTTTGATTGGGAAGGACATTTTCGACTTGGGTCAGGTGAATCATTTCTACTAAAGCCACTTCCCAATGGGCTTCGTGATTTAAGGGGATGGCCTGAGGTACTTTGGCCGTGTAACAGCACAACGTGTTCTTGGGAAACACCTCCATGGAACTGTCACTGGGTAAGGTTGAGTAAAATTGGTTTTGGTGACTCATAATTCTAGAGTTCTGTGACTGTCCGAGGGGATATTACTGGACGTCAGAGGCGTGTCTCCGCCCAAAATGGGGTTCTGGTTGTGGTTGTTGGAGTGGTGACTGACACTGGCACTGGACACAACGTTCCCGTTCGAGGAGAATTTCAGGGAGGGATTGGGAAGCAGGTAACCGATGCAACTGCTCAATAAAATGGTCCACATTTGTTTGTCTCCTTGTTGCAAACTCAAATTGGCAATGGCTGCCCCGATGACACAATACACCACGAAGATTTGGCAGAAAAAGATGATTTGCGTTTTAGGCACACGTGCTCCACACCACACCCACAAGGGTTGTTTTTGTAAATCTTGCACAGAAGAACTAGGGGAAGAAGGAGTGGTCGACGTAGCTGCGTCTGATGTGTGAAAGGGCATGATGGTCACTTCTTTTTATAGTCGATGACTTGCGAAGCGTCGATCCAAGAATCGAAACTGGGTGGATATCCTTTCCAACGTACTTTGACTTCTTTGACACGTCGTTTGCCCACTTTACGGGTTCTGCGTTCGAGAATGCTTTCGATGTCGTACACGTCGTCTTCTTTTTTGGTCACACGTTGTAACTCGGGCAAATAAAACGTTCCTTTGAGCACTTCTCCGTTCATGTCTTCCAATTTATAGACGACAGGATGACGGCCATGCACTCGTTCAGTGACGCGAAACAATTCGGTCGTCCAGTTAGGTAAGTAACCTTTGTCGAAAGTGCGTTTGGTTTTGCCAATGCGCACCCAATCTCCTACGGCCAACACTCCACTTTTTTTGGGGACAGCCCTCGTCGGGGACGTACCGAACAGACGCTCAAACACCAACACTTCGTTCTCGGGAGTCACGTCTTGCGGGGCACGTCCGATGCTTCGATGGTAAGATTGGTTGTACGCTTGCACCAGGTGCGGTAAAATGTCGATGTACTTCAGAGTGTGGTGATGCGTAAAATATTTCCACATGCGTTCTTTCAAAGTGCGTTGAAAACGTTCCACGATGCTGGCTTTGGTTTCGGGATTCTCGGTAGTAAAAAAATGAATGTCACGTTTCTTTAATTCTTTTTGGAAAGCTTGGTTCAGAAATTCGGTGCCTTTGTCCGTTTGCCATCGAAGAGGGTGACGACCGCTTTGTTTCAACACCCGTTGCAGGGCTCGCACTAACTCGCTGCTCGATTTGGAAGTCAAGGGCACGACCCAGGCAAATTTGGAAAAGACGTCGATGACACAAAACAAATATTTGTAGCCACGATTGTAGCTGGCCAAATGAGAGACATCCGCTAAATCGGCTTGCCATTGATGATCGATGCCTTCCACTCGGGTGAGACTTCTGGCAAACTTGCGTCGAATGGGTTTGTGTAAAGTGTAGGTAGCTTGTTCTTGTAACCATCGTTGCACTTGAGGTAAACGGAGACGTTTCAGTCGCGTTTTGGCAGCACGATACAATTTTTGAATTCCTGCGTAACCTGCAGGATGGGAGGGATCGTAGTAAATGCTGGCTAAGACCTTTTCCATTTTGTTGGTTTGTTAATAAGTCACCCACTCTTCGGTGATGCTACTTTGGGTGGGTTGAAAGGGTGGTTTGGAAACGGATTTACGTGTCCGATGGGCTACGGGAGTAGAAGTCGAAGGTAGTGGTAGTGGAGGTGGAGGTGTCAATGGAATGGCTTTGGTTTTCTTTTCTTTTTTCGCTTCTGGTTTCCCTTCTTTCTTTTTCACTTATGTCGAAGAAGGCGTGGACATCATCTTTTTAACCCAAGCTTTCATTTCTTCTCGTTGGGGTGTGGGGGACGGGGTCAACAAGGATGCTGCAATCTTACTCGAAATGGGAGCTGCTGACGGTGTTTGAAACACTTCTCGCATCTCTTCTTCCTCAGGTCTTTGTGGGGTAGCATCTCTGGTGACCCTTGGGGATGGTAGTGGTGGTGGTGGTGGTGGTAATGATGATGATGGTGCTGGACTTTTCATCAAGGTCTTAAAATCTTTCAGAGTGGGTAGAGCTGTTTCGTCTAAAGCTTTCTGGTGAAAGAGTTGCAGTCGTTGCAAGAGTTGACCGTACTTTTGCGATTTTTCTGTTTCGGACAAATCTTGGCGATCCATCAAGGATTGCAATTCGTGTTGTAACTGGGACATCTCGCTCAAATGGGGATTGGGAGGTAAATGCGGGGTGCGTTGTTCTTGCCACCGATGATATTCCATCCATCGTTTGTAAGGCACTAAAGCTAGTTTTCGTCCTTCCATGGGTTGTCAGGGGTCGATTCTGAGATCTTGGGACTTCCGAGGGTCTTTTTATCTTGCTCCCACCAGTCCTCCCAACATGGTTCCCAAGACTCCTTTCAGTATGGGGCCTAGCAAGAGAGGTAAAATGCCTCCACGTTGGACCAGCATCTTCTTTTTTTGACGAATGGGAATTTTCTTTCGAAACATTTGGCGAAGAACGTGACGATGTTTGCTTAAGCATTGTTTCTGGTGTTTGGACAAAGGGATCGTGCCTTTCAAGACGTTCAAACAACATTCGCACACGGTATCGATGACCTCTTTGGAGGCCGTTTGAATGAGTTTTTTTCGTAGGGGTGGAGAAGGTTTGGACAGGACAGATAACATGTCCCCATGTTTGGCTAAACGTGGTGGCAGTCCTTTCCTTTTCTTTCCTTGGGGTTTTCTGGAGGGTGACATCTTCGAGTCTTCAGGAGCACCAAAAAAACACTGATACCCTACTCGGTCACAGGTCTTTTTTATACTGGAACGCGTCGCCACTGATTGTCTTTACGTTTTATCAGTTTGAGGACAGGCATGACACGTCGTGCAGGGGTACGCAACGGACTAAATCGAGCCAGTTCTTGCTTGGACAAATCCAGTAAACTTTGTAACATACCCGATCTTTCATGGACTTTGATTTTGGGAGAAGGTACTTTGTGAGCAGCAGCCACTGCCACTAAATTGGAAGGTCCTGCCACTGGGGAAGTTCTTTTGGGGGTCATCAACGGAGAAGTTCTTGGTGTGATCAACGTCTCCAAGTACTCTTCAGTTCCTGGTGACATCAACGGAGAAGTGGACAAACGTGAGGCTGCCGGAGACGCAGTCACTGCCGTGGCAGGTCGTGGTTTGTGAGTGTAAGGTTGCGTCCTGGCCGAAGTGCCTCTCTTGCGACTAGTTTTCTTCTTCTGTGGACTTTTCTTTTTCTGGGGACTTTTTCTCTGTTTCTTTTTCTGGGGGCTTCTTTTCTTTTTCCGGGGTGGTGTCTGGTAAGAGGAGGGTCCCGCCACTGGAGAAGTTATTCTTCTTGGGGACCTGGTCTTTTTCTTTTTCTTCTTGGGGCTTCGTTGGACTTTTGTCTTGGGGATAACTTTGGGGGCATTAGGATCCCATCTTAAGAGTGAGCGAATGATGACCCCTCCTAGAGTACCGCTCCCTCCAGGTTTCAAAATGATTTGTTTTTTGGTTTGAGTGTCGATGCGGGGATCGGCCAGTTGGACCAAAGCGACTTTGTTTCGATCGAAAAAGCGTTGGGCTTGATGAGGAATCTGAATGATTCCTTGGAGTAATTGACGTGCCGTCACCGTGAACCATCGTAAGACTTCTTTGAGACTAGCTTCTAAGACACGAGCTCGTGTTTGTGGATCTTTTTCTCGACTGATGCCATACAAGGCACGAATCAATTTGACGGGAAGATGCGACTGAAGGGACGTCATGTTCACACTGTGTGAGACAGACGAAAAAGGGTCTGAGGTTTTTATAGATTTTTTTCATGGGGAGTGAAATGAAGTCGAGGACGGAGACGTGTACAGGACAGGTCCTCCGTCTTGGCACCAGTGGTGAAACAAGTGGGTACGAAATCGCAAATCCTCGGGAGTCGTAGGTTTCAAATCGACGAGTAAATAGGCGTGTGGCATTTGAGTGGCATCGTCGTACGCCTGAGTCAGCCAAGGCGTTCTTAACTGTTTGGCTAAGACTTGCACTTGCGATTTATCTCGAGGGCTTTTAAACAAGACCACGTAATGCGCATTGAGACTGATGGTGCGATGGGCTTTACTTTGTTGAAACAAATTTTGAGTGATGTAAACGACACTGGCATTACGGTGATGCCCTTTGCGCGTGAACCACAGTTTAATTTCTTCTTCGTCTTCTCCTAACATGTCGTCGAAAATGACCAAATGGGTTTGACGGGAGTCAGAGACGATGCCGTCGTCTTCTTTAGGAATGCCTTCCACAAACACGATGGAATCACCTTGACTTTCTCGCAAGAGGTTGTACGCCGATTGCCACTCTTTGTAACACCACACGATCCGTTGAGGGGGCCGATCGATCAAATGATGTTTATGTTCGATCAAACGTTAGACGAATTCGGTTTTGCCTGAACCGCTAGGTCCGGCAATGAGCATGTTAAAGGGATGGCGAAGATAAAAAGCCTCCCAACTGGCACGATCTAAGTGTTCGTCGATGACTTTGACAGTAGAGGAAGAGAGAGCAGAGACAGTAGAGGTAGCCATGGTGTGAGAAATGTCACTTGTGACACGAAAAAACAAACAAGACAAGAGTTTATATACTTTTTCAGAACACGTTTATTGAATGTTTTTTTCAAACATGAATACGAAAGACAAAAATACATAAAAGCCAAAGGCTTAAGTACAAGGATAAAAGGCACATGATAACTATGAACGTGGAATAAACACAAGTGTCTGTACAACAACCACATGTTTTGGGTAATGTTCTAACCAGTTCTATAGTAGGGGGTAAGGTCACACAAGTGTCCTCCCGAAAGGGTCTTTCCGGCCTGTCCACGACAGTCCTGTCCTGGGTGACGGGTTCTTCTGGCACCGTCACTAACACGGGTTGAAAAGTAACTTTTTTCCTTGAATAACTCTCGTGCATACTGGGCCACTTCTTTGGTCCAAGCCTCAAAGCCCCATTCTTTCCAGGCACGGACATCTGTCCAATGGGAATGTAAGTCACAAGCTACACACACATCGTCATACACGTCTTGGGTTGCTAAAAGTTGACGAATCTTTTTTTCCTGTTGAGGTCGAGAAGTATCCAGATGAAAACGCAAGGCTTTGAGCAAAAGGAGTTTTTCGTGACCATTTAAGGCCATTGAGGTGGTAAATACTGATCGTAAAGAGTCCACAAAGAATCGGCTGGTAAACGAAATCCCAGAAAACAAGTGACTAAGACACACACCACTTGTCGTCCCAAATTGAATGGATACAGTTCTTGTAATAATTGATGGTAATGATCCACGGTTTGAATATGGTCATTGAGTTCCTTCCACGGAATCTGTTGGATGACATGTGACATAAACCGTGGCATGGCAGCCTGTTTTATATTCTCTTTTTTTCGGATGCAATACACGTACTTTCTAGCCAGAGATCTTCGTTCTCCAGTAGGGAATCTAAATCTTGCATACTGTAACCGAAACGTCAGAGTTCGTTTAGAAGTTTCCTCTTCCGCTAAGTAGATTCCACGTAACAAATGTTGGTAATCCTTTAACTTGTCTTCCTCAATGCGTTGCACTAGGTGAATGTCGAAGTAACCATAATTATGTTATGAACATGTCGATCATTAGCGACCTCAAAGTTTTGAACAATGTCTGACCATTGAAAGAATTTCTGACGAATCAGTTCTCTTATACCATTCAGGTACCAGTGGTTAAAGATCTGGTGACGTAACGGATGCAATTGTTCTTTACGTTTGACTTGTATTTTCACCAGCTCTCGGTAAAACCTTTCTCTCAGCTCCTCAGGCAAGCCCAAAATGTTCTCTTGTAAAGTATCCATAAGTATATACACTGTTTTTGGAATCGTTGGGTGGTGTCCAATAGCCTCGTTTAACTTTGTGCCTAATGTAATATCCACTCATAATCAGTCTTCTTGTACTTTGGAAAATAGCGAAATTTAAAAACGGACGAATCATTTTGAGTTTGCGTTTCACTTGTATTTTGATCAGTTCTCGGTAAATGCGTTCTCTCAACTCCACAGGCAAAGCACGAATGTTCTCTAGCAAAGTATCCATGAATAGGTCATACTAAATCCTCTTTGGTCTGACACAAGAAATGTACTGTTTGCACAAACATGGTTTTAATTCATTGTCGAATCTAAATCGTTTCACCACTAATCTACACATTACAATTCGTTCAGAAGTTTCCTCTTTCACCAAGTTGACATTGCGTGAAAGATGTTGGTAATTCGTTAACTCTTCCTCTGGAATTCGATGCAGTACGTTTACAATGTAGTAGATAGAATCGTCCATACCAAACCATTCCTTTTTATAACCAGGAGGTCGTTGATCAATGTCTGTCCAATGGAACAGTTTCAACTCAATCAGTCCTTGTATAGCATTCAGGTACCAGTGGTTCAAACACCGGTGACGTAACGGATGCAATTGTTCTTTACGTTTCACTTGTATTTTGACCAGCTCTCGGTAAATGCGTTCTCTCAACTCCACAGGCAAAGCACAAATGTTCTCTTGTAAAATATCCATGAACAGATGATGGTAAGAAGTTACTTCAATGTCTCGGTCCCACTAAGGGTAAGTAATGACAATTCGGTGACCATCGAGCATGTTCTACGTAGGCCGAATCTTGCGGTTCCCAGTGGTGAAGTGACACACCGCAACTGAAGCACTTGACTTTATCTCCTTCGCCCAAGTAGAAAAATCCGGCTCTGGCTAATTCTTCGGGGGTCGGTCCTCCCAGATACTTAGGCCATTTTCCTTTGAACGATTGAAGACGATTTTCAAAGTCGCAGTATTCCGACAAACGCACAGGGAACGAATATTCGTCTTTCACAGGTTCGTTTCGATGAGGGTTGAGTGACATGGGTAGGAGTTTGCTCAGGGCTGGATGACATCCGTAGGGGGGTAGACGTGAAGGTGAACATTCCCCTTTGAAACGAAACCCAGTAAAATGTCCAAGAGGACGAGCGGCATCACTTTCGCATCCCACAGGTTTGACACGCACAGCATCACTTTCCATGATAGGGGTAGGGGCACTAAAGTTCCCATGATGCTTTACGGCATCGCTCAGGTCACAAGGTACAGCATCGTACCCATCGCAAGGCTCACAATCGCATTCCACTTCCGAAGCCTCACACTTGAATTGTGCCTTTCTAAACAACTTGTTCTGTGTTTCTCTGAAAGTATTCATCTTGTTTGCTCGGTCTTGGTAGTCACAATGAACTATCGATCTTGCCTAGGGTTCCTTTTTTATATACAGACCAATACCGACGTGTCCATACGGTAAGGTGAAATGATTGGGAAGTCGCACTCGCTTCTGGTACACGATTTGATAGACTTTTTCCAAGGGTCGACTGACGATGTGGTGAGTGGGTAAACGTACAATCTTGTTCGGTTGATAGGTGGTCACTTTAAAGTTTCCATCCTCTCCCGATTGCAAGGCTTCTTTCAATACCCCAAAATTGACCACTCGACTGGTACGATAATTCAGAGTCAGTCCTTTCACTTTGCACGTCGTGTGCACTTCTCCTTGTTTGTCCCGGTATTCGTAGCCGTAATTTTTCGGACCGCCACTGACGAAACTTAGAATCTTGTCGTCGGGATGCTCGTCTGTCCAGGCTCCTAAACGGTCTCCTTCGATGTCAGGGTGATGTTGAATCGGGTGATGGATGTAAATGCAACTGTCCGTGTCAAAGTACAGGACGCGTTCTTCTAACAGTTCTAAAGCTTCGTACAATTTTAAGCGAGCATGGGCTGTCACGTAAGCCGCAATGATGACATTTCCAAAAGGGTCGTCTTGTTCAAAGTCCAGATCTTCTTCGTAATTGACCAAGATCAAATTCTCTCGAACGACGTCCACGTGTTTCATGTATTTGGTTTTGTCGTGAATCATCTGGAAGTAGCGGGAAGGTTCTGTCAAATATTCCGTCTTGGGTAAACACGGGCGTTGTGCCATTTTACCCCACAAGCAATTTAACATCACTTTGGCAAACGATCGCCTGCCTTCGTTTTTCTCGATGTGGTCTAAAGTGATGCCTTCTTGTTCGTAGTATTTCTCTTTGAATTGTATTTGGTCTTCGAGAGTGTGACACCAGGAAGGATAGCCGCTGTCTTCTTGCTTCAGTTTCAAAAAGGCATCTACGTAGTCTGCGAAAATGCCTTTCTGAGTGGAGTCACCCTTGTGGTATTGTTGTGTCTTGGGAAAGTGGCAAATTTCGTACACTTCTAACAGTTGGTATCCCATGTCCAAAGCTTTGAACAATTCTACGCTGACCCAGGTTCCCGTCAAGGCCCGTTCTTCCTGGGTGTGCTGGCAAGGTTGGTCTTGGTTGCACGTTTCGGCACAAGTACGGCACAAGGGAAACATCAGTTTGCCTTGACAATGGTGAGGTAAGACGGGATGGTATAGGTTCGTGGGAGGCAAAACTTTACACTTGATCAAGCCTTCGTATTGTCAAATGTTTTTCAGGTCGATGTGTTCCGTCAGCAATTGAGGGTGCCTACAGGAAAGCGACAATATTTGCACACGTAGGGATACAGCGAACACACGTCCAAGTATTTGATTTCTTCTCCTTTCTCTTCGTCGGCTTGGTACAGCAAACAGGTGGCATTGGTCCTTCCTCCGTACAAACTATCCCTCGGGTTCAGCGGGTCCATGAACTGGTAACTTTCCACGAGGCGTTTAAACTCGGGATCGGTTTTCATACGGTGATCGTACTCGTGTTCCCACATTTCCACCACTTGGTATCCTTCCTGTTCCAACTTTAGGCGTCGCTGACAAGTGTCCTGGTACAAGTCTTCCATGGTCCGTTGTAAAAACTGATTTTTAGTGTCACGGTCAGGGTAGCAGACGGGACATCCGTGAAATAAGCAACCGTTAAACTCGTACACGATCTTGGGGTTTTCTAAGTCCCAACCATCGACCGAATACGTTCCGATGGTCTTTTCGCCCCCTCCGTTGCGGGCATGCTGAATCCACTTGTCTTCCTTGTCGCACAAGTAATGTAACCAACGTAGGGCTTTGACCGAGTACTGACGTTTGACAAAGTGGGTCGTTTGAGGGCTGATGACCGCCAGGGTGTTTTCAGGCATGAATCGTTGTCGGTACACTAAGGAACACGCTTTGGCAATGGTGCAAGCTTCTTTCAAAGGATCGACTCCTCCGTGTTCCATGAACAGTTCTCGAAATTTTCCACAGCAACGTCGTAAAATGTCCACGTCGGAACGACAATACTTTAGCATTTCTTCCTGAAAGTCGAAGGGGTCCGAGGCATGAGCCTGGTACCAAGCGTAGAAAGCTTCTCGTTGTTTGGTACGCATGTTGTCGGGGTCGTAGTCTTTAGCCTCAGGTAAATGGGGTAGAACGGCATGTTGGTTGGCTTCCGTATTGAAAAAGTGTGGAAAGTACCCTTTAGCCATTTCTGTCATTCCAAACGTTTTAGGCATTCGACTCAAAGGCATGGCCAAATAGCTCATCGAATCTTTAAACTGTACTTGTCCCACTTGCATGGAAATGATTTTGGCTCCGTTCAAAATCACTTTAGGTCGTTCGGTGCCTTGTTCCGTATAGTACCTCAAAAGAAACTGTCCATCGTATCCGGAGAAATTGTGAGCCATCACCGTGGCATGACGATGACAATCTCCGTAACGTTCGATGTCCTCTTGGCTCCACGTCTTGTCGATGGGGTCTAAGACCCATTGGGCAAAATCGGCTAGCGTGTTCGGTCCCCGAAAGATTTTTTCACGCCCTCCAGGAATCTTGCTGCAGTGAGGGCAATGACTGAAAATAGGTTCTTGAATGCACTTCTCGCACGCTCGATGAGCCACGCAGAAATTAGGAATGTGAATGCCGGTCTCTTGCATGCATTCGAAATCGAAAAAGATGAAATTGCCTTTCTTCTTGTGACCGTCCTCTTTCTCTGGTGGTGGTTGGTATTTTTGCACGTAGCATTCGTGTTCCAAGTCCACGATGTGGTGACAAATGTGACATTTTTTCTTTCCTCGACATACGTGTGCCTTGGTATTATTGGCACGTATGCCTTGTCCACACGTGGGGCACAATCTCAGCAGTTGACAAGCACATTTCTTCTGTGAACCTTGTGTTTTCAGATGTTGTTGGTAACAGGCAGGGCTGACAAACGTGCGCAGACAAGTTGAACAAGGCACTGGTTCTCCGCTCAGACAGGGTGAAGAGGCCAAACATCCTGGACATTTCATTCCACAATACTTGTGTTGCTCTCGATTATTATAACCATAATCACATTTCTCACAATAATAAATATATCCCAGGAATGCAGTGATACTGGTAATGGTATCGAAATGTTCATCGTGATAATAAAGGTGAATGTATTTTCCATCCTTAAAATCCTGGCCTCGAAACAATAGAGCCCCACGCACTTCTTGAGGGTGCACTTTCAAGGTGTAGCGTGGAGCTAGGACATCTTGCAATTTTTGCATTTCAGGAATGCCACAGGGTGTGTCTTTGGACAGGCCAGCTTGTTGCAACAGGAGTTCTGCTTCGTTTCGTTGTTTGGCTCGATGGGAACGTTGAATAGTGTTCCAGGTTCTTTTCCATTCTGCCGTGTCGTTCTTGTTGGCATAGGTTCGTCCCACCACGATGGCACGGGCTAAACACATCTGGTCATGAGGGTTGTTAATTCGGACGAGACTCGTTTTGGTGTTGCGAAGGTCGTCCACCAATAACATCTTTTTGCGTCCAGTCCCTTGAGGAGGAGAGACGTGGGTCATGTCCGGTGTGGCTTTTCCATCGGTGATGTCAAACTGGTCATTAGATTGTTGTACGTGTTGAATCTTGTCCATGACTTCTGCAGGGGTGCTAAACTCGATCCAAACAGGGGATTTCAAACCGTCGTGTTGTATGGAAAGTCTCAAGCGATCGTCTTCTTTGGGTTGACATTGTCGCTTGAGTGCAGTGAGCAAAGAATCCCACACCCCAGTGATAAACACTTCTGCTTTCTCTAACGGCACTTCAGCCTTGAAATCTTTAAACTTCACCGTGTATTTGTAAGCCGTGGTTCTAAATTTTCTAGAGGAGCGCTTTTCCGTCTCTCGAATGGAATAGTATTTTTCAGGGTTGACTAAGGGTGACGAACTTGGTTTAGAGGGTTCAAATTCTGGTTCACTCATGTCCTCTTCAAAATCACTGGCATGAATTTGTGCCAAGATTTCAGCCCTGGTACGAGGCGATAGATCACGTTTCTGCCTCTTACTTTCTTCTTCTTCTTTCTTCTCGAATGAATAGGATCGTTTCATCTTGAGTGAAAAACGTCAAATGACTCAAGTTCAAACACCATAGACTAATTTATAGTCATGGCAGACCAGCGTATATAAAAGGGTGTGTGTCTTGTCCTTTCACTATTCATTTCACTCTCAAGCCGAGCACAACGATGGAAGAGACTAACCAAATCGAACGTTTCGTCAGAGCTTTGCGAGGGGTCATTAGAAAATTCTCTTCAGACCAGCCCACGGACTACTCTCCTTCCTTTCGAGATAAAAGTCAAGATACTTGCTATATCTGCCAGAAGAAAGGGCATTGGTCTTCAGAGTGTCCAGACCGTCAAAAAAGAACAAAAACAGGGGCTAAAAAGGACAAAAGTAAAGATACCTGTTATTATTGTAAAGAAAAAGGACATTGGTCTCCAGATTGCCCAAAAAAGAAACAAGAGGAATCAGAAAAAAAGAGGAATTCTTCAGAAGAAGAGAGGGATTCTTCAGAGGAAGAAAGGGATTCTTCAGAGAAAGAGAGGGATTCTTCAGAGGAAGAAGAGGAAGAAAGAAGACAATTCTATTTACAAGAGGCAAAGAAACAGGAGAAGAAAAGAAGAAGGGAAGAAAATGAGGAGAAAGAAGAGGAAAAGACGGTGAAGAAATTTAAAAAACAGAGAGACTAAACAAGGAGAAAGAAGAAGTTAATGAACTTTTTAAAGTTTTGTATTGTGAATTGTGAATTGGATTGTAAAATAATGGAGAAAAGAATAAATTAATGATACAAGGTAAGTGTCTTTGAGTTGTGATTTTAAAATAAGAAGCTACACTCACGCACTCATACACAGACAAGTACTGCAGGGGTAAAATGGGTGGGTTATTTTTGAGTTATTGGCAAATTGAAATTGTATTTCTTTTCGAGAGACGTGGGTGGCCCTGAAAAGGGCCTTTTTTTCTTCATGGTGTAGGGGTGAGTTTAAGCAATCAATTTTAACTGTCTTAAGCCTTTGCCACGGCCAAGGCCTACTTCTGGACTGCGTAATGTTGATGATGATGATTGGGTTGAAATCACTATGGGTGGTACGGTAGGCTTAGTCACAGGGTTGACGTGTTTAGCTCGGGAAGGTCGTATTCTCTTCGGTCGTAATAAAGAAGTCTGATACATTTGTTTCAGACTTCTTAACTCCGCTAAAATGTCCAACAGTACCGTAACCGTTTGATTTTCACCCTCTTGTTTCTTTGCTGCTACTTCTTCTTGCTGTTGTTGCTGTTGTTTTTTTCTTACCTCTTCTTCTTGCTGCTGTTGCTGTAGGAGAAAAGCTTGTTCCGCTTCCTTTTGTCGTTGTATAAATTTCTCCAATTCTTCTTTCTGTCTCTGTCTAAAATTCTCCACTTGCGGTAATGAAGAAGGTGACGAAGGTTCCGGAACAAATTCTTCCGAAGAGAGAAAATCCACAAAATCCCAATTCACCTCTTCTGAAAGTAAGTCCGGGTTCCCTTGGGCAGTCTCCCCTGTTGGTGCACCCCAATGGATCGTTTTCTGAATTTCCGTCATGTTGAATCACTGTCGCATAGATTGACTGTACACAAGCGCTAGCGAATCTATATAGACTACGTGACGTCACAGACTGCTCTCTTCGGATTGGATGCGGGCTGACTGAATTTTGTAACGCGTGTTCGGATTGGTGAATGAACTCAATCCGTTTCAATCCTTCCTGTACCTATAAATAAGCACAGTTCACTGCATTGATTCACCTGTTCTCGGTGCCTCAACATGTGGACCGATGTGCACTCTTCAACGCTTGTGTCAACGATGATGTTCAGGACGGACATGCTCATGTATGTCCGATCGAAGTGGACCATTGTCCACAGGACAAACACCAGCCTGTGGATACGTAGGATCTACGTTGAAAGACAAGGATGCCTGAAAAGAGTACTAATTTACGGGCCCACAGTGAGACGCAGCCTAAGGACAAGAAGAAGACCAATGCGGTGCCCTTTATGTTAATGAATACATTAACATAAACCCAAAGGCCCTTTTCAGGGCCAGCCATATTTCTCGAAAAGAGATAGCCTTTCCATTGCCTACCCCTTTTTTTTTTAAAAAAAAAAAAATCCCCTTGTCCCTAAAAACAAGCCCAAACTCTATTCCCCATGTTCAATTCCCCTTGTACGTAGAGTGACCCACGATTTATTGCCATGTTAAATTCCCCTTGTACGTAGAGTGACCCACGATTTTTCTCCATGTTAAATTTCCATTGTACGTAGAGTGACCCAGGGTGTCGTATAATGCTAATTCCTATTGTACGTAGGGTGACCCCCGTTACTACTCTCATGCCTTTCGATGGCATTTCTTTATTTTCTTTTAACTGGAAAATTTCCATATGAAATCTATTGATTTATTCTGCTGAAACAGGTAAGGAAAGTTTCAAATAGCACCGTTGTTTTGTCAAATTTTTGTTCTTACTCATTCTCATTCAGTTCGTTTTTTTTAAAAATGTAAATATTTTTCAGTAACTCTAATCAGCCATTGGGTTTTTGTGAAAGGAATGGTTCTTTCAAACTTGAAGTCTTCAAAAAAAGAATTAATTTATGGTGAACAGCTAACAATTCGGGCCTGTGAAGCTGGTTAACACAGTTATAGACTACATCGTCATAGAGCGTTCCAACGTAGGAACCGTCATCATATCAGTTGTCTATTCTCTTCATCATTTTTTAAAATAATTATTTGTTTGTGGATGCGCAGTTGGTTTTCTTGCACCTGTTGTTTCCTGCATCGCTCAAATCCTATAGAAAACACTTCTCAGCTATTTCGTCGTTAATTGTAAAACCTTGTTAAAGCTTTTTCTGTATTCTGATATAGTGTGCTGTGCCAGCTGTTCCTGAAATGACGCTGAAATTTCCATTATAGTTTACATTGCTGGAGACCACCTTAATCTATGTACCTGATTTCCGTTGGATTTGTTTCTTTTTCACCTGTACGTTTTTAGGTTATATTGTATGTATGTATGTATGTATGTATGTATGTATGTATGTATGTATGTATGTATGTATGTATGCATTGTATGTATGTATGTATGTATGTATGTATGTATGTATGTATGTATGTATGTATGTATGTATTGACAGGATATAATCACATCATGCTCATAATCTCTCCAGAAAAAGCAAACAACGTGTGCTGTGCAATAACAACTTTTAAAAAATATGAATAATTGTACCGTTTAGTGATTTTTGTTTCTTGTTTTTTCCCCCATAATTGCAGACATGTATGGTTATTAGGTTTTAATGGGGATGCTGTCGATTAAGTTTATGTTATCCTGATTGACCAACCCAAGACTATCTCTTTTTGTCCGGGCAGATATCTTTAAAACTGTGTGAAATTAATGTAAAGAAAATGAAAAATGCAAAAGAGGGACATAATGCGGAATAGAAAGATTTTGTCCTAGCGACTCATGAGTGCGGTCTTAAATCTGGAGTACTATTCAGTTTGCAAAACAATGTGCTAAAATAGGCATATATATACATAGAATATTTCCATTCCGGAAGCATGAATTCCGATATATGACCATGTCATGTCTTTGAGAATCAGTACCCAGTGTGCGGAGAACGTGCAGACCGTTAGTGTAAAGAATAAGTCTGCATGTTCAGCGAGTATGGCAAGTAATAATGTTAAAATAATCTAGCCGCCACCTTACAAAGCGCATGCAAGACACCATCTTCTAAAAGAAATATGAAAAAGAAACCACTTTCATGGGATGACGTAGAGCAGATACAGAAGCATGGTATTTTAGAGATTTGGAGATGATCTAAGGAGCCCAACTGTTGAACTCTGCCTTGTTCGACAAGTATGTTATTTCGTACATTTGTAATTGTATTTAGATATTCGTTTGTTGTTTTAGATAATAGCTCTGATTCTTACATGCAATCAGAGTCCCTTCTTTCTTTCAATGTGTGCATGTGTGTGTGTGTGTGTGTGTGTGTGTGTGTGTGTGAAGGAGAATGGCATCGATTTCTAACTAACCTTAATTTCTAAAGTCATGTGATGGTAGTATAACGGCGTAAACAATATGTGGCATTGCCTGTGCATATTTCCCTTATAAAACTGTTCATAGCCTTGGCAGCTTTTGCTCTCTCTACTGCTAATGTCAATTATCTGATCAGTCACCATCGAGTCATTTGCTACGAGGAATGATAATCAATACAATGTATGTATTAAATGACAGCGTACACATAACATAAAGAATCAGCAACTTTCAGCAATTTGACGAATTGCCGAACCCAGCACCACATCATGACTGTAATTCGATTACATCGCCAGACCTTACTGCCCTTATTACATGCAATTGTGCAATATCTGCTACTTATTGTCGAGTTAATTTGTCTACAGACTTTATCGATATACAGGTGAATTAATATACAAGACATCGGTATCATAATGCTGCCACGTTACAATAGAACAAAAAAGAATACAGTTCAAATCTATTATGTTGTATCTTTGTAAGAGGGTCAAAAAGGGTAATAATATTACTGGAGTTTACGATAATACTGATGATACTGTACTACTAATATCACTACAACTGTATTAATGAAAGAAATGCCGCTGCGGCTGTTGTTTTCATCTGCATCTGATTGCTGAAAAATATATTAGTACATACATCATTCTATATATCTGTATTATTTTCAGATTAGAAATGTGTCCATGGAACATTGTTGCCTGACTAAATTGTCTAAATATTGACCAAAATAGAAGACCTAACAAATGTATGATAGACGGTTTGTTGGTTGGATGGTTTAGTGATATTTTAAAGACAATATTAACTATAATTTGCCAAGGAAATGGGAAGATAAGTGCTTTTCCCAATGACACAAGGAGACAGCCGACATAGGCTAGCCAGGTCTGGTATCGAAAATGTGACCATTGGATTACGAATCCGAATCTATAATAAAACTTTATTGGTTCCCTGTGACAAACGGATGATGGACATATATGCCTATATATATATATATATATATATATATATATATATATATATATATATATATATATATATATATATATATATATATATATATATATATATATATATATATATATATATATATAATTGCGGTATATATCTATAATGAAGAGCAAACAGCACGAATGTAGTACGAGTTCTTCTTAAGTTTATACTTGTACCTGCAATAACTCCAATTCTTTAGTGTATCGTTTCACTTACGTTGCCGATACGTCTACGACAAAAAGCCAGTGAAAAATTATTCCGGCTGCTTAAGCCAAGTCAGCACTTTTTTCTTCATATGCAAATGCTATTGATTCCCATGAATATGCACTACATGATTTTTCAGTTGCATATTGGTTTTGTGCAAATCTACGACTGACGGCTGATGGAATAGTTTTGAACGGTGTCCAAAATTACGGTTTATGTCTTTTTCTCAAGAATTTCTTTTATGCAATCAACTTTGTGTTATTGAAATAACATTAGAATATATATTACTGCTATGTAAACTCCTTTTTAATTCTCAAGCACTGTTTTGATGTATAAGCATGTTGCATCTACATATGGTACAAAAAATATAACACTTGCTACCTTGGAAAACTTATGTTTAAGTTGATTAAAGGCAGAAATGTGTGTCATCAGTTGAGTAATGGTCGGTATCAAATGCAATTGTGTTATAAATGTGCAATGTAAATAATTACAAGAAAGAACTATGCACTTAAAACCTGTGCATAGTAAATAGTAAGAGATAATTCGCGCATGGATGTCAATATTCGCATTCTTCTGAGACGTGTCAAGTTTATGACATGAGATCTGTGGTTTGTCAGGTATCACAAGGCAGTCAAAAACACGAGAAGAAATAACTGAAACATGTTAGCTTTTGGAGCTTAAAAGATGATAAAACAAATCTAAACACTAATTCGAATCTGCCTAGGCTTCGAAAAAGGTCATCCAGGTCATGGCTTCCCTCTGTTCGTTTCCTTTGTACAAAACGTAGGAAACTTAGCATGCTAAGAATATTCACCCCAACTGCCTGAAAATCAAGAAAGAAAGTGAACCGTTGCAGTGAAGGAAATGGCGATAGAAGAGAGGAGGAAAGTAGAAAATAAAAAATAAGAAAGAGAGGCGGTTGTACTGATTACTTGGTGCTTCGACTCAGATTAGCGATTTCCCTTAGCGGTTGCGGCTTAATTTTGCTATGTTTTGTAATTAACATTTGAACATTTGTTTTAAAAATTCAAACGACTACTGTAGAAACGAATGACTGTCGAGATAGCCTGTTTGCTGTTAATCTGAGAAACTTCGTGACGCAGAATGAAATTGATACATTTTCCATTAACGGAAACAACCTAAAATGTGATCATGTAACTCAGAATAGTATGTATTGCTAAAAGCAAGTTATTTTGTTTAGCCAGTGTAATTAGTACTGACGCAAAATGGCTCAAATTCAGTTAAGCTGTCACAAAAATACAACTAAAGCCAAAATCTAGCAAATTACATTTTGCTTCGGTTCTAACTAAAACCGTGGACATGAACAACTAGCAAGATTATTATTCTGACACTCACTTAGAATAAGGAGGGTGGGGAATTGTTGTAATGGCGAAATGCATTTGCTTCTGTACACACGTCTGGCAATAATAAAATATTTATTATATTCGTATCATGAATATGTCTCGTTTCTGATGGACACGTGACTGAAAAGCTTATGCGAATTAGAATAGCGTTTTACATTCTGAAGGGACAGGTATTTTATAAAAAAGCACATAGTAGATAATACCATAAATACTCTAAATGAGCTATAAATAGATAAATATACAGAAGGGCCAGACAGGCAGATAGATTGTCAGGGGCTTCAGGTAAGCATGTTTGTAATTCTAATCTAGTGTGTTAGACTACCAGCAAAAATAATAAAATGAATTAGTTTTCTTTTCATCACTTCTTTACATCTTGCGTGTTTGTTCTATATAGCACATGGAAAAATATTACTAATCTATTCTTAGCAAACACGAAAGACTTATGTTGTAGATAATCTCTCTCTCTCTCTCTCTCTCTCTCTCTCATTACAACTCATGTTTAGGGCCATTTAATTAATAAATTAAGCAGACACGTTTTGATGCAGCCATTATTACTTGCCATGGAATCACAATGCTTTTAGTCCATATTCTCCACAAGGTTGTCCTTTCTGTGTGTGGAGGGTTTCTTTCAACATCCTTTCTACATCACATTTAAAGACTCCTCGCTACTATTTTGGGAAAATATTAACCGCAAAACCAGACTCACTTAACAACCCCATAACCAGTTCATTTAGCAAATCGATGCCAATGGACATTCCAGTCCACACGATTTCCCCTTATTGGCTGTATATCATGCGATTTGTTTCATCGTCGAGGTAGAATTTGATCAGGCTTTGATCATTCGCACAATCGTCAACCTAGAACTTGATTAGACATTGATGATTCATATCACTAAAGTGACGTTAAATAGTTTTTTGATTGCTTACATATATAAACATATATGACTGGAAAAGACAACCATACCATTTGGAGGTAATTAGTGATTAAGTTTGCTTTGTACGTCCCTCCACGTTTTGTTTACAACTTTCTTTATAACTCTTACAAATTTTCATCTTGTAATATAATGTTTATTTCACCCGAAACGTTAGAAAGGTTATGCGCTATAATGACGTGTTGCTTAAACACGCGTACAGAGGTAACGCCTCTCAAACGAGTTATGATATTGTGTACTTTTTCAATGCATGCACACGTACCACATATAAATGACAAACAGTTATCACAGTAATTAAACAAGCAGCCCTTCACAGCTGGGTGTGTGATTTTTGCCCGCCATGAACCACGAAGGAGGCATCAATGTTACAAATGAACAGGTCTAAAACTAAAACTGTTACGAATTCCGAATAAGATGCAAAATTTCTTTAGTAATATAAACACGATTTCATTATGTTGTAACGGTGCTTTGCTTAATGGGTATATCCATAAATAACTCAGGCATTTTTTAACAAACACGAACGCAATTAGAAATAACACACCCGACGCATTTTTTTCTCTCGTCTATAATGTGCTACACATCTTTTAGCTTATCTTCTTTATAGGCACACCGCCACCAATCAATACAAATCCATTTTATTTTCCATTGTGCTCGACCCTATCTTTTGATGCCGTGTCAAAAATAACTAATGCTGGAGAGCTTAGACTCATAAGCGAATTCGATTTTGTAACGAATATCTTATATACGAGGAGCGTTTTTAAAGGAATGAAATTATCTTAACAATAACTGACTACAAATCAATGATAGATCAGTGCGCACTTTCCCTGGCTAAAATATTGCATTGTTCGAAGAAAAGGTTTCCAATCGAAAGCACCACAATATATATAATCGCTGTAGATCCATCATATCTATTGATGTTCCTCGTAAAAAGAATAGCTTGTCTCGAATATTGTGAATTTGTCCTTTTCTGTTGTACTTGATAGCTGTAGAACGGCTTCCAAGTAGATTATTGTCGTAGGGTAAATATTCCAAGTATTTTAGGAACGCTAAAGAAACGTAAAGTAAAGGAACTATCTTTATTTGTTATGAAATTTGCATAACATCCCGATGCAATTCAAGAGTGATCATTTAGGTGCATATTATTGCTATTCGTCATCAATTATACATTTATTTAAATAAAAATATGTTAGAAACAATATATATATATATATATATATATATATATATATATATATATATATATATATATATATATATATATATTCCACTGCTAACTGACTCGTTCATGACCTATATGCCACTCTATATAACTCGTGCATGACCTATATGTCACTGCTGTATGATTGGTGCAAGACCTATATGCCACTGTCAGTATCTACTTATTACTCCAAGGAATGATCTGTACAATCAATGTATCAAAATTGCTCGAACCAGTGGTCATCCAATTTAGTAACCTACATCGTTACAGAGGCTAACTGAGTGTTCTAGTGTTCATTGTAATTTGGATGAACTCGGGATCTTTCTGTACCAAGTCACTGACACCAGCAACCAACACAAAATGCTTCTCGGAATCATTCAGAAAAGTAGGCGTATGTTCTAGTTACTTCTTTGTAAGATACAGGTTCTTTAGGATTTATCGGATTCTGGATATATAACCTTGCGAACGAAAATCAGCGGGTATATGTTTGGAGGCACATGATGGCAAGACATGTCTTCTTTTTCTCTCTGTGGAGTATCCTGTGTAAATCTAAATAGATGCAAACTGGAAAATTTATTTGTTGGAGTTGGTTTTCATAATTTGCTATAGAACTGACTACAATATTAAAGTGTCGCGTGATGTACACGAACATTGGAAAAGTTCCATTCTCAAAACGGTGCTGCTGGATTTTCAAATACTAACTTCAAGCAATGTATTTACACCATTCCGTAGTTCTTGTAACCTAATTGTTTTGCAAGTTATTGTAAGCCCCCAGGGAATCCTACATTGACAAAGTTCTTACGAAAATCACTGTTCAATTAAATTGGCTATGTCAAATAGAACATGGAGTCTGACTTTCCATTACTATTTTAATAAAAACAATAAAGAAACAAAATTACAATTGTCAAGGATTCCGCAGAGAACTGATACAAAATTTGTGTTTATCCAAGTTGTTTTCAGTTCACTCCAAAGAGTAATAGCTAAAACAAGGCAGCCTTCGAAGTCGGCCTTATACCACCATTAGCACAACAAAACCAGCGATAACAACAAATGTTACCAATATTGCTACTATTTCTTTTTTGTCGCTGCTGCTCCTCCAACTACTGCTATTATTATTGTTAATCTTATTACAACTTTCCTGCTCTAAATCTCTGCGGTTTTTCTATTACTATCGATGCTATGCTTTATGTGGGGCTATTACATTCACACAGCAGATTTTATTCAATTCATAACTATAATACTCTCTGTTACTCTGATGGATGTACATTAGAATCGACACCTATGCTTGCCTGCAGTGCAGAACCTCAAACTATGAAATATTGCATCTGACCATGTATAAAAAGCAAATCCAGTTCAGTCTAGTAGATGTGAAAAACACCATCAGCTTTATGTTTCATTTTCGTCGTGTATGCACGTCGTTTAGTGTCAACGGACCACTATGCGTGCATTGTGTTGGGTGCTGCTTCGCAAAACAGCTTCAATTATACTGAAAACGTTCGCTCTGATGAACTTAACTAACTGATAAGTCTTCGTCTTATCCTATTGCGAATGAAAGATTAATTAATTTACATTTTGTTTTGAACCTATTAACATTAATACATTCCACGCCTGTTGGTAACGTACCGATTCAAAACTGGGTTGAGTGATTGCATTTTGAATGAAAATGCCTTCAATTTCATTTATTGACTACGATGTTTATAGATGCCATCACTTCATAGAAACATTCGAAAAGCATATCTGAACAGTGCTCTCTTTGTCGATCTCCTGTTGCTAAGCAAGGATCTGAAAATAGTATTTATTCCCATTAAATGCACGGGAAATCTTTACGTGGCAGTACATTGTGTGCCTTAGAGCTTTAAAGTTTAGAAAAACATTGGCAATATAAGGCTATCCAACTGAGGGATCCAAATTTGATCACAATTTTAAGATGCAAGTTTTCTCTTACTTAATTAAAACTACGATAGCTTGGAATAGATATCGTTTCTGCAAAGATGAAAAAGTATTTGTCATAAACTATGATGGGTTACCATTATACTGCAATGATATACATGTACCACAATTAACGTGCTACGATAATGGTGAAACATGATGACAGTCTTTTACATCCAAATTTACATTTCTTTGTACAGAATACATATCATGATTCCATCCATCCACGAAATGTTCAGCTACCAGGCCCAGATGACGGTGAGATATTTGAGTGTGGGTGGATGTTGATAAGTATCATGGGCTCAAATGTGCTAATTCAGTAATTAAATTAAATATTTTCTTCACATTAGAGACGCTTATTCATGTTCAATTATTTTCCTTTATTGAGTACGATCAGTTTTAATAAAAATACATGTAAATGCATTCATTTGATTGCATAAAGTGATATCAAATATCAGACAGAAAGATTTGTAAATAATGATCATGGGATAATTAGGTGAAACTGGTTGCAACCTATTGTACTTGAACAAAGTTGAATACAATCGTTTGCAGCGACATTGTGCAATTGCATGTTTAACCATTCAAATTTGTGACAAAGAAATATGTCGCTTCACGAAGTTTTAACAAACTTATCACAACTCAACAATAAACAGCGGCCTATTATGTTACTGGATAGCAATGAAGTAAATGCATCTGTAAGTACCAATTATGTTGTCTTCTAAAACAGCTTATTGGTAACAATCAATGACATCATCGTATAGATTGTTTGATTCCTTTGCTAATGGTTTGTGTAAAATGTTTGAAAATCTGTCTGACAAAGTTAGCTGGCATTTCTTAATGTTGTGTCAGTGCTATCAGCTTCTCATTAAAGAAGCAACAGTTTGCTTTCTTTTTGCATTACGAAGTTGACGAAAGGTAATACACTACTGATACGAAGCTTTTTTCCTCAGTGATGTTGGCATTTAGACTCATCTCTTATCAGACAACTGCATGTTAACTTGTATAGCATATTTTATTTTTCTTGGTCCACAGACATGAAAGTGTGCCATATATATATATATATATATATATATATATATATATATATATATATATATATATATATATCTTTGCTGGTATGGGAAAGCTTATTTCGTGGATAATCTAAGCTAGGATAACTTCTGATATTGCTTTATAGCCAAATATTGCAGGCAACATTAAAACCTACCAATATGGGCTTATTTCTTTGATGCAAATTAAATAAACGCACATGTTATATACAAATTTCATACCGCTATAAAACCTAGCCAGTTTAAAATTATTATTTTTTAAACGTCAAAACCTGTTGTGGAAAACCAAAAACAATGTTTTCGTCCAGAAGGTATATTAATCAAATAATGTACGACATTGGAACGATACCAGTCGATCCTGCCATTAAAGAAATCATGTTTTCTCGGTGTTTTGTCTCAGAAATATTAAAATAAAATAGCAACGATTTGCAACATTGATTTCATCTGCAGCGGTAGCAAAATTAACGAAAATACAGCTTCCAATTTCGTCTTTAAATTAATCTTCTCTCTGAAAATATGCAGATAAGTACAATGGCATCTCAGTATATATATAGATGGTCCCCACCCTCAACCCTTTCAAGTCTGAGCGATATAAGATCACTGCTTCTTTTCACTTGTCAAAAAGCTTCAGCTCTTTTCCCTGTATAGTGTGATAGATATAAGCAACAGATATGTTGGTTTCACAAGAGCTGTATTTGAAAAGCTCTGAATGTTTTCTTATAACCGGTTTGTTTCCTTGAGCCTCACAATACATTTAGTGCCGGTATTTGAAAGAATAACATTCATTAAATTGATCCACAACTGCAACTGCCGTTTCCAGGACACTGGCAGACATATCCGTTAGAAGTAACAGGTAAATACTAGGGACGTAAACACGAGAGAGAGAGAGAGAGAGAGAGAGAGGTCAATTTTGATCAAATAATAGGTTGTAATTTTTTTGTCATATCCTGCATTGTTAGAATGGTTTTATCGTTTCGAAGATTGTTGCAATCCATGGAAGAAGACCCATTGTTTGAAATACTGTTGTCTGCGATTGGTAAGCGGGAAGTGACAGCTGTGAAGGGGGCAATTGATGAAGATGCTAGATGCATAGTGGGAAATAATTTCACTTTCACAGACGTTAATTCGCCTGCTCTTTGTGATATACTGAAGAATAATTTTGAAGCTCTTAAAGGTTTGTGCATAATTTATTTTACGGACTGATAAAAGCAGACTCGGGTTGGAATCGCCAAACATCTACTCACCAAACATGAAAAGAGTGATCAGATATGTTCGAATGCGATTTCCTCAGGCCATGAATCATCGATTTACGTCCTTGAACCAGACGCGGGAGAAGATAATAACATTTCGATCCGAGAAAACAAGCAAAAATCACAAAATGGCTCGACGTAGTATGACTGTTAATAATTTTGTAAGCATTAATTTCTTTGAAAATGCCAGATCGTCCGGGTACCTGTGCCTGACAGCTAGCGTCACTGGACACTTGTTTGCATTCAAAGTGTTGCCAAAGGCTGTCTCACACCAAAGAACAATCCCGTTTGGCATAGATATCCGAGGTATCCAACTACTTTATAACAACGCAAAGGCGCAAAGGTCACGTCTTCGTGAGAGACTTTGGTCTTTTGATGTACGTAAACTCAGGTATATTGTATGGAGCGAACACATTCTGAAACGAGAAATAAGGATCTTACATGTATGTTCATTTCGAATGAAACTTATGAGACGGGTCGAATGATTGGTATTAATGTTTTCCAAGCCTTGACCAGTAAAAGCTTGAAATTATTCGACGTAGTTCTTAAATTTTGTTTTAAATGAGCACAGATGTGCTACTCTATTTATCACAAGACGACAAAAATCATCCATGACGTTATGAGGTGTCATTACACGTCACACACACACACACACACACACACAGACACACACACTATATATATATATATATATATATATATATATATATATATATATATATATATATATATATATATATATATATATATATATATATATATATATACATACATACATACATACATACATACATACATATTAAAGACATGAAGCAATTTGATTCGCACATGGTAGTCTGCCTCTTCCTGGACCATGGTCTGGCATGCTATAATGTTTCTTGATCAATGATGATAAGACTTGCAGAAATCCGACCAGCAGAGAGACAGCCAGACAGACAGACAGAGAGTTAGTTCTGCCGCAATGTTCACGTTTCCCATACTAACACCTTTGCAACGATTGCGGTCATGTGATACAGAATTCTGATAAATAGATAAATAAATAAATAAATAAATAAATATATATATATATATATATATATATATATATATATATATATATATATATATATATATATATATATATATATATAGGTGAGTAGCTCGTAAAGAAAGATAGCTTGCCACGCAGGAACCACCGCAGCTAGGTATCTTATCACTCTTCCTGTTCAAATAAACTTTCTTCAAGCTCTTGATTTATTCAAAGTAGCAGCGCACATTGACCGGGGTGATGATAGAAATATCGTTCTTAATCTATACAGAACGTTTGTTCGATCGAAACTGGACGATGGTTGTGTTGTTTATGGTTCAGCCAGAAGTCGTACTTAAATATGCTTGACTCAATTCATCATCAAATAATTAGACTAGCTCTGGGCGGATGTAGGACATCCCTATGAGCAAGCTTTTTGGTTGAAGCGAGTGAGCCATATGTATCACGTCGCAGAGATATATTATCTTCACGAAAGGCCGTAAAATTAATATTCAACCTTTCGAACCCTCCTTTTATGACTGCATACCAACCCAAATATAAACATTATACCAAAAACAAACCAAATGCCGGACCTACCTTTGTCATAGTAATATCTTCCAGCCTTGACAATACAATAACTGACCCTTCAAAAATCCAACAGTCTTCTATTTCTGGAACACCTCCCTAGCTTTTTAAACAACTCAAACTAATTTTGAACGACACGAAAGAAACAAACTGAGACAAGTCCTTCAATTTTTCGTAACTCTTATGAGGAACTCCTGCTTTAAGAATTATATATGGATTTAAGAATTACACAAGAATTTACACTAACGGCTAAATGGATGAGAAAAAGACTGCTTCAACGCTTCATTAGTAGAAATCACACCACAAATGTTCGCTTGTCAGATGTTGCATAGATAATTTTAAACAAATTCAAGGCAATATATCTTACCCTGAAATGTGTAGAAAGCAGACCTATTTTAAATTATGTGATCTTCGAATCGCTATCAGTCTTCATTCACTGCAGAATAGTCATTTGGAAAACCCACCACTTACCAATATTCTCATGAAACATACCAAACTGTGTACTTCTAACAATATAGTATAATATTGGTTCCCCAGTCATGTCGATATTAAAGGAAATGAAAAAGTAGACCTCGCTGTTTAAACAATCCTCACTCTGCAACCATTTGATTTTAATGTACCACACACTGATCTTAAACCAAGTACAAAGAATCCTGATTTAGTAAGTACCATACATTTTGGAATGATTCTGTGAATAACAAACTCTATGTAATCAAATCGACCCTTAAGCGACTGTCATCATTAGTTCAAAACATCTGAGTGCGTTTCTTGTAATGAACTCTTAATTGTGGAACGCTTTATGATGGATTGTTTCGATCTACAACCTACGTGCAATCGTTATAAATGTGTTCAGCATATGAAAGAGCGTTGTATACTTTAAATGTGTCATGTACTTTAAATTTATTGAAGGAAGTTAATATTTGTTCTAAAATAAAGCTAATGTGCAACCCTATTTACTTTGAGTATTTTTAAAAACATTGGCACAGCTAATCACTATACTTTATCTGTTAGTATCTAAATACACTTTATACACACCATTTACATACGCATTTGATCGGGAAACGTCATATATTTTCAGCATATCATTGTTGTTTTTGTACTTTTATTGCTCGTTGGTAATAAGCCTTTTTAATACATACTATTTTACCAACTAACCTCGCAGTGCTCGTACGCCGTAAAATCAACCAATCAATCAATCAATTGATCAATCAAGCTGGTATTTAGTAAAATCACCCCACACTTGCCATGATAATAGTGCATCACGCCAACTCGAAACTGACTCTTCGTTGTACGTTCACATCCAAAAATTTCCAATGTGTTTGCGTACGTGTTCGTGTGCATGTCTTTGAACTATGATGACTCTACTATTACTGTGTCGTCCCTGAGTACTGATCGTATAAGTTCTGTATCGTTGCATCGGGATAACTTTTCACAGAAATCCCACCTTATCATCAGGATATCTATCCTTTCCTCGTATTCTTTGTCACTGCATACGAATTCTCTTGGAATTTCAATGTTTTATATGCTGAAGGCAACTCTCCAATTAATTTGGTCTTGGCGGTGATCATGAAGATCTTCAGTGTCTCCAATGTCTTTGTCGTGCCCAACGTCTCTTCTGTGTTCGCTGAATATTTCGCTGCCTTCACTGGGGTTTTCAGAGTCTTCCTGGTCGTTCATTGTCACTCGCGGCGATTTCTTGTTATGTTATTTATCGCGGAGTTTTCGCCATGCACGTTCTACCATGATTCCTAACCTGGTTAATTTTTCAATCTGCTCGGGGTACATGTTTGAAAAATACCGTATTTTATGACCTCAGTGTATCGGCATGACGCATTCAGACTGAAAAACATTTTTTTTCCTGTTAAGGCACAAATGCACTTTCTGTCAGGCAATTTAATTTTCGCATTGGTCATGGACGCGAATTGTTTCACGTTACTGTGCATGTCAAACGGTGATGATTTTTGCATCATTAAATATGCGGAATTAACATCAAGTTGTGCCATCAGTTTTGCTAACCAACCGTACTCGACAATCACTGCGCTCGGCGGAAAAGACTTGCCAGTGCAAATGTTGTCACCGTTGAGGAAATATCCAAAGATCTATTGACGTCGAAGCCGTTGAATAGAAACAGAAGTCAATGAAATAATAGCATGGATCGAAAAGACAGCAGCTTCTAATCCTGAGAAAGTAAAACTAATTTTACAAAAACCTCATTACCAGATGAAGTAATAGTTTGATTAAAAGGAAAACGTCATTGCCTGATTAGCAAATAGGTAAATAATTTATTATGATAATCATCTCTACCGTTACATTTGTTTGGCAATTCGCGCAATACCGTGGAATAAGAATACCAAGAAGTACAAGCCAACTCGGGTTCTGAGGCGACCTCTATCGGATGAAGAACAGCCGGCAAAATTAGAATCAGCTCAGGCAATTCGCGTGAGACGATGGATAAAGAATACAAAGAGTTGCAAGAAATCCAGATTTAATGATGTTTTCGGTCAGAGAAGCCGCTTCCGATTACAAGACAGTTTCAAGCAACGGAAGCCCAATTCCATATCCAATTCCTCCACGTGCCAGATCAGTCTAAATTGCACGCGTGGGCCCTGACCAACAAGACTGTCGTCTTATCGCAACCACTATAGTTATCGCGTATTTTCCTCCACAAACCAATGTTCCCTTCTACAAGTCGCAAAGGGGCGTTTGTAATATAGAAAATTACAATGCAATTATCCACCAGGCGTACAAACCAGGCAACGAGTCTATAAAACTTACCTCGAAGATGCATCCGGAAATCATATCAATCTTTCAGCGCACTGGAACCTCCGGGGTTAAGTTATACATTATTCTCAGTGTGCACCTGATTATGGCGCTTAACCCTACAAAAGACTCGACTGAGCAGAAAATAGTGTGTTAAAAGTAGTAAACCGGTAGCTTTGGATCGATGCCGTTATCATCTTGAAACGTAAAAACACGGAGGGTAGTAGTAACGAAATCGACCATTTTTTTTCATAGATCTCAGCGTCGTTGAAAAAATACACCAACGCGTGTTCAGAATAGACCCTTACAAGATCCCTTGGAAGTTCGGCTTGATATTTCCCCGTACGAACCGCTCCGTGGGTTGATTTATATTCCAACACCAGCGTATGCTTCGCCTCGGATAATGATAAACACGAGAAACGATGAGAAACAGTCGTTCTGAGTGGGTGATCTTATCAGCAATACATTCCGCAAGCGATCATACTAATCAGCCTCGAAAATAAAATAAACAGTAATTAGATGAAATCAATTTAGGTAACATACAATTCCCTGTACATGTTGATGTGACCATATTCAACATATTTGAAGAAATCGACACCGGTATCGCCGTTAATTTATTTGCTTGAAACGATGGCTTTGATGCGAAATGACTATCCACTGCGTCAACGAAGCTTCCACGCGACGCGACCTAATGTTAATCTGTTTTTGTTGAGCTTCATAGATGTCTCTGACGCGTGATACCATTAAGTGAGGAAGAAAAATCTTTCAGGATGCTTTACCAACATAGCAAGCACAAGAGAAAAACGTTCTGCGTTGACGATTCCTTTAAGTATGTGGCATCCAAAGCACAACGTGAATGATGGTAAAATCTTCGATTTATCTCAAAGCAGAGCTTTTCAACTCGTTGATTGTTCCCTTTCGTGACGATGTCATTTGAGTGTCAATTGTTGTATACGTATCATCATACCTTTATAATCTGTGCGATGCTGAATTAACAATAACTGCACGAGTAAACATAATGTCATACTACGATGTTAAGGTTGGTTTTAGCCAAAAGCAGCCTTCGAAAATATCAAGCGCGAACATAAATATATGATATGTCTTCGTGAGGTTGACACAAACCTAATTTGACCAGCTCAAGATAATAATAATAATAATAATAATAATAATAATAATAATAATAATAATAATGAGGAGGAGGAGGAGGACTGTGTATTGCGCCTAATCTTTATAAGTTCTAAGCACTTACAATATTAGACAACACCTATAACAACAAAAACCATATATAATGTTATGATTATAAAAAAACAACAACATGAAATTAGAAAACATAAAATACATGTTGAAATTAGTTAAGGTAGGAAACATTATTAGGTCTTTAAGTTTGTTCTTGCAGTCGAAATAGGTGAGTTCTAAGAGCACTCTTGAATGGGATAACTGTCTTTGCGTCTAAGTTCAGTGGGCAATTCACGTTGCTGGGCCCTGGTATGCAAAAAAACGTTGTCCAACAAATGGGAATAATGAGTATACGATTGTCAGAAGAGGGGCGTAAGTATCTTGCTGGTGTATACACATAGGTGACGTCGGATGGGTATGTTGGACTGGAGTCCGACAGTGAAATGTAGCACAGAGAACAAACTTTGTGTTTGATTCAGGATCGAATGGATGGACAGTGTAGGGTACACTGCAACGGGGAGGTGTGCTCTGATCGTGGGACTCTAAGGATGATCCGAGCAGCTGTGTTTTGAACTTTATGACGTTTCTGAAGTATATATTGAGATGAACCAGACAGAATTGAGTTACCATATTCCAGTCCTGAAAGTACTAATGAACATTCAAGGTTTTCCGTGGCATCAACTAACAAATATTTGCAAATGGAGCTGATGCGTCTCAGCTCAAGATATGTAGCCTTACATATGTTCATGACATGATGGTGCAATGTGAGAGTACTGTCCAGAGAAACACCTAGGTTTGGTACTGATTGTGTGAATTTAATGTTGGTGTTGCGGTAACGAATGTGAAAGAGAAAGTATGTGTGCTGTGATCAGAATGGCCTAATTGTTATCATCATTCATCTGCAACTTGTTACGTGTCATCCATGATTTCACATCAGAGATGCACATCTCTACACATTGGATGGTAGCAGCAACTGAAGTTGTGTGGCTATTTGTATATTTGGGTGTCGTCAGCCTACAACTGGTGAGACACTGGATGATTTTCTATGCCACTTGAGAGCAGCGGAGTGTAGAGAATGAAGATTACAGGTCCAAGAACAGACCCCTGTGGAACACCACAACATAGATCAACTGGGCTGGATTGTATTCCATTTGCAGATACAATTTGTGTCCTGTTGACCAAGTAGGACTTGAACCACAGTAAGGCCGTATCATGAATGCCAAATACATGCTGGAGAAGGTGAAGTACTATATCATGGTATACTGTGTCAAAAGCTGCAGACACATCAAGGAGGGTGAGGACTGTAATCTTTCCGCTTTCCAAAGCAGAGAGAATGTCATTGACTACTTTTAAAAGAGTAGTTTCAGTAATGTGGCATAGGCGATATGCAGATTGTACATTGCTAAAAAGACAGTTTAATTTCAGATGAGATACAAGATGGGATAGAATAACTTTTTATATGGCTTTTTATATGAATGGTAGATTATAAACTGGGCGGTAGTTCTTTAAATCGTTATGATCGAGTGTTGGTTTCTACAGCAGAGGATTTACAATGGCAGTTTTGAAAAATAATGGGAATTCCCCGGATGAGAGAGAGAGGCATTAATAACATCAGATAGTGAAGGCAATACTAGAAATAAGTACTCAAGCAGCAGTGATGATGGAATTGGATCAAGTTCACATGACTTTGGTGCACTCTAAATCACGATTGTACGTACTAAATCCATAGAGAGAGGTTCAAATGTTGTTAATTGTTGCCGCTGAAATTATGCATCCCAAATGTATGGTAACGACGAGTCAATTGAAATTGTGTTGTCAAGCTAATCTGTAATGATTTGTACATTGTCACGGAAGAAATTTGCAAACATGTCCTAAAGGTCAACTGGAGAGAAGGTAGTTGGAAGTGGTGTATATTTGTTCCTTGACATTAGCTTGTTATTAATCTCGAAGAGATCTTTGCAGCTGGATCTTAGTACCGTAGTGTGCTGATTCCTCTGCATGGACTATGTTTGTGACGTTCTTCTTAGCGGCTTCATAGATTTGCTTATGAATAGTGAGTCTGTTGGAAAGCCAAAGCCTTTCAGCTTTACGGCGGTCTCTGTTAGCATTGCGAAGCTGATCCCTAACACTGCTATACCGTGGAGTACACTTTTGAATTGATACTCTGCGCTTGGTGGCTGGGGCATGTTTGTCGAGCAAAGAACGCAGGCAATTATCGAGTTGTTCTGCTGTAGGAGGTAAGCAATTTGTTAAGTTTTCTTGGATGTCATGCATTAGTTTGGTTCTCTTAGCAGTAAATAAAGGTGGAGTGTTAGGGACTGATACATCAAGATGGCATATAATGCAGAGGTGATCTGATGCAAGTTCGTGGGATACCATGGAGGACGTAGAATATTATCATCAGGTCTATGAAGCATTCAGTCTAAAATGTGACCATGTTTATGGGTGGGTTGGTTAAATGATTGTTTGAGGTTGAAAACATTTATGGAATCTATGAGTTTTGATGTGTTTGCGTTTCCTGGACAATCAAAGTGAAAGTTGAAATCTCGAAGAATAATCAGGTTGCCAGCTATCGAATTTCCAAAATCCATGTAAGCGACCCACTGTCCACTTTGTAGAAACCTTGCACAAAGTCCCCTCTTCTTGCAGGAGGTTTGTGGGTTGGTACCTTCTTTCAAGGTGTCCGCTTAATTTGGTTCTCGTTATTTAGAGGTTGACCGCCCTCGATGTATTTGCCCGGCTCGAGTAAATATAAATATAAGTAGTTAAACTTTTAGGTGAAATGCATATATAGGTATATAGAACAGACCAACATGAGCCCCCGTACATGTAAACAATAATTTAATCAATTACATAAAACAACTGTGAGAATTCATTTCATCAGGAATATAATCTGCTTCTAGTTATAAAAATATCACCGAATTACAAAACGCAAATATATTTAAATAAAGTAGCCGATCTGTTTTACTGATTGATTTAGTTCATCATATGATCGAGTAAACAATCTAAGTCAATGCCTTGTACAATTGCATAACCTGCTTTTCATGTTCACTCCACTTCCACTGAAGCTGTTCCTTCGACTTCCTTCTGTCTTGTCTCTCTCGGTCTTCAACTCTGTGCGTAGCACGTAGATTCACAGATCTCAGGATAATACGTCCCACTATACGTCTCAGGATAGTCTCAGAATACGTCTAAGAGATAGTATGTCTTAGGATACGTTTCAGAGTTAATACGTCACAGGATACGTCTCAGAATAAGTATCAGAGATAATACGTCGCAGGATACGTCTCAGAGTTAATACGTCACAGGATACGTCGCAGAGACAATAAGTCACAGGAAATATTTTCTCCCTTAGAGATTTCAGCGTTCCTCGCTTCTACCGCCAACTTTGTTCGTCGGTATTCCTCGACAACAGTCCTCTTCGACAACAGTTTTACGAGCGAATTTCTCCCAAATTTACTCTCGAAGTCTTCTTACACTTATTTTTTCTTGTAGAAAAGCTTAGACTGATTAAATTTTCGATATGGTAATATTAAAACTAGGAACGTTAGTGTGGTGAAACACGCCTCTTATTTAGCGTAACCAATCAGGATTAAATATATTTGCCGCCTTTTTCTACAGGCGCCAAAATCGTGGTCAACTTGACCTTGTAGTTTGAATAACAGAGTTTTGCAATCTTTCAATCCTGACATTTCCACTATGGAATTGAAGTTAATTTGTTTCCACCAGTCTTCTGTTGGCTAAATAAACGACTGCTTATTTAAAAATAAAATTCTCCCCTCGAGAATACATTACCGATCATGTCAGTATGGTGATTTGATACGCGCCTGTCCCCATAAATCTAATTAATTTTTCTCTGGCCCAAGTTAATGTTTACTTCATAGAACGCCAGAAATTTGCCCCTTCACACTACAGGATATTCGGAAACTGCTCCAAAAAGAGTGATTCAGTCAGCTTGTTCATCTACTAGGAGGAGGGCGGTATAGGCCGAAAAAATGGACTGGCCTTTCTTCCAGTCTGAGTGTGGTTTGGACTAGTTCAAACGATGTTGTGTGGAAATTGAAAGTTGTGGTGTTGTTAACACCTTTGATCATGGAGTTCTTTGTGATTACAGCAATTCCACCTACGTGTGAGTGGTGGGGGAAAGACTTAATGGAATAACCGGTGGGTGTATAATCTGCGCACTTGGGCTAATCGCCTGATGTTTTTAGCCATGTTTCTATCAGGAAAAAGACGTCGATGTTCTGATCGTGGATAAAAGTAACTATTTCTGTGCGCTTTTCCGGTGCCAAACAAACAAAAGAGCACTTCAGTAACGTTCAAGTTGTAAAATTTGGAAGAATATTAGAGGTTGAGGCGTTCGCGGTCGGAAAAGCTGCCGAGTAAATAACCTCAGAATATCATCCAGGATGGTTCAATATAACATGTTTGGCCGTGAAGTTTCTAAATGGTGGACGCAAACACGTATCACGCGCTTAATAGACATGAAAAATGAAAGGTCGTGGTTGATCTCCTTGGACTCCAGGGCAGACTTAGGCTCAAGGTTCACAGCTGTGGTCTCCATTAGGACCAATTGTGATTTACTCGCAATGATAAAATCAACTAAACGCTACCAAGGTGTCTTCATGTGGATAAACTTGCTTGGTTGATCTCCACGCGTGAGAAAACGGTATTGCCAACTTTAATTCGTCAGTGGGGCATGGGACTCACTGAGGCGCGTACTCGGTGACATCATTTGAATTTTGACTCGTACAGGCTTACATTGCCCCGTTATTTACACAGACGCGGTGCGTAGATAAGTGATAGGGTGTTATATCAGCAGAGAAAGCATGTTAGCATCGCTGGCGATTTTGCGCTATTTTGTTATGGTTATATGCGTGACATTGGAGTTTGCAGACCCTTATATATGTTTAAATATAATCCAGGCGAGAGTCAGATACAAATCATTCATTAGAATCACCCTGATGTACCAATACTCACTAGAAGTCAGTTTCTAATCATCTCATGAGCACGGGAA
Source organism: Sinohyriopsis cumingii (assembly GCA_028554795.2). Classification (NCBI taxonomy): domain Eukaryota; kingdom Metazoa; phylum Mollusca; class Bivalvia; order Unionida; family Unionidae; genus Sinohyriopsis; species Sinohyriopsis cumingii. Next base: position 64,571,935 of record CM068835.1, read on the forward strand.
AATGACCGGTCGCTTGAAATTACGTCGCTGTCGGGTTTGAAATCATCCAGGGATTGTTTTTACAACTATGAAGTGGACTTCACAGACAAAACCATCCCAATAAATTACCCGATCAATAATATGGAACCACTAACCTTAACTCGACCGGCAAAATAAATGCTCAGACTAATATTTAACAAAGACGAGCTTGTCCGTGTAGCAGTTCTTGGCGAAAAATGAGCACAATCGTTGATGACACCAAGCACGGACACGAGATATGTAGTTCGAGGTAAACCAAAAAACCATGCAGACGATCACCTGAGACAAAACAATGTCACTGGAAATATTTTCTATAATTGCATGGCATTTGTACCAGTAAGAAAAATACATTGTTGGAAGTGCGCCTACATGTTGTAGCTGAACTAGCCCAGCCTGTCGAACAATTGTACTTCGCGATCACATTATTATTAGAAGAACTATGTCCGATTTTCAAAGCTACCGATGTAATTGGAGTGGAACATATAAGAACTATGTCCGATCCTCAAAGCTACCAATGTAATCGGAGTGGAACAATATCTGCCACATGAAATCACATAAACACCGTACTTGCAAAATATAAACACGAGTATGTGGTTGGACCTTAATGTTGATGTAATCGAGACTACGACTATCATAGATACGCAGTCGGAATTGCTATTAGAGCTTTATTGAGAATGAACGGTTTCGAAGGAGGCGCTGGTAAAGTAATTTCTTTATGGCAACATCAATGAGTACTGTTCATTACGAAATTCTCACTGTACCGCAAAGCCGTCTCAATACAATTACCATGTTGTATTCGCTGACCATCGAAGATACATTAATTTTCACAAAGAATTCGAGACGGTGTTGACCGAAATGGAAATCCTGCAATGCCTCCACACAATGACTCAGACAAAGAAAGAAAACCGAAACATGAGTTTCAAAACAATAATACACAGATGGAAACTGTAGATTCCAGCCAAAAGCGCCGCGCAGGTTTCTCACAGGCGAGCTGCCCACAGTCAACAAGTCATCTGAGGATCATCAATACATCAAATAAAATGATATAGTAAGTTTTGACCACATTCCACTGGTGATTCTCGTTATGTACTCTCGCATTATGTAGCAACTTGTTATTATTTGACTGAAGTTACATGTTTTCAGTTATATGTTTTCATCGTAATGTCAACGGGTATGAAGGAAGGGTTATGTTTGAGCTATTTTGTTATATTTATCGTTCAAAGACCGTCCTAATAAGATTCGATCTTATACAGTAGAATAAATACATTTACTATATTTATTTAACTTTGGGACTTAACTCTGTACTTACATGTATTAATTTACTTCTTTTGCTTCCTTTTGAAGTTATCTCATTGGCAAAATATATTTCTTTGCTTTTAAATTCATAGCGAATTGAATTTTGGTAGATATACAGTATCGATTTTCATTTTATATACGTGAAATAATAAAGCATGACGTTATAGATGTAGCTTTATATTCTTACAAGTTTAATGTAATGAATTTCCTGGGGGTTCATTTATAATATAGAAATCAAATACCAGTAAATACCTCGTTTTAGCTACGCTGAGTGCTTATGTGTTTTCAATACCGAATTCAGCTTTGTGTCAACAATAAAACATTATAAAAATAAAACAATGCTAATAACAATTAGACTTATTTCATAGAAGACATATTCATGACTCTATTCTATTTAATTTGAAGGAGAATAATGAAAGGAAGTAATATTTGTTTAAAACTTTCATCACGTTATATCTAGACAAAACAATGGTAATTCTAGAAGCAAGAAATAAGTCAGAAATTAGGAATTCTGTCCATTTCGTATACACACATGACACTAATTATATCTATAACTTCATAATTTAAAATAACTTGGCTGGTCAATAAATCAAAATTCCTTAGTCAGCTGCCCCGATTGATTTAAAACTGATGTATCGGTAGCGGGACATCGATTTTCATTGGCCAGTAAAGCACACGAGTAGTTTTGTCGCAGAACAATAGTAAAAGGTCTTACACATTCACCTTTTGAATTGAAAGAAATTTAGTTTTGTATAAAGTTGTGCACAATCATTTCTAGAAATACCAGTCAATTTTTAAATGAACATATCCATGTACAATAATATCAACGACGTTAACTTTTCTTCACTACTTTGTATCCTAATCATACGAAATCATTCTTCAAATTTGGTTTCTGTTTAATGTAATTGTTTATGACTAATATTGATCAATCAATCTTAAATAATAGCCGGTGTGTTGTTTAAGAATGTAATCTTTGCTTATATTAAATGTGAAGGAAAAGTTTATTATTTACAAATATTTGTTCATCTTAGATGTGTAGGAGACATACATTTTTTATAAATGCTTTGCTCAACTTAGATGTGAATGAAATATACATTATTTACAAATGTTTTCTCATCTTATAGTTGAAGGAAAGGTACATTATTTACCAATGTTTGTTCATATTAGATGTGTAGGAAAGGTACATTTGTTAAACATGCTTGTTCATAATAGATATGAATGAATGGTACATTATTTACAGATGTTTAATTCATCTTAGATGTGAGAGAAAGGTACATTATCTACAAATCCTTCGTTCTTCTGAGATGTGATGGAAAGGTATATTATTTACAAATGTTTGTTCATCGTATATTTCAAGGAAAGGTACATTATTTACAATTGTTCCATTGATAATCCTCATAGTAATAATGGTTGGTTGACATATGTTAGTCTCGAGAGACGATAGAATTGCGCACATGAGAAACGTCCCGGTTTTTGGTTGTGCAGCGTCTGCTGTGGCCATGTAGCCCAACACGGGAGTGGCAGTCCTTGCTGCATTTGCTGCACTTGAAGGTTGAGTCTGGTGTGGGCTGGAACTGCTTCTTCTTCCTCTGCGATCGATTTCGTCCGCTAGCAAGCGTAGCTTGTCCTCGCCGGCTTTCAGACCAGTGATCAGAGCATGTCGCCAGCTGGACCTGTATATAGAAAGCTCTTCCCAGGTGGTGACATCGATGTCAAGGGATTTCATGTCGAGCTTGCAGACATCCTTGAAGCGGAGATGTGGCCGTTATATCGACACCTTGCCAGAGGTAAGTTTCGAATAAAGAATGACTTTGGGGATCCGTCCGTCATCCATCCGACGCACATGGCCCAGCCATCTAATGCGCCGTTGGCGGAGGAGTGTGACCATGCTGGGAATCTTGGCACGTTCAAGCACCTCATTGTTTGTTACTCGATTGGCCAGGTGATCCATAGTATGTGTCGGAGGCATCGCATGTGAAAGGCGCTCAGTATTTTCTCTTGTGAGGCGAACAGAGTCCAGGTTTCACTGGCGTGATGCTGTCACTTTCTTCGTGGGACCCATTGCTTTCTTTATGCCATCGTACATACCTCTAATGTTTCCGATATCTGCTGCTGACTGGATGCTCTGACAGAGCTGAAGACAGTATTCATTGGCGCACTGCCGTGCTAACCTCTTCACTTTGCTTCTGGTAGACCTGTATATGCCTGTAGTGTCCTCTGGCAGGGGAATCGTTTGTATTCAAGGTGAGTACTGTGACGCTGTTCTATAGCTGGCATGAGTGTGACGGAGTTAGCCTCAATCCAGTCGTTGTTCTTTTACTGCTTCTTAACAAAGATCCGTTTGGCTGTGCTGTATGTATAATTGAAACATCACTATTTTCTACAGTGTTTATGTCATTTCGGGTTTTAACGACAGGACGAGGTAATATAATCTAACTATTTAGTAGGACCACGGTGTAAAATATTTCTAATCACGATTTTGCTTCATACCATATTTTCCAACCTGTAGGTTAGATTGTTTCCAACAATAACATTCCCATATACGTTTCCTTCCTGGACAAAAGCATAATTATCCACATCATATTTCCCTTTCTGCAATTTACTTTGCTTCCAGCAAGAGCACACTCGCACGCATATCGTTAAAATTAAATATGTATTATCTAAAAACGAGAATAATGTTCATTCACATTCTTTTATAGCACAGTTTTTCCTCTACATCTTGGTTTGGAATTCAGGTTGTCACCGAGCCGTTTGCTGCACTTTATTCGTACCGCGAAATACTTATGAAAGATTTCCATTGCAAGACACAACCATCCTTATATCTAAATATAACAATGTCATCATTGTGAAACAAATGCTTTGTTCTTCAAATTGAAACTGTTTCACATAATTCACGAAGTATTAGGAATTTCTGCACACTTTATTAAGAATATTAAGCCTCCATAATCAGAATGGGAAAAACGTCAGTCAGCTGACATTGACCGATTACAAGTTACCTATTTAGTATTTAAGTTTGGTCTCAAACTGTCGATAATTGTAGCAAGTACTCTTTCAATGCCCATACCCCAAATAAATTTACAATTCAATTAGAATTTTTAAATCATGTTGGAAAACCTCCAACATTGCTTACATTTTGTTATTTACATTTCAGTTGCACTATAGCAGATACATAAACCTTTATCGTTTTTGATTGCTTACTATTATTAAAGTTGTTCTAACAAGCCATGGGTCTAAAGACAACACGTTTTATACGTTCTGATCAACACTAAGGAGCCAAAGCAACAAACTATATTTCCAAAGCCAGTAGATAACATTCCTTGTAAGTGAATGGTTCTGCAAATTTACTACAAATTATTTAATTCTCTTTAAGCTAAGGACCACACACTCTCGAAGCCAATTTCATACTTGTATGTTTTTTTTTTCTACCTACACATTGGTATTATTTATCAGTGCGCCATTCTAAACCGTAGATTGGTATTTCGTATTTCGTCGCACGACAAAGGAACCAAACACCTACAACAAATAATTATTCCTAGCTCTAATTGTTAAACTATTACAGCTGAAAATTTTGAAAGAAATCCATACATGGATTTACGAAGAATGATCCCTTTAAATGGAGGCGTTACGAAAAAGGATCCCTATAAATAGAGCCACATTAACAAATAGCTCATTCCCTAGCTTGGAAACATTATAAATCCACAAAATCACGATAACCAGTCTAATTAACCCTCCATTTTTCAATTCATGCACTGTTACGAGTGTTCAGTAGTCAAATTCGCTTCTGCTTAACAATCATGTAACTTATCACTTAGATCAGAAAACCGGAAATACGGTATCTATATGTAGCTTTATTTAGGTTGCTACACCAATTTGTTATCATTGTGTATCGATTATTACACCACCTTCATGACAATAATTCTGAATCAAACATTTTACCAGATCCTGTAACGTACCTTGTTTTCTTTATCATTGCACACAAATTTCTCAATTGATCAATAATACACTTTTCTATTTTACAAAAAAGCTCTTGTTTGCAAAGTCGTCTCTCGACTGCCAAGTGTTGCATACATTTGGCGCCTCTGAATATCGATACTGCAATGAATAGTGTACACAAAATGAAACTTTTGTGAACACAATGACATTATTCCAAAAAAGACTGCAAAAATTGGTGTTCGATAAAATACTATTTAGTTAGTGATATATCACTTTTGGAAATTAGAACTTCAAATCATGACGCCCTCTTTCTCTAAATCGAAAAGGCAATGATTCTAATTTCAATTTTTTTTAAAAAATGTAATTTATTTTGTTTTAAATATTTAAAAATTTTCCACGGATATCAGCGCAGTTGAAGTCAAGAGCAAGTGTTTGATATTGCTACACACCGTACTATAGGAACATCTGCTTTTTCGTTTATATTTACAAAGAAATCACGGATATATATCGCCACCATTGAGGACTATAATTCAGATGAATCACTTGGCACAATATGGCAGCTCGAAGTGGCAAAGTTACATTCGGAACACTGCCGGCCTTTTCTGTTGAAATGTATATAGTTGCACCTAGCTGGTGTGTGTGAGGAGAATAATCAAATCCTTAAAATTGATATGTACTCCTACAACCAAATCTGAGGTTATTTTGTGACTTGACAGAAATGGCTGAGCGGGATACCGATCCACAGACCAGCATCATATTCATTGTCTTTATATTACCACAAATGTAACAAGATATTTGGAAATGGATTGACTTTATGATGACTCGTCAAAATTGCATTACTCTTGTGAAACGGCCATTTTGACTTTAGAATTCAGTTTTGGCAAAATGTACATTAACACTAATCTAACCACTGCGGTCGTCACCCAGAAAACATCAGATTAGGTTGTGGCTCTATACAATGACAATAGAGAATATAAATCGCTATCAGCAATCATTTTCAAAGAAACATTCATGCAGTCTGTGTGAGATGGAATTATTTTGCATTCAACTGATTCAGTCATTGCGGCCAAATAACGTTAACAATTAATATTGTTCAAGCCTGTTTCCCGCGCAAAATTACATTATTATATTAGTAATTAACCGGCTGCTTAAACAGTATCACTTCACTAACGCAATGACCTACATATCTTTTATACATACCTCCCAGCGACGCTGTTTTTTGTGACGTAATTATAAACCCCACCTCGAGCAAAGTTTAATCTTATTTTATATGCGAGAGTGATAAATTTAGTACACACATATAAACCAATAAGGTTTCAAATTTATACATATAAATAACGCTCTTCGCCAAAATTCAAAATTAAATGAACACTCCCGATGTAAATATAAACACGGGAGAAGATAAGACAACTGGGTTTTTTGTTTAGATTTGGCATAGTTTGCTGTCCCAACATGGAAACAAAATAGCAATCAGAACATATAGCACACACACATAGCAAACATGGGACGTAGGTGACCTTAGCAAGGTCGACAAATTTACTAGGGAAGGAATTCCGATAATAGAAATAGGATAATAGAAATCATTCTCGGATGAACAACCCTATAGACACACTAGGGAAACTTCGAAATACCCCATTCCAAAATTTCTAAATCAAAAGTTTTTTAAAATTCTTTAAAAACAAAACAAGCAACACACCTTCGGGGGTAACAAACACACATAAACTATTTAAAAGCTTTGGCTAAGTTGGGGGTGGGGGTGGGGGTGGGCAATTTGTCTGGTGCCCCTCCCCCCCCCCCCCAATAAAAAATGAAATAAGGGCTCACCATCTTCACCCATATACCTTGAAATTTCTACCAGTAATCATAAAGCTCTAACAACTTTGGTCTAAGCCCAAGATCACGTGTAAGAACCAAATGTTGAACTTAACGGCGTCAACCTTCTTTATAGCTAACGTCTTTAATCAGCACAGAAGTGCTGGTATATCTGTGCGAACAAAGGTTATCGATTTACAGCCCGCTAACATAAAAAAGAAGTACAAATATATCGAAGGATTGGAGTGATTTTTTTCTTCCTATTTTACATTGTAATTACTTACTTTACATATCTGAATTATTAGAGTATTATATGCACCCTAGTAAAATTAACCGAGGACGTCTTCAACGAGAAGAGCACGTTTAGTCCGTTACCAGACCTCAGTTTTATTACGCCGGAAGGTATAAACTGTGCCATTACTAAATGCAGAACTCTTATTATAACAACAACGAGGAGCAGGATAGAAACGTTAATGATCATGACGATGCAGTAACAAAGGTAACAAAAAAAAAAAAAAAAAAAAAAAAAAAACAGAAAGCAGAGACGATGATTGTTATTTTCCTTGGAGAGGAAGAGCATAAGAATACATTTTAAGGTGAAATTTAATATTAGCTTTCAATTGTGGGCAGCAATGATAATCTGTCTTTGCATGAATCAGGGAGAAGGAAGAGAAACAGTAGTACCCAACTAAATCAAAACCATTGTAACTATTGCAACGTGCTGGAAATAAATATCACTTTGTTTTAGAATGCCGTAGTCATTTGTCGTTCGGAAAGAACCATTTTAAACACTTATTTTTGGAGAGGCCCGAGTATGTTGAAATTTAGTAAATTACTCATTTCTACCAAAACTACTGAAGTTAGAAATCTGGGAAATTATATTCATATAGCAAAAATTAAACGTAATACGTGGGATATTTACTTTCACTAATTAGTAACATGTTTTCCAACAAGAGATATGTGAATCAACCTAATTCTCGCATAATCTTGGGTCAGATATCAGTCATGAGTAAGACAATGGTGAACATGCTAATAGTAAATATTGTTGCAGGACAAATAGCAAGGTTAATATTAACGACACTCTCAACGCAAAGACACCTATGGGGGAGTAGAATGACTATCCACCAACTGACGTCAGCAGCTCCGGTTTGCAATCTATTAGGCATATATATGTTTTCTGCTGAATTCTGTGCATCATACTTGGTACTTGCCGCCAGAAGGGTTCTCTCAACAAGCTATCGTGGCCATCCGCCATAGTTCTGTGTTTAGAATGCTAGTCTCGCGAACAGACGGTTGTGGTATCGAATCCCATCATCCTATCGGCCAATGTCTGATACAGTGATGGTGTATTTTACTTGATTGCCTCGGCACGATATAACCTTCCTGTTGTTGTTCCCTAAAACGGCAAGCCAAACCCAAATTATGTACAATCTGTGTAAATTTTAAACTGATTACAGACCACACGACTAAATAAATATGGGTAACTTTGAGAAGACAGACCCACATTGATATATATATATATATATATATATATATATATATATATATATATATATATATATATATATATATATATATATATATATATATATATATATATATATATAATGACACCTTTAAAAGGCATCTGTTTGCTTTAACAAACATTTCTGCCGATGAAATCTGACACGAAATGCGTATTATTACATAAAATGCTCTGTCAAACTTTAATATAGTTTTTGCGTCTATTTGAGGCATGTCATTAATCAAACGTTTCTAACATTATATTCCTAAGCGAATTCAAAATAGATTCTGACAGAACACACAATGCACATCCCAGTATTATTTGTACAGTATTAATGCGGTACATTGGATTGACTGAGCAAGCTGAATTGATATTTATTTAGACTAATAAATCAACCCCACAAATGTGTTGAAACTGATGTACGATGTTGTGGGTCTGATGTCACCTGTTTATTTAAATATGCAATTTTGCTGCATGCAAATAATTCTGGAACAAACCCGCATACACTTTAGACACATACCGGTAATTGGTAATAGCTGTATCAAGCGCGAAATTCGAAATGGCCACATGACAGATGGTTGTGCCATTCAAGTTGGATTTACAAGTCATCAAACATATGATTTGCTCAGGAAATATAATCTACATGTCACCAAAAGAACCCACCAGCCGACGGTAGCTGCACAGCCACGAGAAATACCGGTAAGTGTATAAAATATACATCGATGTGTGCAGCCAAATTTGAATGCAGATAATTGCAGATTTTAATGAATAGTTGATATCAGCCACTCACCCGAGAATCAATATCATTGATAATGAAGGGCTGATTTATCGGGCTAATATTTATTGTACATGCAGGCTGATAACGGCTTGATATATCTTTTCTGAACTATCATAATAACATCATTTGTCATCTGTTAAACAATCACTTCTAACGAGCTATGTTTTTTTAATTTAACAGATCTCGCTAGATTATATTAAAGCTGTAATGCATGTAATGCCAGTAATAAAGACCTACGTTAACCTTACAAACGTTTATTTAAGCTACATTATTTACAAAAAATTGCTCTTCAGTAGAACCGCTGATTATAATCTGTTTGTAAGACTATCTTTGGCATGCTGATCATCATTGCCTTAGTTACCTTGATAAACCCTTTCACACGTATCACAATCAGGTTTCTGGGCTTTGACTATTATATCATACGAATGGATAAACTCTCTGCATGAAGGCGATGTTATTCGAGAAGTATATATTGATTGTATTAAAAACGTGTCTGATCTTGGGGACCACACTATTTTACATATAAATACATATATAGGGTTCCAAGGGTTGTCATCGCCGGGAGCGGATGTGCGAGATAAGCACCCACTTCCCTTGGAAATCTATCAATGGCTTGTGTCTGATAGAGCCTCTGACAACCAAATCCATCTCCAGGCCTTCATGAGTGGTGGAACCTGTTTAAACTGACTGCAGAAGGGATGACAGGCGAGTTTCTGGCGCCTCAAAACCAGCTGCTTCGGGCAGATGGGGCTCGTTAACCTTGGGCGGTCGCCCATCTAGGAAAAGGAAAACTCCAATTCCAAACTTTCGCTGCCTTGCGACTATACCCTCTCACGGGGAAGGTTAAGGGAGTAAACCCCAACAGAAAATCCAGAGACGGATTTGGCATTGATTTCAGTGTCATCTCGGCAACTCCTGCGACGCAGCTGGTGCCATGACGTATCGGCTTGTCCTTTCCCTTGGATCCATCAGCTGCGTGGAGAGGGGGATCAGCTGCGTGGCCAACAGTTGATTCTCCATATCACCCTGCGCAGGCGTGCGCCCAGGAAAGGACACTCCAGCTTCGCTCCACAGCGTCGACACAACACGGGAAGCAGCAGTTTACCGGTTATAAGTCACCGCTCGATTGGCGTAGAGCCAGACGCCAGGGGTTGCTTCTGACGGTGGGAGAGACCAACAGGTTTCACTGGACAACTACCACCCGCCTCAAACTGGGCAGCCCCCAGCCAGTAAGGTGCCGTCCCGCCACAGTTCGCCTGCCTTGCTGGGTGAGTAAGGCTTAAGGTACGCGAGTACCTGACAAGCGGACTGCAACTACTGCACCAAGAAATAACAATAGAAAACCAACAAGGAAACCTTCAATCCTCAAGCTAAGTACCTGGAATGTCCGGAAGACTTCAGTCATCAGCGAAAAACTTGCAAGACTCCAGGTCGAAATCGCCTCAGTACAGGAGACACAACTGCCAGATTCCGGGTCCCTCAGAGAAAAGAAATACACATTCTTCTGGCAAGGAAAAAGCGCCGACGAAGCCAAAGAGTTTGGTGTTGGATTCGCTGTCAGGAACACTCTGCTGGGGATGATAGAACCCTATCAACAAAGAAATGGAAGACTGCTATCCCTCCGCCTCCACACCACAAATGGGCCTGTCAACCTGATCAGCGTTCATGCTCCCACACTAAATTCCTATACAGATGCCAAGGATGAGTTTTACGATGAGTTAAACTCGCTCATCGACAAAATTCCCAAGGAAGAGAACTTGATTTTGCTGGGCGACTGCTAGGGTGGGTGCCGACCATGACTCTTGGCCCTCCTGTCTTGGTAAGTTTGGAAGACGAACGAGAATGGGCAGCGCCTTCTAGAGATGTGCTCGTACCACGACCTCAGTATCACCAATTCATTCTTTCAGACAAAGCCACGGCACAAAGTGTCTTGGAGGCATCCCCGGTCTAAACACTGGCACCAGCTGGACTTGATCATTACAAGACGGTCAGCCATTAAGGGTGTGCTTCTTACCCGTACTTTCCACAGTGCTGACTGCGACACCGACCACTCGCTAGTGTGCTGCAAAATGAAGCTTCAGCCGAAGAAAATCCACCTCTCTAGGCAAGAGGGTAAACCACGCATTGATGTGAGCAAAACATAATATCCAGACAAGGCTGAGGAATGCACCTATGCTCTTTCCAAGACGTTTGATTCAGAACCTCCCAACAGCAGTGTCAAAGACAGATGGGATCACATCAGAGAGACTGTGTACAGCACAGCCAAATGGATCTTTGGCAAGAAGCAATCAAAGAAAAATGACTGGTTTAAAGCTAACTCTGCCACACTCATGCCAGCCATAGAAAAGCGTCGGAGTGCTCACCTGCAATACAAGCGATCCCCATGCCAGAAGACACTACAGGCATTCAGGTCTGCCAAAAGCAAAGTGAAGAGGTTAGCACGGCAGTGTGCCAATGAATACTGTCTTCACCTTTGTCAGAGCATCCAGTCAGCAGCAGATATTGGAAACATCAAAGGCATGTACGATGGCATAAAGAAAGCAATGGGTCCCACGAAGAAAGTGACAGCACCATTGAAGTCTGCCACAGGCGATACCATCCACAACAAGGGCAAGCAGGTGGAGCGTTGGGTGGAATACTACTCCGAACGGTACTCCAAAGAGAACACGTGACTAATGATGCCCTCAACGCCATTGAAAACCTCTCTCTCATGGCCGAACTGGACGAGAAACCTACTGTAGACGAGCTAAAGAAGGTCTTAGAGAAACTGTCCCTAGGTAAAGCCCCAGGGAAGGATGCCATTACAACAGAACTCATCAAGTGCGGATGTAGCGTGATGCTCACACACCTGCACGACCTCCTATGTTAGTGCTGGGACGAGGGTGCAGTGCCTCAGGACATGAGAGACGATAATATCATAACCCTGTACAAGAACAAGGGTGACAGAAGCGACTGCAACAACTACAGGGCATATCACTTCTCAGCATCGTGGGTAAAGTTTTCGCACGCGTCATCCTGAACAGACTGCAGATGCTTGTTGACAGAGTATACCCAGAGTCGCAGTGTGGGTTCTGAGCAGAGAGGTCCACAGTCGACATGATCTTCTCTGTCAGGCAACTACAGGAAAAATGCAGAGAACAACACAGACCTCTTCTTCCTGGCCTTTATAGACCTCACCAAGGCAATCGATCTGGTCAGCAGAGACGACCTCTTCACAATCCTGGCGAAATTTGGTTGCCCTCTAAAGCTGCTAAGCATGATCCAGTCCTTCCACGATGACATGAAAGGCACAGTGTAGTACGATGGCTTAACATCCGACCCCTTTGACATCCGCAGTGGAGTTAAACAGGTCTGCGTCCTTGCCCCCACGCTCTTCTGCATCTTCTTCGCAGTCCTGCTCAAACACGCCTTTGGGACGTCCACAGAAGGTATCTAGCTGTACACGCGATCAGATGGCAGGCTGTTCAACCTGGCACGACTGAAGGCAAAGAGCAAAGTGTGTGAAGTAACCATCAGGGACATGCTCTTTGCAGACGATGCTGCTCTAGCCACCCATACAGAAACTGAGCTTCAGCGCCTGATGGCCCGCTTTGCTAAAGCATGCGATGAGTTTGCGTTAACCATAAGCCTAAAGAAAACAAACGTGATGGTTCAGGACGCGGATCATCATCATCAACAACTACGAACTTGAGGTGGTCAGTCAGTTCATGTACCTCGGCTCTATCATCACCAACAACCTCTCGCTCGATGCTGAGTTCAACAAGCGGATCGGAAAGGCATCAACAACTCTCTCCAGGTTGTCGCAGAGAGTGTGGAAAAACAACATGCTGACCCTGAACACTAAGATCATCGTGTACCGTGCCTGCGTGCTAAGCACTCTCGGGTACGCCAGTGAATCCTGGACTCTGTATGCCTCACAAGAGAAAAGACTGAGCACCTTTCACATGCGATGCCTCCGACGCATATTCGGGATCACCTGGAGCGATCGAGTAACAAACAACGAAGTGCTCGCGCGTGCCAAGATTCCCAGCATGGCCACACTCCTCCGCCAACGTCGCATCAGATGGCTGGGCCATGTACGTCGGATGGATGACGGACGGATCCCCAAAGACATTCTTTATTCGGAACTCGCCTCTAGCAAAAGGCATATCGGACGGCCACATCTTCGCTTCAAGGATGTCTGCAAGCACGACATTAAAGCTCTTGATATCGATGTCAACACCTGGGAAGAACTCGCTCTAGACAGATCAAGCTGGTGACATGCTTTGATCACTGGTCTGAAAGCCGGCGAGGACAAGCTACGCTTGCTAGCTGATGAAAGACGATCGCAGAGGAAGAAGAAGCACCTCCAACCAACACCAGACGCAACCTTCAAGTGCAGCAGGGACTGCCACTCCCGCATTGGACTACATAGCCACAGCAGACGCTGCACAACCACCAACCGGGACATTTCTCATGGGCGCAGTTCAATCGTCTCTCGAGACTAACGGATGCCAACACACACTATTCAATTATGTCTTCGTTTTTAATCATATCTCGATATTTGTAAACAAATTAATTCAGTCTTGTTTAAATCATATATCGATACTTGTAGACAAATTGATTTAGTTAATAATGACCATTGTAACAAAAGAATTACTCACGGCGTCCCACAGGGGTTTGATGTAGGCCCTATTGTATTTTTAATCTATATAAATGACCTTCCATTCCATGATTTTTAGTATAACGCAGACGTATTTACGAAGGACACCGTTATTCATTTATCTGAGAAATCAAAAATATATATATATTGATATTAATCTGCAGAAGGACCTAGACTTTTGTTTCGGAATGGGGTAAGAATAAATAAACAATTACTTTCGTGAAAATTGGTACTCAGCAATGATAGACTGATAAAATGAACATACAATTATATACTGAATACATTTTACTAATTATTGTTTCTTTTTAAAAACATTTTCTGTTTAGAATGAAAATCTACACGTGGTCAGCTCTATTGATGAGATTTGTTTTATAATCTAACCTAATGATACTCTGTTTTTATCCTGATATATTCCATCTCATATTCAAAAACGTTTCTTTAAATTCCACATTCAACCTCTTACTGACTGCGTGTGCATTATTTCTGGCAATTCATCAAAATTGTCCAATGAGCGAACAAAAGAACATTCAAATACGAACAGCAAGATTGATATTAACATGATCAGGAAATTGGATTTGCTTTCTGTTCGCGGTAGAATAAAATATCAAAAGCTTATATTACTATACAATAAAACCGTTATAAACCTAATGCATGCGTAAATTTAAAGCCTCAAGCAGTATGTATGCTCGTTTGGCTCATTCACTGAATGCCATATCTCTTTACCTAATTTAAAAAACAAACAAAAAAACTCTTGCTAAGTAATATTTTCTTCTGGTACTGCTGTGGTATATAATTCTTCCCTGTTACTGTCAGACATTCAACTTGTTTGTATTCATTTTAAGAGTTCTAAAATATCGTCTACAAGGGACGGTAATCTGTGCTGAAATCAACATCTCGCCCCTCTTCGTACAAAATAGACGCACATGTGTCAGCAATATCAATGCTATCTGTTCCACGAATTTCCCATATTTCTAGCTGTTTTGCGTCGTGTGTTTGTACGTTACGTGCCTAGCTCTGTATGTGTATACAGTGTGCTTGTGAGTATAGTGGAGTTTGATGGGTCTTCAAGGTACTATGATACATTAATGCATTTAGCAAGCTCGTTATTGTACTTTTAATTACGTTCGCGATACTTATCAATTGACGTGTTTACGTTGAGGCCTGCGTGATAGACTGGCTTAATGCCAAAGGTATTTTCTCTATAAATAAATAAATATTGTCTAGCTCTCATGCACCAGCACTCTCACCCCATACATCTATACTTTCATCCTCCAATGGGATTAAATTTAGAGGTAATGATTATAGGTGCACAAGAAGAGACCCTTTTGGAAAACGGAATTTAACGCACAGCTTACTGTCACCAATATTTAATTTGAGAGGACAGGAAGCATCCATTTTATGCAAGAATGCTGACCAAATGAATTAGGTCATTCACTCTATTTTTATGATGCAATTTGTTTTATTAGTATAGCAGAACGGATAACTGCATATCTTATAAATTTGGTATGACATAAATTGGTCATGTTCAATTTCATTATATTTATGTAATTGATTAATTTGTTATATTTTACATATAGTGACGCATGTTCTGTTCTGTGTATCTGCTCAGATCTCTGTTATCCCATTCAACAATTTCTCATTTTATTTTATTATTTACTCGATCCGAACAAAAACTCAGTGGTCGATCATCTCCTTGATAACAACAACCTTACAAAAGTACAACGTACCATTTGGGGCACTCGATGTTAATGTGATAAGTACATGTATTCCATTGTAAGACTGAGATACATCGTAATGGGCTTATGAGAAAAGTTATTTCATTTGAATTTTACGTAATTTCTGTAGTCCGCAAAACATTGACTCGTTATTTGAATCGATGTGTTCCTGGCGCTCTCTATTTTGATGTCTTAGACGGGTGTCGACATCCAACTCAAAGTTTCCCTTTCTGTTACACTACTAGCACGGCAAGTAAATTAAAGCTTCAATGTCAATATTTCCAACTTTATCAACAGTCTCTCTAATGTCAATAGTTTACATTGGGTAAGCTATATTATAAGCTTACTCATTCCATTTTAGTTACAATTAGAACAACAACTTATAAACCAATTAACATTCACGTGACACATTCGTCTACACTATTTTCTTCTCTTTCATATTATTTATTTGTAATAATGTAGTATAATTATGGAATGTAATAATGGAATAGAGTAACATGGTGTTGTCTTGCTCTAACTCAGACAAGGTATTTTTCAGCTATGTGAAAGCTTGAAATTAAAAAGAATCCCACGCCGCGAACCCAGAAAATTAAATTGTGTGTTACCGTGATACGTATAGCGGCATGTTCGGAAACACAGCAGTACAAACTTTCTCGGTTTACCCAGCTTTAACCTCTAATGATGTGATTGCTTACATTTATGTGTGCAATGCTTACACATAAGATCGAATATGTAGCCTAATCTCGCAAGGTAGGTTTTGTTACCCATCCGTGGAGTTTTTTCAGTAAATTATACTCAAAGTCGTTTTTCTCCAGGGGTAAAGCATCTCTTGTTGGTATTTCCAAGGGGAATCATGCCCTATAATAGTTTATGCCTCTAATTAAGTGTCAATTTATCCCTGGAAATTATACTTTAGTAATATTTCCTCACAGGATAAACTAGAGTCTGTTTTCATCCTGGGAAACGTGTTTCCTGAGAAATTCTTCCCTCGTGTCAATTATACCCCTTCCCACCGGCCACAAATATTTTCCTTCAAGCTTATCAACCAGTTGTCGTGGAGAAGAAAGGTAAATGCATGTATCAAATTTTGTAGAAGAAGCAAGTCAGTATTGCGATACGTTGGTATAACTATATCTCAATAAAATATTATTTATTTTTACGTCATAACATTCTGTTACGATCTGGAGTCCATATTTTAGATTTCATATATGGACAAATGGCTATCGACTAGTTTAATCCACCTGCGAAAAACAGTTCTAATTCAGCCCACCCCAAACTCTAAACCGCACATCCAGAGAAAAATAACAGAGACTGGGAGGAAGGTTACATTATGAGGTTGTATTCCGGGGAAGAGGAATAGGCATATGGCCTCTGAGCGGGGAAAATGGTGTGGAAACGGGATATTTGATACAGGTATAGAATTGGTAAATCATACATCAAGAAAATGCGACACATACAACTCATATACTGGTCAGGATTGTACAGATCCCGATGATAAATAGTCTCGTTATATTGTAGTAAATACATCAGGTTCTGCAACTCTTTAAGTAAGTAAGCGGTGTTGAGGAACTGTCTGTGTAATCTTCCCCATAGTAACCTAGCAATCGGCTTGCATTTCGTAATGCTTGCGAGATGCGGAATGCTCTCGCTCTGAGGATTGTTCCAAAGAAAAACTGGCAATCATTCGAAAAGCATGTTCCTGCACTGATCTGATATCAGATAACAAAAGTCAGCTTGCTGACCTCTAAGTTGTTCTTGTTTTCGTTTGCTAATATACTTGAAAGCGTGCGTTTCTGTTTGATATGCGGCGACATAAGGTGCAAATCGGAGATAAATATCTTTGTGCAATAACAGTTGTAAGTTTTTTTTTTTAACAGCATGTATGTTTAGTGAAAACTAAAAGCCAGTAAATAGGACTGGTGCAATGTGTGTTTAGTGAAAGCTAAAAGCCAGTAAATAGGGGTCTCGTGCAAAGTCTGTTAATTGAATTCTAAAAGCCAGTAAATAGGGGTCGGATGCAATGTGTTTTTATTGAAATCTAAAAGCCAGTAAATAGGGGTCTGGCGCAATGTGTGTTCAATGAAATCTAAACACTAGTAAATAGAGGTCTGGGGCATCGTATTATTTGTGGGGCATTTAATAATTTAAGACCGCTGTTTCAATGCTGATGTTGGATATTTGTCGAATACTTGCAATAATAAATTTTCAAAGTTAGTCAATGTATAAGCAAAAGCGTCCTCTATTGTTTTCTCTTTTAAATCCTCTCTCTCTCTCTCTCTCTCAACTATAGGTTATCTAAATATCCTTTCTTTTTCTGGACAAAATAGTAATCCGAAAACTGGTACATATTTACACTATTACATTCGTACACTGTTTCCCTGTAGTAAAAAAACGTGTTTTAGAACTCCTTTTTAAGAACTACTTTGGTAATATGTTTGTTCTGTTGTCTGTTATCATTCATGAACTTTGAGATAAACTGGGTGGCTATGGAGATCAGTGGTTCAGGTGATGTAATAAAGCTTATTGATATAAAATAAATACAAACCACGCTATTGTGATTCATAGGTAGCAAATAAATACAGCATTTCATTTCCCTGTTGCAGATCGCAGTCTCTAAGTTGATAGGCGAACTGAATAATGAGAACTGATTTTCTCACAATACCGTGGGAATGGGAAAGAGGAATTTGATCACGGCATTGAAACTCCACTATACATCTAAGATGTGAATTTGACATAACAAATTCTTGCAACGTGATACTAACCTAAACTTCACTCAGCCTCTATGCCACGTTAATTTTAGTAAGTACAATTGCGAATTTTAGCAGGATATTTGTTATATGTCTTTCTTTAACAAAAATACATAAAACTCCAAGAAATATTAGACAAGATTACTCCCAAAAATGTCCTCGCGTATCCGCGTACAAATAACAGTTATTATTTCTTCTCAGTTCCATCTTACATTTTAAGCACTACAGGATGTAACGAAGAAATTAGCAAACGGCCATTTGAGTTATCATGTTTATATTCACATCCAACATTATCATGCTGTGCTTTTACAAAATTCTAGAATACTATTAAATTAGTCAATAACGATCAGTAAATATTAGCACCTTGTGATTCAACGGCATAGTCTGTATCAGGGAGCTCTAGAAATAAAAGAGATGAGTTGAGTTTTTTGGACGGAGGTCACAGCTTTGCACGATTCTGACATTATCGGGAAACCTATCAGAGGGAAAGACTTAGGTAACAAAAGAAGCATACAGTTTGAAAGAAGCCATTCGTCTGTTATCATTCATGAACTTTGAGATAAGCTGGGTGCATATGGAGATCAGTGGTTCAGGTGATGTAATAAAGTTTATTGATATCAAATAAATACAAACCAAGCTGTTTTTCGTGATTCATAGGTAACAAATAAATACAGCATTTTATTTCACTATTGTAGATCGCAGTCCAAGACAGAGAAGGTCACATGGCATTATGGTTTCCTATCAAGGTTTCGAAATTGTTGTAAATAAGATTCTTGTCTAAAATAGATATGTATTTACATTCCATTCCCACTCTCTTTGCACCGAAATCTGCTGTAACTCTGAAAATAGCGATTTAATTTGCGTCATCAGTTAATTCTCCGAACGTGAATGGCCATCCTGTTATATGACGCAATAATATGCGAGAAAGGATTTCGGACCACATTGTATTGGTACACTTGTGTGATATGTTTTTGTGAAAACAAGTGAAATATAGAATTTACTACAATAATTTGATTGTCTAACAATCTAGATATGCCAAGGTCGATTGTGTCTGAGATGGTTGATACTGATATTTAGAGTACATTATGTAGTATCTAGAACTGATATGGTGACTATGTGAAGTACACCACCGAATATGCATAAGTCTTATATAAACGTTTTAATCTAAATCGTTTTAAAGTTTATGGCATAATTAAAAATGTTTTCCACATTTTTCCTATTTTTCTCCATATTGTGTGATGGAACATAAAATTATTAAAGAAATAACAGTCACATTTGCATCACGACAATGATGATTATCATCATGGTTTAGATGACAGTTGTAGTTATCATTATCATCATCACCATCATCATCATCATCATCATCATCATGATGAGATAGTTTTAATCATCATCATCAACATCATCATCATCATCATCATCATGATATAGTTTTGATCATCAACATCATCATCGTCGTCGTCGTCATCATGAGATAGTTTTAATTGTCATCAACATCATCATCATCATCATGAGATAGTTTTAATCATCAACATCATCATCATCATTTTCGTCGTCATCATGCGATAGTTTTAATCGTCATCATCAACATCATCATCATCATCGTCGTCGTCATCATCATGTATAGCTTACAAGATGAAGAATTAGACTTGACTATGCTGTTCATATTGTCGTTATTGTAACGCCCAGCTTGAATTTGAGTCAACTTTCAATAGTTGTCAAACTTATATTTTTCAAGTTCTTTCTTTTTGTTCAATTATTTCAACTTTTTGACGCCACCTCGACATAATTTTTCAAAGTTGTCGTTTCTGAATAGGTGGACCAAAAACAGGAATACCTATCAGTTCAAAGATCGCCTTTACATGTGTGCGCATGTGTGTGTATGTAATGCGGATCCCTTTTACACTAATTCATTAGTTCACTGTGTAAATGGTTTCTAATTACAATAAATGCGTCATTTTCATCAAATACATCAAAAGAGGCACTATAGGCATAGATCCAGTATAATGAAAACCGTTATTGGAATCCTACAACAAGGATGAAAGAGAGATCGTTAACAAAAACTACTTAAACGAATGGGACATACCAAGAATACAGACAGACACATAAACATGTACGCACTTTTTGGAAAGCTTAATGCAAGCACTAATTATTGTATAGATTTATAAACATATAATACAGTCAAATAAGATATTGTAGTTGTCTGGTGATTTAATTACCAAAATGTCGGTGTCTTGTGCGATTTTTGGGTGTGAAATAATTATTTTAAACATGGCAGCATTTGAAACTGGTTTTGGATATTATACCAAGAGAAAGTTATTTTATTACGAAAGTTTGGTTGACATCCTGGGGAATTACATTATGTACCATTGATGGTCGTGGAATAAAGGTTATTTTCTATGACGTCACACGCTCTGAACTTCCGAGTGGTTATTTACAGTATATGTATAGAGCGCATGGTTTTTCTCGTCTGAGCTCTGGGGGGAGGGGCGTGTAAATAAAAACAAGGTTTCACTGACCGGTTTCATCTTGGGCAGTTGGTTTATCAACTTAAAATATTTTATGTTTCCAGCTAGAAGAAATATGTAAAAAGAAACCACAAACTAACAAACGCTACAAAAAGAAAACACGCGGAGTCATTGTGATGTATGTCACCCAGCGACTTTAAGGCTAGCCCTTTAGACGATATCTGTATTAATTTCTGGCGATTTGATAGACTAACTGGTTGTTTAAAACAGATATAACCAGAGATATACAAAGTCTGTATGTATTCAGCACGAATGTCCCCCTTAAACTGCAAGAACTGTCGGTAGGTAAATTCTGTAAAATCCTTGCTTAGGAGTATGGTTACAGTATAACTATATTTATCACAATAATAAGCAATTAATAATGATACGGATTGATTAGCATGATACTTAAAACTCTATCTTGTTTCTCTATTTCAATAAACCGAACAAAACAATATATCGATTATTATTTTCCTGTGATGGACGTCGATAGTCGTTTTTAAAACTCTGTGTCCCTAGAGTAATAATTTCCTTCATGGTATTATGACTCAGTTTACTGCATGTGCTTCATACGAAAATACCGTCTATATCAACAATAGCTTTCGCTTTATTCTTTAAAATGACATGCGTGCCTTTGTTCACGTATTGCTAATACTAAAAATAAAAAACGACCCATATATAGGGCGGGGCATGATGTTGTCACTGCAGATTAAATTCAACGTTTCCGCCAGGACAGGGTCGTGAAAAGCTATCAGCAAAGTCACACTGCAGGCAAAATGCTGGACGAGCGCAGTATTTTATGAATACTTATCCCATTTACAAACTAGTCGCTCTTGCATTACTATGAAACTCTTGTGAAAACTGAAGTTTGAATTTGTTGCATTGTAAGAAATAATGCCTTTAGCACATATTTGAGGTGAGTACAAACAGCAACAACCAAAATCTTATCATTACAATTTATTTTTTACTTGATTTTGTTCTGATTAAGTTATGCTAGTGTTGAGATTTACAGGTAGATCTGATTGAGTTATGCTAGTGTTGAGATTTACAGGTAGACCTGGTTGAGTCATGCTTGTGTTGAGATTTACAGGTAGACCTTACTGAGTTATGTTTGTCTTGAGATTTACAGGTAGACCTGATTGAGTTATGCTAGTGTTGAGATTTACAGGTAGACCTGATTGAGTTATGCTTGTGTTGAGATTTACAGGTAGACGTGATTGAGTTATGCTAGTGTTGAGATTTACAGGTAGACGTGATTGAGTTATGCTAGTGGTGAGATTTACAGGTAGACCTGATTGAGTTATGCTAGTGTTGAGATTTACAGGTAGACGTGATTGAGTTATGCTAGTGTTGAGATTTACAGGTAGACCTGACTGAGTTATGCTAGTGTTGAGATTTACAGGTAGACCTGACTGAGTTATGCTAGTGTTGAGATTTACAGGTAGACCTGATTGAGTTATGCTAGTGTTGAGATTTACAGGTAGACCTGATTGAGTTATGCTTGTGTTGAGATTTACAGGTAGATCATATCCTTAAGAATAAATCAGCCTAGTAGAAAAATAAATCTGTGATACAAGTAGATTTTGGGAGGTAACGATTTAATATTTCCCGAGGAATCTAAGTCTTCTTAACTATTAGATATCGTTCCAACTGTCAGTGAGAAATTAAGGAGATAATGATCTGGTTAATTATATATTCTTTGGCCAAAATGTAATGTCTTCTTTCATTTTGACAACAATATTAAAACACTTCCAAAAGAGCAGATAAAAACTATAAACAACTAATTACACGAGCTTCTAATTCATTAAAATAAAACACAGAAATGCCACATCAAAACGCATCATGGAAACCCAGCAGACAAAAGCTGAATAAGAATGACATCCCAAAAGCAAATATGGCTTATTGTCCCTTAGATTTGTAGCCATGGGGTCAATGCCAGATAAAATTCTACTGACGAGGTCCAGGACGTGTTTTGAGCATATATATCGAAGTGACGTATGAGGTTAAATATTATTTGTGTGGGAGAAACATTTTGATTTAACATAAAATAAAATAATGTTACACATTATAATTTTTTATCAGCTTTGATGAATTCTCAAATTGATTTCAATATTTAAATCATTTTGATATGATCTTGACAGTTATATTGTTGTATTTATATTTGGTACGATACACATCTAGGTTTCTAACACTAGTATTTGTCAACAAGATACGTGTTTCTCACAGCGTGAGTGATTCTCTGTTTAGTTTTTTAAGAGTATTCGTTAGATTAGTATTATAATTCATATTACCCCGCCTTTCACTTGGCAAACGTACTCTTGCTTGTATTTGTTAGATTATGGCAGGTCTTCCAGTCCATTTATAAACGTCAGTTCGGCCGCATTATGGCTGAGGGGAGTAAAATATGCATCGTACAGACACAAAGCAATCTATCATCTATACATTCAAAGGATCGGTTGCTAATACAAAATATGATTATAGCCTTGTTAATCTTGTCATATATTTTGCTTCGAAAACGTTACATGATGTTTGAAAATATTTTCCCATTTGTTCATTTCGATTTGATTTGTCTGATCACTATTGCAATAGCTAGTGTGGACAAAATTATGTTTATCGTTGTTTAACCATAGATGTCAAGTTAATGACGATACATTATCAAAGAAGACACGCACCAGTTGACAGTTCTACAAAACAAACCTCTGTCTCATCCGTAAACTATCTGGAATGACTCTGCGGTAAGTCTGATACATACATACATACATACATACATACACACACACACACACACACACACACATACATACACGCCAAAAGGAAGATGCAGTGTAAGCTGTTTATATTGCATATTTAAGAATGTTTCAACGATGTGAATTTGGTGCATTGCGTAACGCATGCATCATTTGCATACCATATGCTATAGTGCGCAGGATATGGTCTCTCCTTCTGGAGTAAAGCCCTAATAGCTGTTATAGGTTGAAATATCTTAACACAAATATGCCTCAAAACGCCGTTTCTATATTTTAATGCAGTTAAGGGTGCATGCGGCTCTCAGAGGATAAGTGTACATCTGAAATATACGATAACCGTGAAGACAGTTGTACAACATGGGAGATTATCTGCTTATGCTGACCTATGTTCCACTTTCTTTTCTGGGCAAATGCCAATATGCAGGCAAAAATATCATTAAAAAATTATAGATGAAGAGTTAAGAGTTGCTTCTCAAATTCAGCAACCACACTTAAATTGAGCACAATTTAACCGTATTGCTTTTCTCAGCAGAATGTTTTGTTTGTCGCTGTTGTACAAATGCATTATGGCATGTGAAGACTGTATTTGGATAAAAGCGTAATTCGTCAGGGATAGTTACCATGAGAAGGAAAATACATCTGCCATGCAAAAAGTTATGCTTGCGCCAAATTAACACAATCTTCAGTCTGGCAACTTTGCTGAATCTAAGCAGTTTTGTAGGATAATCTGTCTGTAGCATAATGCTTAAGTGCTTTTATTCGTGGTCAGTGTGACAAATAAACATTGAGATTGATGTATTGGCTAGTCCCGCAACAAATTGTTAAGTGCGAGGGATAGAATCGGTTCTACTTGGGGCATTAATTGAATTGTAATTAGGATTCTCTTTAACAGGTAGGAACAGAAAAGGGTGCACTATTAATGTAAGGTCATATATCGGCAAGTGAGAGTATTGATATAAACCTGTGGTGATTTTGAAGAAGTTGTCGTCCATTCGAAAGAGGTGTCCTAAAATGATATTTTCCAGAACTGTTATAATAAAGGCGGACTATAGAGAATTATTCTTTCTTCAATGGGAGTGATAAAGATATCTGGCGGGTAAGGTATTATCTTGATTGGCTACACTAAGCTAGGAGATTGTTTTCGGACGGATTTCAGGTTCTTTTAAAGAAAGTTCACCCCTCCCATGGAACTAATCAGTCCAACCTTTTATGGGAAAGGAAAATTTTGACTCCGGGGATTAGTAAGTATTTCTCGGAATTAAATTGTCCATAGGACAAGGTTTCTGAAAATTTTAGAGACCCATATCCAAAGAGGGACAGAGGGATTTATTTGATGATAAGCGAGCGAGTGCTCGTATAAAGCACAGTGTTAGTCTCAACTTCATACAATGTATATTTTTTAACGTCAGTCTGTAATTATTATTGAATTTATTAATTTTAAATTCATACTTCAAGTTTCCTTGAGTTCAGAAATGATAGTGCATGTTTTATTATTCATGTTGCAAGGATGTCATACAATATTTAGTTAAGTTAATCGATTTGGATTTAGTTGTTTGTATGTAAAAGAAATCATGTAGTAAGATTCGATGCATTTCATCACACGCAAACTGTGTGAAAATGTGCATTATCTGACTTAATAATTTGTATCATTTATGCTGAGATGATTATTTCCATGTCTGAAAATCGTATATCATGCATTGCTAATCAGCATAGTAATGTAGTTAGGACAAGGAGTAGAGTCCGTTCATTCGTGTGTAATTAAGGCCAGCTGTTCAATATATTCCACAGTGAGACAATTATAGTGTCAGAGAGAGAGAGAGAGAGAGAGAGAGAGAGAGAGAGAGAGAGAGCGAATTATGTAATGGTACTCAGTTAAGAATGTGGTAGCCGCTAACAAATCAATGTTGTTTGTGTATTAGGCGAATTATATTAACTAATTCTGTTTAACTGGGATAGACGACAACCGATTGAAAAAGAGTGGGAATATTTGTTAATCTCAGGAGAAGAAAATCCTGACATGCATTTAGGTTGGATAAAATATTTTTATTTGAAGGAAGAATCTTCCACACCTGGCTGTAAAGTGGAAAGAGAACGCAGTCCGCAACCTAGAATTTAAGGACCCGATGAGAGAAGGAAAAGAGATACGGAAACACCGACCGATAACCAACATTGATTTGGAAAGGACCAGAAGCACCAGGTGATGCTGTCATGACAGGCAATTTGAGTTCGATCTGTCACTGATCATATGATGAAATTTGCTCTGTCAGTAACAGAACAACCAAATGAATTGTGTATGAATTAGTAACTTTATTTCTGAGAGAAAGCTAATCATTCACATGTCAGTTTGATTATGTAATTGATTAAATTGCCGTATTTTCTATAAGAGGGTTTGTGTTATTCTATTCTATATCTATGTACAGTTCTCTGGTATTCTATCCCTTAATTTTATATTTTATTTTATTGTTTACTCCACCCGGGTAACAACACCGTGGTCGATCATCTCCTAGATAACGATAATCAAAAACCTTAAGGAATGGGGAAGATCTCATATCCTACACCATCCCACCACACAAGCATTCACAAAAATCAGATGAAATTGATCTTGATATTCATGAACTGCATGGTAGTCAACATTTTGCGATGGAAAACGAAAATTAAAAGCACCTCTCTTGTAGCAAATATATTACTTCAATGAATTCGGCTTGTTTAGTCGGAAATGCATAACGAATATTGCTTAATTCCATTTGAAGGAGACACTTTCACGTTCAAAAGCCGTCGATCGAATGTTTAAAGTGCAATTACGAAATATACATGCAAAAGACAAAATAAATCATAGAAAACTGTCAGTGATCCATACATCTATCACTAAACACGTCATATACTAGTTTGACTAGCAGCATTATCAACAAAAGCTTGTTATTTTATAGGTTTGTGCAATTTGAACATGAAGATAACCTTGAATGATACTCTTTCTCTTAAAAATAGAATTACAAAATTTATGTGAAATGCAATTAACAGTTCTATTATACCGATAAAACAAATTTCATCATACAATCAAGAAAATGATTGAACCAAATTGAATTTCGTCTGGTAAGCACACACCACGTCCCCCCCCCCCCGCCCCCGTCGAGCTTAGCCTATCAGGATTACCTTTCTCTTACAGCCATAATTGTAACTCTCTAATCGAAGTCACAAAAATGATTCCCCCTAGTCCGCTTTTATTAATAACTATTCCTGGACACTTTCATTTTTTGACACCCATTTCCAATGGCCCAAGATTGTTTGTGACTTGTTTCAATTTTGAGGCTTTCCACTACCTCACCTTACGTTAACATTTTCACTTCTATTAATATGACCGTTGTCGGAACGGACCTTAATTAAAATTCAATCATGCCCACAAACAGAGTTTGTCCCATCCTTTTCAGCCAGAAATATATTTCATGCCTAGCCTATGCGTCAAAGTTAATTGTTACGTGTCACGGAGATCACGACAACATTTTTGTACCCTTACAAATATGTTCTCATCGATTATTGAAAACCACTTTATTGGAATGGAATGAAATATTCTTGAACTTGCACAATACAACTAGCCATTGCCGAGAGTTCACATTATAGGAATACAAGATAACGCTAGCCGTTGCAGGGAGTTCACTTTATTTAAATACTATATAAAGCTAACCGTTGCAGCGAGTTCACGCCATTTGAATAAAAGATGTAACTGGCCATTGTGAGAGTTCACGTTATTTAAATACAGTATAATGAGCCGTGGTGTGAGTTAACGTTATCTGAATACAATATAAAACTTGCTTTGCAGCGAGTTGATGTGATTTGATTATGATTGTAAGATTTTTTCATCACCCCATAGGTCAGCATGACAACATGATACGATTTACAAATGATAGGGATGGGGGCCAGAGTGGCTGAGTGGTCTAAAGCTCTCACCGTTCTGGATCATTGCCGTCTCACCTCTGTCTGCGTGGGTTCCAGTCTCAAGCCCGGTTAACGTGGGTATGTGAGAAAGCCTGCCAGTAGCTTCTCGTGGGTCGGTGGTTGTTCCCGGGGTTTTCCAGGGTTCTTCCTCCACCAATTATACTGGCCGCCATGTATAGCCTATCTTGTGTTGAAACATGGGGTTAAACAATACAATAACAACAACAAATGATAGGATCAAGTGAGCTGAAACCTTCTAATTAATACATTTAGCTGTTCCAGTACAACAAGACAGATCATATCTATTCGAGCCAGTATCTAACTTCCCATACTAATTTTAACACGCCCACTTAGTAGATAGAATACGTCTTGTTTCATCAACATTTATCAAAATACGAGCACGGACATGACCTCATATGTGTTTCAGTCAGATCAAGTCGATAGACACTCTTCATTCTAACAGTATGATACAAACATTTCACTTGCATTTCGTTACTTGTTTGGGCTGGTGGTAGGTATTGCCAATTGTAGAAACAAGAGTACCAGACTCAAATCTTGCTTCGTGCTGATATTTCTTTCTTCGATTTAATTGTGCATGAGAGCTAATTTTTTTTTGTCTTGTTATATTTATTTTATTGGAGGGGGGTTGATGGGTGGGTAGGTGCGTTTGTTTTGATTTGGGGTTGGGGGTGTTTGTTCTTTTGCTTTTAACTCGAATTAAGGAAGAAGGTCGTGTTGATACGGACAATTTCTGTACGAATACATACATAACACAGCAAAACATAATCGGTACACAGCTGACATCATCGCGCGGGATACTGTAGGAAAAGTGATACATCAATGGCTTGTACATTTGTTCTAGCCATTTCGTTTGAGCATATGATAATATAAAAAAAAAAAAAGTCAGGTAATTTTGTTTCACTCGTGGCCTCGGCACGCATAAGAATACTGATTTTTCGCCATTCTATCGTGACAGGCAAATTGCCTGTCTATACGAAATTTTCTTTACAAATCCTTTACTCTACTGATTTCTTTACAAAACCTATACTATACCGATTTCTTTACAAGTCCTATACTATACCGACAGGGCCGAACAAGAGGGGAGGGCAACCGGTGATATATCCCCGGGGCCCGGGCCTAACAACATTTATTAATTTTATAAAAGAAACTTTTTGTTTGAACAAGAACTAGTAGAGGCCCGGGTGTTTCTTACCCTGGGACCCGTAATCGTTCTCAGCGGTCCTGTATACCGATTTCTTTACAACTCCTATACTATTCCGATTTCTTTACAGATCCTATACCAATTTCTTTACAAATCCTATACTATACCGATTTCTTTACAGATCCTATACCGATTTCTTTACAAATCCTATACTATACCGATTTCTTTACAAATCTTATACTATACCGATTTCTTTGCAAATCCTATACTCTGCCGATTTCTTTACAGATCCTATACCGATTTCTTTACAGATCCTATACCGATTTCTTTACAAGTCCTATACTGTACCGATTTCTTTACAGATCCTATACCGATTTCTTTACAAATCCCATACTATACCCATTTCATTACAAATCCTATACTATACCGATGTCTTTACAAATCCTATGCTATACCGATTTCTTTACAAGTCCTATATTAAACCGATTTCTTTACAAATCCTATACTATACCAATTTCTTCACAAATCCTATCCAATACCGATTTCATTACAAATCCTATATTATACCGATTTCTTTACAAACCCTACAATATACCGATTTCTTTACAAATCCTATACTATACCGATTTCTTTACAAATCATATACTATACCGATTTCTTCACAAATCTTATACTATACCGATTTCTTTACAAATCCTATACTACACCGATTTCTTTACAAATCCTATACTACACCGATTTCTTTACAAATCCTATACTATGCCGATTTCTTTACAAATCCTATACTATACCGATTTCCTTACAAATCCTATACTTCACCGATTTCTTTACAAATTCTATACAATACCGATTTCATTACAAATCCTATATAGATTTATTTATCTGTCCTATACTATACTGATTTCTTTACAAATCCTATAAATAATAGTAATAATGAGGACTTTGTACAGCGCCTAATCTTTCGAAGCTCTAAGCGCTTTACATCATTAGACAACACCTATAAGATAAAAAACATATAATGATATGATTACAAACACAAACACCATGAAATTAGAAAACATAAAAAAAAATATGCTGAGAATATTTAAGGTTGGAAACATTATTAGGTTTTTATGTTTGTTCTTGCAGTCGAAATAAGTGAGTTTTGAGAGCCCTTTTGAATGATCACTCTGTCTTTGTGTCTAAGTTCAGTGGGCAATTCATTCCACGTTGCTGGGCCCTGGTATACAAAAGAACGCTGTCCACATGACTTTGTTTTCATAGTGGTAATAATGAGTAAATAACTTGTCAGAAGAGGAGCGTAAGTATCTTGCTGGTGAGTACACATGGGTGAGGTCGGATAGGTATGTTGGACTAGAGTCCGACAGTGAAACGTAGCACAGAGAACAAATTTTGTGTTTGATTCTGGATCGAATGGTTAGCCAGTGTAGGGTACAGAGCAGCGGGGAGGTGTGCTCTGATCGTGGTGCTCTGAGTATGATCCGAGCAGCTGTGTTTTGAACTTTTTGAAGTTTCTGGAGCAGATATTGAGATGAACCAGACATAACTGAGTTACAATAGTCCAGTCTTGAAAGTTCTAATGAACACACAAGTGTTTTTGTGGCATCAACTGAAAGATATTTGCGAATGGAGCTGATGCGTCTCAGCTCAAGATATGCAGCCTTGCATATGTTCATGACATGTTGGTGCAATGTGAGAGTACTGTCCAGAGTAACACCTACGTTTCGTACTGATTATGTGAATTTAATGTTTGTGTTGCTGATATTTATTGTTTGAGGTAAAGGATGTGAATGAGAAAGTCTTTGTGTTGTGATCAGAATGGCCTCAGTTTTATCATCATTCATCTGCAGCTTATTACATGTCATCGATGATTTTACATCAGAAATGCACCTCTCTACAGCTGGGATGGTAGCATCAACTTCAGTTGGGTGGCTAGATTTGTATATTTGGGTGTCATCAGCGTACAATTGGTGAGACACTGGATGATGATCTATGACACTTGAGAGAGACTGAGTGTACAGAATGAAGAGAACAGGTCCAAGAACAGACCCCTGTGGAACACCACAACATAGATCAACTGGGCTGGAGTGTATTCCATCTGCAGATACAATTTGTGTCCTGTTGACCAAGTAGGACTTGAACCACAGTAACGCTGTATCACGAATGCCAAATACATGCTGGAGACGGTTAAGTAATATATCATGGTCTATTGTGTGCAATGCTGCAGACAAATCAAGGAGGGTTAGGACTGTAATCTTTCCGCTATCCAACGCAGAGAGAATGTCATTAACTACTTTTAGAAGAGTAGTTTCAGTACTGTGACAAGGGCGATATGGAGATTGTGCATTGCTAAAAAGACTGTTTGAATTTAGATGAGATACAAGCTGGGATAGAACAAGAATTTCTAAGATTTTTTATATGAATGGGAGATTAGAAACTGGGCGGTAGTTCTTTAAATCGTTATGGTCTAGTGTTGGTTTCTTCAGCAAAGGCTTTACAATGGCAATTTTGAATAATGAAGGGAATTCCCCGGATGAGATAGAGGTATTAATAACATCAGTTAGTGAAGGCAATACTGGATCTAAGCCCTCAAGCAGCAGTGATGTTGGAATTGGATCAAGTTTACATGGCTTTGGTGCACTCTTCATCAGGATTGAACGTACGAAATCCATAGAGACAGGTTGAAATGCTGCTAATGGTTGCCGCTCAAATTCTGTATCCCAGCTGTATGGTGACGACGAGTCAATTGAAATTGTGGTGTCAAGCTTATCTCTAATGGTTTGTACTTTGTCACGGAAGAAATTTGCAAACATGTCCGGAAAGTCAACTGGATAGAAGGTAGTTGGAAGTGGTGTAGAGTTATTCATTGACATTAGCTTGTTAGTAATCTCGAAGAGCGGTGCGAAGCTGGTCCCTAACACTGCTATACCATGTAGAACACTTTTGAATTGATACGCTGCACTTGGTAGCTGGGGCATGTTTGTCAAACAATAAACGCAGACATTTATCGAGTTTTTCTGCGGTAGGAGGTAAGCAAGTTGTTAGGTTAGCTTGGATGTCATGCATTAGTTTGGTTCTATTTATCATACGGAGGTTACTCTTAGTAGCAGATAAAGGTGGAGGGTTAGGGACTGATACGTCAAGATGGCATATAAATGCACAGGTGATCTGATGCAAGGTCATGGGATACCATGGAGGACCGTAGAATGTTATCATCTGGTCTATACTGTACCTATTTCTTTACAAATCCTATACTATATCGATTTCCTTATAAATCTTATACTATACCGATTTCTTTACAAATCCTATACTATACCGATTTCTTTACAAATCCTATATCGATTTCTTTACAAAACCTATATCGATTTCTTTACAAATCATGTACTATACCGATTTCTTTACAAATCCTATACTATATCGATTTCTTTACAAATCCTTTATTATACCGATTTCTTTAACAATCCTATGCTATACGATTTCTTTTACAAATCCTATACAGTACCAATTTCTTTACAAATCGTATACGATGCCGATTTCCTTACAAATCCTATACTATACCGATTTCTTTAAAATTCCTGTACTATGCCGATTTCTTTACAAATCCTATACTGTACCTATTTCTTTACAAGTCCTATACTATACCGATTTCTTTACAAATCCTATACTAAACCGATTTCTTTGCAAATCCTATACTATACTGATTTGCGAATCCTATACTATAACGATTTCTTTACAAATCATATACTACACCGATTCTCTCATGCTTTCGAGATCTTAAAAGTATTGCACTCCACAAAAATTGTATCATGTCTTTTGACAAATGATCTGCAATGTAATGCTCCATTTTATAGAAGTCTGTGTAAATTCAAAGTGAGCAGTAATTTCCTAAGAGCCGTTCTGTTTAAATACCATCAAATTAATGAGTTCCTGCGTAACTTTGGCTTTTAGATGCTGACAGCGCGTTAGTCATAGCCATAATTTGATAAATAGACATTACCTATCGGGCAGGCAAATAAGAAGCCCAAATTCCACTGTTCTGAATAAAGTCCTAACACGATTTAGTAGGGATGGCGTACATACAATAATTAAGCTTGTAAAATGGGTGGTGTGGATTAATAGTAACAGAACTGTGACACGAATATACATATATCCGATTTAATTATTCATAGTTCTTTTGTGCAGAACCAGATTCATACCTAAAAGAATGTGCATTGTATGAAAATAAATTAAAGTATTAACCAAAATTATAAATGAATAGGACCTGAAGTAACTATCTGGAATCTTGTCATGTCCTGCTTCAATAATAAATTTGGTATAATGCCATTTCAAGAAAGACATAACAATTAATCTATATTCGATGAAAGCAGTACGCTTTTCTCCCCATGCAATATCAGCTATTTTATTTATTACATTTTTAATCTTACTCTGCAAGGAAACGTATAGCGTCTGTCGAGTACATACATACATACATACATACATACAGAGAAAGAGAGATACGTGTGTGTGCAGAGCCAGACTTAGGCCGATTGGACCGATTTGGTCCAATCGGGCCCTGCACTCACAGGGAAGCCGGGCGTTAATAATTTTTTAAACTATATCTATAGAGAGATAGTAATATTAAAGCCATGGAAAAAAATGTTTAGTTCAATATCATATAAAACTTGTTTAAAAGTTTATTTCCAAATGCCAAACTCACAGGGGGACCGGCGCTTAAATCCAAGGGGCTCCGCCAAAATGATCCAAATCATATCCCGCGCGCGTTTGCTAAGATCGGTGATGTGTGTGTGTGTGTGTGTGTGTGTCTGTGTGTGTGTGTGTGTGTGTGTGTGTGTGTGTGTGCATCCGTTCAGTACTACTATGATACTAGTATTATTAGTCAGCCTGCCATGAGCTTTAACTTTAGTAGGAGCTGGGATGCCACTGTCTATCTTGAATATTGAAGGCAAAATTGGACTTCAAAAGTCAATTAATAATAATAATAGTAATAATAATAATAATAATAATAATAATAATCACACTTTATTTATTCTCGATTGCCTGTTAAGCAGCAGGTTATCTCGCTAAGGGTGAAGAAAATATTGTAATAGACAGGATTTACGTTATGTACAATAAAATACATGAAATGCATAGGATGACTTTTATCACAGACTAGAGTTACCACATAAAGGCAAGATGGTAAAAAAGACAACTGTATAATTATATACTTGATTGAAAAGAATGTGTTTTTCGAAGTTTGCCTTTAGTTGACACTACCTAACCACTTTGTGCTCAGGTGCCGTAAAGCACTAGTGCAGATTCCATATCACAACAATGTTGTTCATATATTGTCTAACATAGGAGGGTTGCAAATGATTCAGTATCGTTAGATATGATATTCCATATTAAAACATCATTGTGTGTCAAACTCCTGTCAGTCGTGTCAGTCTTATGGGCCGGGATACTTAAATGATATTTACATGCACAATTGGGTGGAAAACCCCGTTAATTCATGTTATATAGCATTACAGGGATATCACTTTTTGCATACTGACGCAAACAATGCCAGAAATCGAATAATGCTGACCCAGGGGGACATTACACTGTTTTGTGATTATATAATAAGGACTTCTGATAACTGCAGAATTGCAGAAATTTCGGTATGTACAGCATAGATGCTGCTCCAAAGTCGTGGAAAATTATAAATTATATTGATTCACGTTCGTTGCATAATACTAAGTACCATTCGAATATTGCTATGAAATGTTTTCAGTTTAGTTTCCCTATAAAACTGCATCAAAAGCATCTAATTTACAGAAACTTTCAATCTAAATAGGTTACTATTTCCACGTAGACAGGCACACATACGTTCACAGAGAAAGAAGACTATCAAATTACTGAAATTACTGTACTGCACACGTCGTATAAAAATATTGATTCATCGTATACATATAAAATAAATGAATATATTCGTTATCAGTGGCATCTTATCAACTAAAACTGTAAAGCTTAAAACACTACCTGTTACACACACACACACACACACACACACACACACACACACACACAGAGAAGAAAATCAAAGTACTGAAAGCACTGTATTACATACATGTCATATCAGTGGCAGAAATAAAACCCTCATCATATGTAAAAGAGAAAACTGTATGCTTTATCAGTGGTAGGAAAAGTATATTTCCTAAAGAAATACAGCGTGCAAGGACAATATTCCAGTTATTGGTGTTCTTTTAGCGTCTTGAGTTTGATACAAAATAAACACCTCTGGAAAATATTTTATTTTTACTCACTGAAACATCTTATTTAAACAACAAGTATTAAATTTCAATATATTCAATAGCACGTAAAGTGGCAAAACTATAAACTAGAATACAGAGCTTTTTTGAGAGGTACTGTCACATCCACATTTAATAATATAAACATGTCACCATATTGGCATCTTGCAGGAGCATTTAACACCAACAACGATAATATCATGTCGCTGTAAACGCGTGGATGCATGGCAAACCCAAATGAAAGCTTTTTGCTGAGTACTGAATTATTTTCTACATCTGCATAAGTACACATGTGAATCCTCATGCACATGCTTCCACATCATGCTCAGCGACTTAGCAATAGCCTTTCACGCTTATGTCTCTTTTGTTGACCGTATCGACAAAACGCTTTATGCAAAGCTTGCTTTGAAATTGACCCCAGATGCAGGAAACTTATGAGCATCACTGGACAACAGTGTTACGTATAAAGCTTTTGGTTGCTCTCGTGAAATTGTACTAACTCATTTCTAGCGACAACTGTATTCATAATGACATAAAAAAGGAATAGCAACTTTAAATACAATCAAATAAAGAATTGGACCAAACAATGAGTTGCTACTCCATGACTATTTTACAAAAAATGCGACCCATTCCAAGACGTCAAAATCAAACAGCAGTCCTCACATATGGTCAGCAATGTTTCGTTTTGTTTTGCTGTTAGGTATAACATTGCAGTTTCCAGACACAGGAAACTGGGATAGCATAATTAAAGAGTGGAGCAAAGTCTGTGACTGGACAAACAATGCCAACATACTTTAATTTTCATTTCTAACAGCATATAACGTAAAGGACAACCCTTGTATTGACAGTTTTGTCATTTACATATACCTGATTGGCATGACGCCTGTTTTAAAATTCTTTTTAAAAGACCCTTTTAAACATCTGCTAGTTTTCAATAAGTTTGGTTGTGCCATTCCCCAATAGCCAATGTCTCATTAATCATGCCATATCTATCTTGATCTCTTCAAAAAAACATGAACTGACACCAAACTGTTATTGGATGACATTTGTAAGTGGGGAAAACAATTGACTTCTCTCCTATCCGCCTTATATTATAGTAAAGGCTGTCATCAGTGATGCTAACTAAACATGGAAGCAACGACAAAGAATGTATTACGTGGACAGTATATATATATATATATATATATATATATATATATATATATATATATATATATATATATATATATATATATATATATATATATATATATATATATATATACATACATACATACATACATATATACATATATATAACCATATCAATGATCAAGCATACTTTGTATTTACCAGTACATTAAAAGTATTTTTTTTGTCTTCAAACCATGTAAATTGTCAGCAACAAAATATTTTCCAAAAAGCACTGTAATTATTGAGCCAATGAGCTGTTTTCGCATCCTATTATAGTACTTGGTAAATTCCTTCATAGTTTTCCTTGAAGTTTCCGGGAATATTGCTTTGCAGTGATGTTTTCTGCGTTACACAGAAAGCAACAGTAGAACCTAAATCAGAAAATAAAATGTTCTACACTGTTGACTTTTGTGTCGGTGTGATTCTGCAGGATCCGGAATAGTTATATTTTTCTACGTATTCTAATAAATGTATTCATATGCAACTATATCAAGACAATACAACATGGCCAGTGCGGATGTTGATACATACTGTGTACAAGTTAGTGCATAAGACAAAATACCGGTAGTATTAATTCATCTGAATTTAGAAATAATGTTATGAGGGAATTATTAAAGGAAATAGATTAATATAGTAATACATTGAATTGCAATTATTTTATTTTATTTTTTCTCATCTTTTTGAAGTAAAAAAGGACATTTAATGCGTTAACAAAAGCATGAAAGATATTAAAATTCCATTTACGAAATCAGTATAAAATTATTTTCAGGTCAATAGTTCAAAATTGAAATGTATGAAGAACACAAAAGTAGTTAAGTGGGCCACTATACGTACAATGGAAATTAGCATTACGGAGACCCCTGGGCGAATATACGTACAATGGAAATTTAACATGGCGAAAAATCGTGGGTTAATATACGTACAAGGGGAATTAACATGGGAAAAAAATTGTGGGCCGATATACGTACAAGGGGAATTTAACATGGGGAATAGAGTTTGGGGGTTGTTTAGGGACAAAGGGGAATTGAATATGGGATTTTTTTTTTAAATTTTTTTTAAAAAGGGGTAGGCAATGGAAAGGCTATCTCTTTTCGAGAAATATGGCTGGCCCTGAAAAGGGCCTTTGGGTTTATGTTAATGTATTCATTAACATAAAGGGTACCGCATTGGTCTTCTTCTTGTCCTTAGGCTACGTCTCACTGTTGGTCCGTAAATCAGCACTCTTTTCAGGCATCCTTGTCTTTCAACGTAGATCCTACGTATCCACAAGCTGGTGTTTGTCCTGTGGACAACGGTCCACTTGGATCGGACATACATGAGCATGTCCGTCCGGAACATCATGGAAGACACAAGCGTAGAAGATTGCACATCGGTCCACATCTTGAAGCGACGAGAACAAGTGAATCAATGCAGTGAACTGCGCTTATTTATAGGTACAGGAAGGATTGAAACGGATTGAGTTCATTCACCAATCCAAACACGCGTTACAAAATTCAGTCAGCCCGCATCCAATCCGAAGAGAGTAGTCTGTGACGTCAGTTGGTCTATATAGATTCGCTAGCGCTTGTATGCAGTCAATCTATGCGACAGTGATTCAACATGACGGAAACTCAGAAAACGATCCATTGGGGTGCACCAGCAGGGGAGACTGCCCAAGGGAACCCGGACTTACTTTCAGAAGAGGTACATTGGGATTTTGTGGATTTTCTTACCTCGCAAGAATTTGTTCCGGAACCTTCGTTACCTTCTTCATTACCGCAAGTGGAGAATTTTAGACAGAGACAGAAAGAAGAATTGGAGAAATTTATGCAACGACAAAAGGAAGCGGAACAAGCTTTTCTCCTACAGCAACAGCAACAGCAACAAGAAGAGGTAAGAAAAAAACAACAGCAACAACAGCAAGAAGAAGTAGCAGCAAAGAAACAAGAGGGTGAAAATCAAACGGCTACGGTACTGTTGGACATTTTAGCGGAGTTAAGAAGTCTGAAACAAATGTATCAGACTTCTCTATCACGACCGAAGAGAATACGACCTTCCCGAGCTAAACACGCCAACCCTGTGACTAAGCCTGTCGTACCACCCTTAGTGATTTCAACCCAATCATCAGAAGTAGGCCTTGGCCGTGGCAAAGGCTTAAGGCAGTTAAAGTTGATTGGTTAAACTCACCCCTACACCAAAATAAAAAGGCCCTTTTCAGGGCCACCCACATTTCTCGAAAAGAAATACAATTTCAATTTGCCAATAACTCAAAAATAAACCCCACCCATTTTACCCTTATAGTATGTGTCTGTGTATGAGTGCGTGAGTGTAGCTTCTTATTTTAAAATCAAAACTCAAAGACACTTACCTTATATCATTCATGTATTCTTTTATCCACTTTTTTACAATCCAATTCACAATTCACCACAGAACACTTTAATTAAAAGTTCATTGACTTCTTCTTTCTCCTTGTTTAGTCTCTCTGTTTTTTGAATTTCTTCACCGTTTTTTCCTCATTTTCTTCCCTTCTTCTTTTCTTCTCCTGTTTCTTTGCTTCTTTTAAATAGAATTGTCTTCTTTCTTCCTCTTCTTCCTCTGAAGAATCCCTCTCTTCTTCCGAAGAATCCCTCTCTTCTTCTGAAGAATCCTTCTTTTCTTCTGACTCCTCTTGTTTCTTTTTTGGGCAATCTGGAGACCAATGTCCTTTTTCTTTACAATAATAACAGGTATCTTGACTTTTGTCTCTTTTAGTCCCTGTTTTTGTTCTTTTTTGACGGTCTGGACACTCTGAAGACCAATGCCCTTTCTTCTGACAGATATAGCAAGTATCTTGACTTTTATCTCGAAAGGAAGGAGAGTAGTCCGTCGGCTGGTCTGAAGAGAATTTTCTAATGACCCCTCGCAAAGCTCTGACGAAACGTTCCATCTGGGTAGTCTCTTCCATCGTTGTGTTCGGATTGAGAGTGAAATGAATAGTGAAAGGACAAGACACACACCCTTTTTATATACGCTGGTTTGCCAAGACTATAAATTAGTCTATGGTGTTTAAACTTGAGTCATTTGACGTTTTGCACTCAAGATGAAACGATCCCATTCATTCGAGAAGAAAGAAGAAGAAGAAAGTAAGAGGCAGAAACGTGATCTATCGCCTCGTACCAGGGCTGAAATCTTGGCACAAATTCATGCCAGTGATTTTGAAGAGGACATGAGTGAACCAGAATTTGAAACCTCTAAACCAAGTTCGTCACCCTTAGTCAACCCTGAAAAATACTATTCCATTAGAGAGACGGAAAAGCGCTCCTCTAGAAAATTTAGAACCACGGCTTACACCTACACGGTGAAGTTTAAAGATTTCAAGGCCGACGTACCCTTGGAGAAAGCAGAAGGGTTCATCACCGAGATGTGGGATTCTTTGCTCACCGCACTCAAGCGACAATGTCAACCCAAAGAAGACGATCGCTTGACACTATCCATAGATCACGACGGTATGAAATCCCCTGTTTGGATCGAGTTTAGCAGACCTGCAGAACTAACCCCTTCCAAAATCATGGACAAGATTCAACACGTACAACAATCTAATGACCAGTTTGACATCACCGATGGTAAAGCCACACTGAAAATGGCCCACGTCTCTCTTCCTCAAGGGACAGGACGCAAAAAGATGTTATTGGTGAACGAGCTTCGCAGCATTAAGCGTAGTCTTGTCCAAATTCACAATCCTCATGACCAGATGTGTTTAGCCCGTGCCATCGTGGTGGGACGAACCTATGCCAACAAGAACGACACGACAGAATGGAAAAGAACCTGGAACACTATTCAACGATCCGATCGAGCCAAACAACGAAACGAAGCAGAACTCCTGTTGCAACAAGCTGGCCTGTCCAAAGACACACCCTGTGGCATTCCTGAGATGCAAAAATTGCAAGATGCCCTAGCTCCACGCTACACCTTGAAAGTGCACCCTCAAGAAATGCGCGGGTCTCTGTTGTTTCGAGGCCAAGACTTTAAGGACGGAAAATACATTCATGTTTATCATCACGATGACCATTTCGATACCATTACCAGTATCACCGGATTCCTGGGATACAGATATTACTGTGAGAAATGTGACTATGGTTATAATAATCGAGAGCAACACAAGCATTGTGGATGGAAATGCCCAGGATGTTTGGCCTCTCCACCCTGTCTGAGCGAAGAACCAGTGCCTTGTTCGACTTGTCTGCGCACGTTTGTCAGCCCTACCTGTTACCAACAACATTTGAAAACACAAGGTTCACAGAAGAAATGTGCTTGTCAACTCCTGAGATTGTGCCCTACGTGTAGACAAGGCATACGTACCAACAATGCCAAGGC
This sequence comes from Sinohyriopsis cumingii, assembly GCA_028554795.2. NCBI lineage: Eukaryota > Metazoa > Mollusca > Bivalvia > Unionida > Unionidae > Sinohyriopsis > Sinohyriopsis cumingii. The sequence continues at coordinate 64,612,497 of CM068835.1, forward strand.
ACACGTATGTCGAGGAAAGAAAAAATGTCACATTTGTCACCACATCGTGGACTTGGAACACCAATGCTACGTGCAAAAATACCAACCCCCACCAGAGAAAGAGGACGGTCACAAGAAGAAAGGCAATTTCATCTTTTTCGATTTCGAATGCATGCAAGAGACCGGCATTCACATTCCTAATTTCTGCGTGGCTCATCGAGCGTGCGAGAAGTGCATTCAAGAACCTATCTTCAGTCATTGCCCTCACTGCAGCAAGATTCCTGGAGGACGTGAAAAAATCTTTCGGGGACCGAACACGTTAGCCGATTTTGCCCGATGGGTCTTAGACCCCATCGACAAGACGTGGAGCCAAGAGGACATCGAACGTTACGGAGATTGTCATCGTCATGCCACGGTGATGGCTCACAATTTCTCCGGATACGATGGACAGTTTCTTCTCAGATACTATACGGAACATGGCACCGAACGTCCTAAAGTGATTTTGAACGGAGCCAAAATCATTTTCATGCAAGTGGGACAAGTGCAGTTTAAAGATTCGATGAGTTACTTGGCCATGCCTTTGAGTCGAATGCCTAAAACGTTTGGAATGACAGAAATGGCTAAAGGGTACTTTCCACACTTTTTCAATACGGAAGCCAATCAACATGCCGTTCTACCCCATTTGCCTGAGGCTCACTATTACGATCCCGACAACATGCGTACCGAACAACGAGAAGCTTTCTACGCTTGGCACCAGGCTCATGCCTCTGACCCCTTCGACTTTCAGGAAGAAATGTTAAAGTATTGTCGTTCCGACGTGGACATTTTACGGCGTTGCTGTGGAAAATTTCGAGAACTGTTCATGGAACACGGAGGGGTCGATCCTTTGAAAGAAGCTTGCACCATTGCCAAAGCGTGTTCCTTAGTGTACCGCCAACGATTCATGCCTGAAAACACCGTGGCTGTCATCAGTCCTCAAACGACCCACTATGTCAAGCGTCAATACTCGGTCAAAGCCCTACGTTGGTTACATTACTTGTGCGACAAGGAAGACAAATGGATTCAGCATGCCCGCAACGGAGGAGGCGAAAAGACCATCGGAACATATTCGGTCGATGGCTGGGACTTAGAAAACCCCAAGATCGTGTACGAGTTTAACGGTTGCTTATTTCACGGATGTCCCGTCTGCTACCCTGACCGTGACACTAAAAATCAGTTTTTGCAACGAACCATGGAAGACTTGTACCAGGACACTTGTCAGCGACGCCTAAAGTTAGAACAGCAAGGATACCAAGTGGTGGAAATGTGGGAACACGAGTACGATCACCGTATGAAAACCGATCCCGAGTTTAAACGCCTCGTGGAAAGTTACCAGTTCATGGACCCGCTGAACCCGAGGGATAGTTTGTACGGAGGAAGGACCAATGCCACCTGTTTGCTGTACCAAGCCGACGAAGAGAAAGGAGAAGAAATCAAATACTTGGACGTGTGTTCGCTGTATCCCTACGTGTGCAAATATTGTCGCTTTCCTGTAGGGCACCCGCAATTGACCTGAAAAACATTCGACAATACGAAGGCTTGATCAAGTGTAAAGTTTTGCCTCCCACGAACCTATACCATCCCGTCTTACCTCACCATTGTCAAGGCAAACTGATGTTTCCCTTGTGCCGTACTTGTGCCGAAACGTGCAACCAGGACCAACCTTGCCATCACAGCCAGGAAGAACGTGCCTTGACGGGAACCTGGGTCAGCGTGGAATTGTTCAAAGCTCTGGACATGGGATACCAACTGTTAGAAGTGTACGAAATTTGCCACTTTCCCAAGACACAACAGTACCACAAGGGTGACCCTACTCAGAAAGGCATTTTCGCCGACTACGTGGATGACTTTTTGAAACTGAAACAAGAAGCTAGCGGCTATCCTTCCTGGTGTCACACTCCCGAAGACCAAATACAATTCAAAGAGAAATACTATGCACAAGAAGGCATCTCTTTAGACCACATCGAAAAAAACGAAGGCAGGCGATCGTTTGCCAAAGTGATGTTAAATTGCTTGTGGGGTAAAATGGCACAACGACCGTGTTTACCCAAGACGGAATATTTGACAGAACCTTCCCGCTACTTCCAGATGATTCACGACAAAACCAAATACATGAAACACGTGGACGTCGTTCGAGAGGATTTGATCTTGGTCAATTACGAAGAAGATCTGGACTTTGTACAAGACGACCCTTTTGGAAATGTCATCATTGCGGCTTACGTGACAGCTCATGCTCGCTTAAAATTGTACGAAGCTTTAGAACTGTTAGAAGAACGCGTCCTGTACTTTGACACGGACAGTTGCATTTACATCCATCACCCGATTCAACAGCACCCTGACATCGAAGGAGACCGTTTAGGAGCCTGGACAGACGAGCATCCCGACGACAAGATTCTAAGTTTCGTCAGTGGTGGTCCCAAAAATTACGGCTACGAATGCCGGGACAAACAAGGAGAAGTGCACACGACGTGCAAAGTGAAAGGACTGACTCTGAATCATCGCACCAGTCGAGTGGTCAACTTTGGGGTATTGAAAGAAGCCTTGCAATCGGGAGAGGATGGAAACTTTAAAGTGACCACCTATCAACCGAACAAGATTGTACGTTTACCCACTCACCACATCGTCAGTCGACCCTTGGAAAAAGTCTATCAAATTGTATACCAGAAGCGAGTGCGACTTCCCAATCACTTCACCTTACCGTACGGTCACGTCGGTATTGGTCTGTATATAAAAAGGAACCCTAGGCAAGATCGATAGTTCATTGTTCATTGAAGTAACTTACCATGTCGTTGACGAAGAAGAAACCAGATTGGTTAGGAGTCAAATGTTGGACATCACCGAGACCAGGGTTTTGAGGCTTGGACACAAGAGGTGGCCCAGTATGCACGAGAGTTATTCAAGGAAAAAAGTTACTTTTCAACCTGTGTTAGTGACGGTGCCAGAAGAACCCGTCACCCAGGACAGGACTGTCGTGGACAGGCCTGAAAGACCCTTTCGGGAGGACACTTGTGTGACCTTACCCTACTATAGAACTGGTTAGAACTTTACCCAAAACATGTTGTACAGACACTTGTGTTTATTCCACGTTCATGGTTATCATGTGCCTTTTATTCTTGTACTTAAGCTTTTGGCTTTTATGTATTTTTGTCTTTCGTATTCATGTTTGAAAAAAACATTCAATAAACGTGTTCTGAAAAAGTATATAAACTCTTGTCTTGTTTGTTTTTCGTGTCACAAGTGACATTTCTCACACCATGGCTACCTCTGCTGTCTCTGCTCCCTCTTCCTCTACTGTCAAAGTCATCGACGAACACTTAGATCGTGCCAGTTGGGAGGCTTTGTATCTTCGCCATCCCTTTAACATGCTCATTGCTGGACCTAGCGGTTCAGGCAAAACCGAATTCGTCAAACGTTTGATCGAACATAAACATCATTTGATCGATCGACCCCCTCAACGAATCGTGTGGTGTTACAAAGAGTGGCAATCGGCGTACAGCCTCTTGCGAGAAAGTCAAGGCGATTCCATCGTGTTTGTGGAAGGCATTCCTAAAGAAGACGATGGCATCGTCTCTGACTCCCGTCTAACCCATTTGGTCATTTTCGACGACATGTTAGGAGAAGACGAAGAAGAAATTAAACTGTGGTTCACGCGCAAAGGGCATCACCGTAATGCCAGTGTCGTTTACATCACCCAAAATTTGTTTCAACAAAGTAAAGCCCATCGCACCATCAGTCTCAATGCGCATTACGTGGTCTTGTTTAAAAGCCCTCGAGATAAATCGCAAGTGCAAGTCTTAGCCAAACAGTTAGGAACGCCTTGGTTGACTCAGGCGTACGACGATGCCACTCAAACTCCACACGCCTATTTACTCGTCGATTTGAAACCTACGACTCCCGAGGATTTGCGATTTCGTACCCACTTGTTTCACCACTGATGCCAAGACGGAGGGCCTGTCCTGTACACGTCTCCGTCCTCAACTTCATTTCACTCCACATAAAAAAATCTATAAAAACCTCAGACCCTTTTTCGTCTGTCTCACTCTCAGTGCGAACATGACGTCCCTTCAGTCGCATCTTCCCGTCAAATTGATTCGTGCCTTGTATGGTATCAGTCGAGAAAAAGATCCACAAACACGAGCTCGTGTCTTAGAAGCTAGTCTCAAAGAAGTCTTACGATGGTTCACGGTGACGGCACGTCAATTACTCCAAGGAATCATTCAGATTCCTCATCAAACCAAACGCTTTTTCGATCGAAACAAAGTCGCTATGGTCCAACTGGCCGATCCCCGCATCGACACTCAAACCAAAAAACAAATCATTTTGAAACCTGGAGGGAGCGGTACTCTAGGAGGGGTCATCATTCGCTCACTCTTAAGATGGGATCCTAATGCCCCCAAAGTTATACCCAAGACAAAAGTCCAACGAAGCCCCAAGAAGAAAAAGACCAGGTCCCCAAGGAGAACTTCTCCAGTGGCAGGACCCTCCTCTGACCAGACACCACCACCACCCCGGAAAAAGAAAAGAAGCCCCCAGAAAAAGAAAAGTCCACAGAAAACTAGTCGCAAGAGAGGCACTTCGGCCAGGATACAACCTTACACTCGCAAACCACGACCTGACACGGCGGTGACTGCGTCTCCAGCAGCTTCACGTTTGTCCACTTCTCCGTTAATGACACCCAGAACTGAAGAGTACTTGGAGACGTTGATCACACCAAGAACTTCTCCGTTGATGACCCCCAAAAGAACTTCCCCAGTGGCAGGACCTTCCAATTTAGTGGCAGTGGCTGCTGGTCACAAAGTACCTTCTCCCAAAATCAAAGTTCAAGAAAGATCGGGCATGTTACAAAGTTTGCTGGATTTGTCCAAGCAAGAACTGGCTCGATTTAGTCCGTTACGTACCCCTGCACGACGTGTCATGCCTGTCCTCAAACTAATACGACGTAAAGACAATCAGTGGCGACGCGTTCCAGTATAAAAAAGGCCTGTGACCAAGTCGGGTATCAGTGTTTTTTGGTGCTCCTGAAGACTCAAAGATGTCACCCTCCAGAAAACCCCAAGGAAAGAAAAGGAAAGGACTGCCACCACGTTTAGCCAAACATGGGGACATGTTATCTGTCCTGTCCAAAGCTTCTCCACCTCTACGAAAAAAACTCATTCAAACAGCCTCCAAAGAGGTCATCGATACCTTGTGCGAATGTTGTTTGAACGTTTTGAAAGGCACGATCCCTTTGTCCAAACACCAGAAACAATGCTTAGGCAAACATCGTCACGTTCTTCGCCAAATGGTTCAAAAGAAAATTCCCATTCGTCAAAAAAAGAAGATGTTAGTGCAACGTGGAGGTATTTTACCTCTCTTGTTAGGCCCCATACTGAAAGGAGTCTTGGGAACCATGTTGGGAGGACTGGTGGGAGCAAGATAAAAAGACCCTCGGAAGTTCCAAGATCTCAGAATCGACCGCTGACAACCCCATGGAAGGACGAAAACTAGCTTTAGTGCCTTACAAACGATGGATGGAATACCATCGGTGGCAAGAACAACACACCCCGCATTTGCCTCCCAATCCCCATTTGAGCGAGATGTCCCAGTTACAACACGAACTGCAGTCCTTGATGGATCGCCAAGATTTGTCCGAAACAGAAAAATCGCAAAAGTACGGTCAACTCTTGCAACGACTGCAACTCTTTCACCAGAAAGCTTTAGACGAAACAGCTCTACCCACTCTGAAAGATTTTAAGACCTTGATGAAAAGTCCAGCACCATCACCAGTACCAGTACCAGTACCAGTGACCAAGACAGAAAAAGGAAAAGAAGAAGAAGAAGAAGGGTTTCAAACTCCACCAGAAAAAGTACGCAAGTTAACAACACCACCTACCTCCAGAATTGGATGGATTAAAAAGATGATGACCACCCCTTCTTCATCACAAGAGAAAAAGAAAGTGAAGACAGAAGTGAAGACAGAAGTGAAACAAGAACCGATATCCCCCGCTCAGACATCCTCCTCCTCTTCAACACCTATTGCCGGTCGCACACGCAAAGCATTGCAATCCAAGAAAATACCCCAAGAGAAAAAGAGTAGCATCCTCCAAGAGTGGGTGCCTTATTAACACACCAACCAACACAAAAAATGGAAAAAGTCTTAGCCAGCATTTACTACGATCCCTCCCATCCTGCAGGTTACGCAGGAGTTCAAAAATTGTATCGTGCTGCCAAAACTCGACTGAAAAGTCTCCATTTACCTCAAGTGCAACGATGGTTACAAGAACAAGCTACCTACACTTTACACAAACCCATTCGACGCAAGTTTGCCAGAAGTCGCACCCGAGTGGAAGGCATCGATCATCAATGGCAAGCCGATTTAGCCGATGTCTCTCATTTGGCCAGCTACAATCGTGGCTACAAATATTTGTTTTGTGTCATCGACGTCTTTTCGAAATTTGCTTGGGTCGTACCCTTGACTTCCAAATCGAGCAGCGAGTTAGTGCGAGCCCTGCAACGAGTGCTGAAACAAAGCGGTCGTCACCCTCTTCGATGGCAAACGGACAAAGGCACCGAATTTCTGAACCAAGCTTTCCAAAAAGAATTAAAGAAACGTGACATTCATTTTTTTACCACCGAGAATCCCGAAACCAAAGCAAGCATCGTGGAACGTTTTCAACGCACTTTGAAAGAACGCATGTGGAAATATTTTACGCATCACCACACTCTGAAGTACATCGACATCTTACCGCACCTGGTGCAAGCGTACAACCAATCTTACCATCGAAGCATTGGACGTGCCCCGCAAGACGTGACTCCCGACAACGAAGTGTTGGTGTTTGAGCGCCTGTTTGGTACGTCCCCGACGAGGGCTGTCCCCAAGAAAAGTGGAGAGTTGGCCGTAGGAGATTGGGTGCGCATTGGCAAAACCAAACGCACTTTTGACAAAGGTTACTTACCTAACTGGACGACCGAATTGTTTCGCGTCACTGGACGAGTGCATGGCCGTCATCCTGCCGTCTATAAATTGGAAGACATGAACGGAGAAGTGCTCAAAGGAACGTTTTATTTGCCCGAGTTACAACGTGTCACCAAAAAAGAAGACGACGTGTACGACATCGAAAGCATTCTCGAACGCAGAACCCGTAAAGTGGGCAAACGACGTGTCAAAGAAGTCAAAGTACGTTGGAAAGGATATCCACCCAGTTTTGATTCTTGGATCGACGCTTCGCAAGTCATCGACTATAAAAAGAAGTGATCATCATGCCTTTTCACACAGACGCAGCTACGTCGACCACTCCTCCTTCCCCTAGTTCTTCTGTGCAAGATTTACAAAAACAACCCTTGTGGGTGTGGTGTGGAGAACGTGTGCCTAAAACGCAAATCGTCTTTTTCTGCCAAATCTTCGTGGTGTATTGTGTCATCGGGGCAGCCATCGCCAATTTGAGTTTGCAACAAGGAGACAAACAATTGTGGACCATTTTATTGAGCAGTTCCATCGGTTACCTGCTTCCTAATCCCTCCCTGAAATTCACCTCGATCGGGAACCACGGGAACCTTGTGTCCAGTGCCAGTGCCAGTCACCACTCCAACCACAACCAGAACCCCATTTTGGGCGGAGACACGCCTCTGACGTCCACTAACCCCTAGGACAGCCACAGAACTCTGGAATTATGAGTCACCAAAACCAATTTTACTTAACCTTACCCAGTGACAGTTCCATGGAGGTGTTTCCCAAGAACACGTTGTGCTGTTACACGGCCAAATTACCTCAAGCCATCCCCTTAGATCACGAAGCCCATTGGGAAGTGGCTTTAGTAGAAATGATTCACCCGACCCAAGTCCTCAATGTCCTTCCCAATCAAATTTTTTTTGATGTGGAAGTTCATGACGAACAATTGCAACAGTGGATGGATAGCAATGTCAAATATGACAAGAAAACCCGTACACAAAAGTACACCACCTATCACTTGTTCATTTCCCCAGGCTATTATTTTAGTGGTCAACATTTGGTCAGCACCATAGCCTCCAGGTTTAATGCCGTGTTTCTGAAAGCTTTGGAGCATGTTAACAAAAGTGTCACCATGGAGTACCACAAAACAGCTCGTCGCTTCTTAATGAAATTTGAACGGAGTAAAATCCTGTCCATTTTATTTTGTCCTGAATTGTATGATATGTTGGGCGGAGACATGAACCTGAGAATGAGCATGATGAAGAAAAGCGAATTACCCATCGTTTACGACAACGAGTCTTTTAGCAAGTTATTTCGTGCCCCGGTAGAACTGAACCAAGGACTGAATTTGATGTTTGTGTACTCCGATGTGGTGGAGTATAACGTGGTGGGACACACCTCTGTACCGTTACTGCGTGTCATTCCTTTCAAAGTGGATTCTGCCACGAACACTGACGAGGAAGGTGGAAACACTTACCACGTCCACCGCGAATTTGTCCATCCTCACTATTTGCCTGTCAGTAAGTCGTATTTGGACACAGTCAACATTACTATAAAAGGAGATTTGGGACAAAATATTCCATTCACCAAAGGAAAAGTCACGGTGAAACTCCATTTTCGAAAACGGTTTTCTCACGATTCGTAAGTCTTGTATCCAGTGTACCGAGGGGTTGCTCGACAGCGAGGACACGGTTTAGGAGATATGTTAAAATCGGCCTTTCGTTCGGTGGCCCCGGTGTTGAAACCGATGGTGACACGCGGATTGCACGCCTTGAAAGATGCGGCACTGACGCAAGGCAAAGAATTTCTCCAAAATGTCATCATCGACAAACAAAACCCTAAAGAAGCCTTCATGAGGGCAGGCAAAAATGTCTTGCTGCAAAGACATTTTAGGCCAACGAGAAACACCTATAAATGCCCTGCACGCTACCGAGTCAGGCATTCAGCAAGGACAAGGCAGAAAGAGACGACGAAGAAAACACCCTTTCACCAGACTTCAAGCGAGAAAGGCCAAGAAAAGAAGAACCGTTCGAGACTTAGACGTTTTCGATTATTGAGAAAAGAGACAAAAAAAATGATGCACCGAGAATCTTGCGCTTGTTCCAAGACGGAACTGGATCTGTTTGCCATGCCTCCCACGATGATGACGATGCAAGAATCCCAGTGGGTGGAATTTCACCCCGTCTCCTCACTGACCGATTCCGCTCCCATCGAGTTTGAAATCAAAGGAGAGCCCGAAGATTACATCAATCTGAATAGCAGTTACTTGTACCTGAAAGTCAAAATTCTAGATAAGACTGGAGGTGCTATAGACGATGAAACAGTAGCTCCCGTCAACAATTTCATGCATTCCTTGTTCAGTGGAGTGGACTTGTACTTGAATAACAAACTGGTCAGTAGCAGCATGGATACTTACCCTTATCGTGCCTACCTGGAAAATCTCTTGACGTACGGAATAGATGCCAAGAACACTCATCTCAATGCCTGTGTGGTATGGGAAGCTGACGAACCTACCAAGTTTGAAATATTGGAAACTGATGAAAAGAAAGACAACAATGATGGATTTGTAGAACGAAGAAAGAGAATCACGGGAGCCGACACAAGTTTAGAACTGATGGATCGTTTGCATTTGGACATGTGGCTGCAAGAAAAGTATTTGCTGAACGGGGTGGATGTCCGCCTGAGACTGAATCGTAGCAGTGCCGCTTTCCATTTGATGGCTGATAGTGACGGTTACAAAACCAAAATCCTAGAAGCCAGACTCTACGTACGCCGTGTGGAAGTGTTACCTAAAGTGGGAAACGACATCAGTCAGACGTTGAGCAGAACGACTGCCAAGTATCCCATACGACGCGTGGAAGTGAAAACCTTCACCATTCCCAAAGGACAGCGATCCATGATCGAAGATCATCTGTTCCAAGGACAGTTACCCAAACGTTTGATCGTTGGTATCGTCGAGAATACAGCCTTCAACGGAGCTGCCGAAAAAAATCCTTTCTACTTTCAACACTTTGGCGTGTCCAAAATCGAAGTCAGTCGCGATGGCAAGACCTTGTGTACCCGACCTTTCGAACCTGACTTTACCAAGAAGAATTACTTGAGATCGTACTTGTCCCTGTACGAAGCCACCGGACAGTTAGGAACCAATACCAGTCACGGTATTACGTACGAGGATTATGCAGGAGGCTACGCTTTGTGGGCTTTCGATTTCACTCCAGACCAAGGCAGCGACGAGGGACATTTCCACCCTATAAAATCCGGCCAGATTCGTGTGGAAATTCAGTTTAAAGACCAAGACCCTGATGAAACGGTGAACGTCATCCTGTATGCAGAATTCGATAATACCATAGAAATCAACAGTTTGAGAGAAGTCATCCTAGATTACTAGAAACCATGGAAGACTGTTATCCCTCTTTACCTAGTGGAGAAACTTTAAAGATGGAATGTGAGGAGACTGTGGAAAAAATGTTGTGTTTTGCAAAAATTGTTTGATGATATGATGTTGGATTATTGTTAAAAATGTTAGAGTTGTTGTTTAGTGTTAAGTGATTTTTGAATAAAAAATGTTGTGTTTTGAAAAAAATTGTTTGATGTTATCATGTTGGATTATTGTTAAAAATGTTAGAGTTGTGGTTTAGTGTTAAGTGATTTTTGAATAAAAAATGTTGTGTTTTGAAAAAAAATGCCTTTGTGGTTTGTTTAGCTATAAGAATGTTGGATTGATGCTCTTTCATTTCTTACTATCCCTCTCATGACACTCACTAAACGTTGCGACTCGAAAACCGTGTGGGGGATGTTTTCCTTCACGTCCGCGCTTTGACTTTAAGAACCGGGGTTGTTTCCAGTCTAACCATCCATTGTCGACTCATCCTCCTAAGAAGATGTGTTCCAAACTAGCTAAACTCAACGAAGCCTACGTGAATTTGCATAGGGTCAGACACAGTCTGATACCGAAGCCAGAAGAAATAGAGAATGTGAGAATGTTAAAAATCACTGAAGACCTGATAGAAGAGCTCTTCAGAGAAGAAATGAACAGGGAGAAAGAAGAATGGACGGAGAAGTACAGACTTCAGAGACAGCAGCAACAACAACAACAGCAGCAGCAACCTGAAGCTGACAGAGGCTTTGTCGATTGTCGTATCGACACCAAAGAGTTCTTCTTCTCTTTTCGAAGAAGCAGACCTATCGCCAGAAAGTCTATCCTCAGAGGACATCGCATTCTTAGAAACTAAAAAAGAATGCCATAGCAAACAAAAAAAACAGCCCTTTTCAGGGCTACCCAATACTCTAGAAAAGAAATAACAATCCATTTGCCAATGTGTGTAGGTAGAGTAGTGTGAAAATAAACACTAACTCTTTTTAAAATAAATGTGAGGGTATGTGTTTGTGTGTTTGTGTTTGTAAGTGGTTAAGTAAGTTGGTATGGATAGTAGATTAAAATGATGTCTTTTTTTGGTGTTTGAGGTGTAAATTTGGGGTTAGATTGGATTGCTTTGAGTATGTGGATAGTCTATTGAAGTGATTTATAAAAAAATTTTAAAATAGTGATGGGTAGCATAAAAAGTGAGTGAGTGTTTCTTTTAGGTGCGCGAGTTGTTGTATTTTGGTCATGATGTAGGTAAGATCAATTTTATGTTTTTAGGGGGATGTTTTCCATCACGTCCGCGCTTTCACTATAAATTGAAACTCGTTGGGCAGTCTAGCTACCCTTGTTGATTGTTCAACACAAGAATGAATAGCAGAATAAGCAAACTTCTTGAACTCCAGATACATCTGGAATATGTCAGGCGCCTGTTAAATGAACTGGCCGCGGAGGCTATAGTAGAAGAGGAAAGAATGAAGAACGAAGAGGAGGAGAGAAGACAGAGGGAAGAGGAGGAAAAGAAACTAGAAGAGAGGATGTCGTACAATATTCCCGAGACAGAGGATTGGGGTGTTGAAGCGAATCATCCTCCCTCTGCGCTCCCCAGAAGAAAGGTGAAAGGAGACTGGGGAAGAAGATGCGTGTGTGGCGCCAGGCCAGGAAGGTGCAACCATTAGATAGGTGCATCTGGAGTTCAAAAAAAACCAGCCCTTTTAAGGGCTACCCAATACTCTAGAAAAGAAATAACGATCGATTTGCCAATGTGTGTGTGTGTGTGTGTGTGTGTGTGTGTGTGTGTGTGTGTAGGTAGAGTAGTGTGATTATAAACACTAACTCTTTTTTCATAGTGCGAGGGTATGTGTTTGTGTGTTTGTGTTTGTAACTGCTCACGTACGATTGTGTGGATAGTAGATTATGGATTTTGTTTATTGTTTCTTAGCGTATGTGGAGAGTATAGTTTGGGTTTTGTAACCGCTCACGTACGATTGTGTGGATAGTAGATTATGGATTTTGTTTATTGTTTCTTAGCGTATGTGTTTGTGTGTTTGTGTTTGTGTTTGTACCCGCTCACGTACGATTGTGTGGATAGTAGATTATGGGTTTGTTTATTGTTTCTTAGCGTATGTGGAGAGTATAGTTTGGGTTTTGTAACCGCTCACGTACGATTGTGTGGATAGTAGATTATGGATTTTGTTTATTGTTTCTTAGCGTATGTGTTTGTGTGTTTGTGTTTGTGTGTTTGTGTTTGTACCCGCTCACGTACGATTGTGTGGATAGTAGATTATGGGTTTGTTTATTGTTTCTTAGCGTATGTGGAGAGTATAGTTTGGGTTTTGTAACCGCTCACGTACGATTGTGTGGATAGTAGATTATGGATTTGTTTATTGTTTCTTAGCGAATGTGTTTGTGTGTTTGTGTTTGTGTGTTTGTGTTTGTACCCGCTCATTGAGTCATCCACCCTTGTGTCTTCCATGATGTTTAGGACGGACATGCTCATGTATGTCCGATCCAAGTGGACCGTTGTCCACAGGACAAACACCAGCTTGTGGATACGTAGGATCTACGTTGAAAGACAAGGATGCCTGAAAAGAGTGCTGATTTACGGACCAACAGTGAGACGTAGCCTAAGGACAAGAAGAAGACCAATGCGGTACCCTTTATGTTAATGAATACATTAACATAAACCCAAAGGCCCTTTTCAGGGCCAGCCATATTTCTCGAAAAGAGATAGCCTTTCCATTGCCTACCCCTTTTTAAAAAAAATTTTTAAAAAAAAATCCCATATTCAATTCCCCTTTGTCCCTAAACAACCCCCAAACTCTATTCCCCATGTTAAATTCCCCTTGTACGTATATCGGCCCACAATTTTTTTCCCATGTTAATTCCCCTTGTACGTATATTAACCCACGATTTTTCGCCATGTTAAATTTCCATTGTACGTATATTCGCCCAGGGGTCTCCGTAATGCTAATTTCCATTGTACGTATAGTGGCCCACTTAACTACTCACAAATTCTCAGAACTTTAAATTTTACATACGAGCTCGTCCACTGGTGACCCTCTGTTATTACGTATCCCTGTATGATGCCAAAATATTAATAGGGATTCTCTCACTTGCTTTTGTACTCTTTCCATCGATTTTTTTTTCCTTTAGGCTATGACTAATTTTAACAAAGTTCTTATGTTCTGCAAATATTTTGCATTTGACCTCAGTCAATTATCCTTAGTATGTTACAATAAGAGTTACATCCACTCCTTTCTTCATCTTACCCTTGTAGGATTTGCTCAAGCATGGATACGATTTCATAAAAACTCGCCAACAAGAGTATTTTGTGGCACCCATAATTGTTTGATAAATAATTACAATGTTCTCCAAATGGCCTAAATATATTTAGAATCAATGCCAGATATACGTGTGATTTTTCATTCACAATTTTTCTCCCAATAACTTGATCTCATTGTTAATTAAGTATGCTTGTCAAACCATTATGTTTATCGCTTTAATATTACATTGTGTCCTCTGACTAAAGTATTCTCCTTCCGAGACAAGATCGGAAGTGGCATCCACCCGTACTATATTCTTGACACTTTTAGGAATACAATGAGGTTAATTTTATGCTTATTCTCCAAAATGTCATTTAAAGGAAACTATAACACTTTTAGCTCTTGGCAGGCTTACTACGATGAATTAACCAATCATATCGATCATAAACAAGATGCATTCAGAGCAGTACAGTTTATATATTTTTATCAATTCGTACCTGATTCAATTGAACAAGGATTGTCATGGGAGAGGGGGATGGGGCCCTCCAGGCGGCTGAGTGGTCTAAAGCTCTCGCTTTTACTGATCACTGCAATCTCACCTCTGTCCATGTGCGTTTGAATCTCGGGCTCGGCCAAAGTATGTGAGAAAGCTGCCAGTAGCTTCACGTGGCGTGGGTCGGTGGTTCTTACCGGGGGGTTTGCCCAGGTTCTTCCCCCACCAGTTATGCTGGCCGCCGTGTATACTGTCTTGCGTTGAGTAATGGCGTTAAACCCAACAATAACAACAATAACAGATTGGCTGTGCCTTACACTGCTACGAAGAAACCTCGGAAGAAACAAGATATAAGGGAGTAAAGGTCGGCCATGTCTATGCCTTGTCTTTTTCACACACACACACACACACGCGCGCGCGCGTGGTAATATTAGTCCATTCTTAGTCCGCAATGCGTGTCCTTAACATTGTGGAATGTTAATGATGTTTCGTTTGGGATTTCTCAACGTAACACTGACCCTTTTATGCAATCAGTATACATTGATATATCTTACTGGCTGGAGGGGAGCGCTCAGATTAAAATGTATCATTTTACTGATTACAATCATTTACAAACAAGACGAATTTGCTTTGCTGTATCATAAATCATGATAGCCGCCATGTTGTTTGTGCTAATTGTTCCAGCGACTCTATTTTTAGTATTAGAAACTAATGCATCGAACATTTTATTGAGAATTAATTAAAAGCTGACCGTGGTCACGAAAATGAAATATTCATTTTCAACTTTAATTGTATCACTTTTGATGTAAAAGAAACAAATATTTTCTTTTTAATTACTCTTGAGCTCAAACATATATTAAAGTTTGGCCCCTTTTCCTCTACTCGTGGACAATATTTGTCTGAATAAATTTAAACGCACAGACAGGCTCATATATTCCAAAACTAAACGGCCAATCATTCGTTATTGTTTCTTCTGGCGTTCTGTTAGAAGTCAGTTGTGGTTTGAATATGGCACCGTATTAGAGACACGTATATAATCGCTTATAAAACGAGTCCAAATGCAAAGTGCGCAGACCCAGATTTGCCAGCGCATAATGTGCCGGCAGATGTGAGCATGGGCATTTTGGTAGAAGTAATCTGTAGAACAAACAACAAAGACCAGGATTGTGAGGCGGATTAAGCGACTGCAGATAAGGAGCCTTGTTGCTTGCAGATTGACGTGTCTTATAAGCGAGTACAGTCGGTGATAAACCTGCAATTTAACATCCAACTGAATCCTCAAAGGTCTGTCTTGTTTTCTTATAATTTCTTGCGCTTGAAAATTACTTTTTCATCCTCCAACAGGGATGCCATTTTTGGGTACCTCTGTCACAATTGATGAACATGAAAACGATATAATGCATGAGATGAAATTAATTTTGCAATGTATATTTTAAATAGGATGGATTTGTTAAAGAATAGAAAACGTTTGTGGCAGCGTTGGTTCCAAAATTAAATATCAAATGAAACTTTGTTTTAGAGATAAACCATCTCTTTACCGTAGTTCCTCCAAACTGGTTGAGTGGCTTTTGTCTACATTCGAAAGTAAAATTTATGTGAAAAGTAAATATGGGGTGTATAATCTGATTCAGTTACAGAGCATTCGTCTTTAGTCAGTTTGCTGTAAAACCTAGATACGGAATATTATCTAGTGCTAGAGAAACTCAATAAATTGATTACCCTCAAGAAGATGTATTTATTTATTAATTCATTACGCCGTAGATCATTTATGAATTACAAATCAACACCGGCCCTCCAGGAGATCGGTTTAGACCAGAGCAAAAAAGCAGAAAAGGTCAGCGTGAAAAGAACACATTAGTATTATGGAGTGCCTAACATTGTGTATTCTACGTGTTCATTAATTTCTGTTCTCAAGATACAAAAGTATTACAATCACTTTTTTCACGTACAGCATCCAAATGTTGCATTCCAGTCATAAGTTATAATTAATAATTCTCTCTCTCTCTCTTAATTTTTAATTTTGTTGAGATAATTTCACATTATATTCTGTTGTAGTCAATGTGATTCGTAACCGTTTAAGTTTTACGCATGGGCTAGACTGGCAATAGCTGAGTGCGAGAGATGGGATCAGCTCTGTTTGGGGAATGAATTGAATATTAATTAGAGTCATTTCGATAACGGTCCGACAGATATGTCAAAGTAGGGTTAAGGGTATGGAATGACAGTGATGAGACAAAGCAGAGTAAACATTTTAGGATACCGTGGGTCTTTTGAAAAAGGTGTCATAAAATGATATTTTCCAGAATAGTTATTAACAAAAGCAGACTAGAGAGGATTATTTTTACTTCGATCGGAGTATGGACTTTTTTGGCTGTTAGAGAAAGTAGTCCTGATTGGATAAGCTAAACTGGAGGGAGTGTTTCCCATATGAAATTCAAGGTCTTGATATCAGTCAGTTCGATTTTTTTCTGCCACAAAGGGAAGCTGGGTCCGAGATCAGTAAAAAGGTGGCCTTGAAATTTGAGAGACCTGAAACCAAAGAAGCGACAGGGGGAATTCTTTGATGATAAGCCAACGAGGACTTGGGAAGGCAAAAAGGTATTCTCTCAATTTCTTTCAATATGTTCTTTGATGTAAGTCTGTAATTATTTCTTTAATTTATTCGCTTTAAATTCATACTTCAATTTTTCCTTGAGTTTGGAAAATAATCGTGCATTCGTGGTCTGGAATTTTATATGATTCGTGTATCGTAAGAATGTCGTAAAATATATCCCTGGTATGAATGAGTTTGGATTTAATGGTTCTTTATGTAATATAAATAATGGATCATAGCAATTTCATGCATTTCGTCTGATACAAATTGTGACAAGTAAATTATACGTCTTAATGATTTATATCATGTTTGCTGAGACTGGATTTTTCTATGTCTAATTAAATGAATCGCTAATTACCAAAGTAACTTAGCTAGGACAAGGAGTGGGGACCATTAATTCATTTTTGTACTTAACAATACTTAATATTATTGATTTTGTTCAGATGACGGGTCACTTGCTGCTGCAGAGAATAATAATAATAATAGTAATAATAATAATAATAATAATAATAATAATAAATCCATCCAAATCCAGTTTAGATAAGCAACAGTTCACCGATTCGTTGAAAGTTAGTGACTGCAGTCGACAAAACACTCCGGTTCTCTTAACATCAAAGTTCGTTTCAAATCTTGCATTTGTATTTTCTTTCTTTACTGAATGATGAAAACCATTTTACCCTTGCTTTGAAAAAGTTACAAAGAATTGTTAAATAGTCAACAGTTTATATCCCTGCTCTTTATGTTCCCTAGTTTCCACAGTATAAATCGACATCCACGCATTCATTACCTACAACAGGTGCCCATTAACCCCACATCTGTGTGACTAATTGATAGCAACCTGCAATGGCATGGTAATAAATTTTGCTGTGAGGGCAAGTAAAGCCTGGGAAATCGAAAGACGAACTTCTCGTTGACTCATCATAATAATTAATTAAATGCACACTAAATACAACTCTCCAAATCAGATTATGTCGATGTTTCCATTAGTGATACTGACCTCTTAATAATCGTGGCCCTCACACATTAGCGGGATATTTTGCCATACCGCATGTCTGTCTGTCTGTCCGCTAACCCAGCTCCTCCTAGGCTTATGTGTGGAATTTCGCGCAAATTTGTAGTTATGTTACTACTGGAGTAACCATTTGCAAGAGGGGAGCCATGCGCACACTCCTATTGTGCTGATCTTGTGAGGGTATCAGAAGTCAGGCGTAGAACATAACTGGAGATTTTCTGACAAGACTTCATGAATGCACTTAAAGCAGAAAGTTGCATTATATATGTTACTGCAGCTGGGTCGCTGTCTATGGGTGGGAGTGAGTACGGTGGTGTGGTTGGCGTGGAGAGATGACGACGTGAAGACGGTGTAAATTGGGTGGGTGGGTCCCTGAGGCATCCAACGCATGGAGATTTGTGGTTGCGATCCATTATATTTGCTGTAAATTTGTTTTTGTTTGTTTGCTTTACTTGCATAGTTTACTTAACATAATTATTATACAGTAGCTTTTATTATTATTATTATTATTATTATTATTATTATTATTATTATTATTATTGTTGTTGTTGTTGTTGTTGTTATTGTTGTTGTTATTATTTTTATATGATTAGCTAACAGCATGCGTTAAATTGTCTTTAGTAATGAATAGCATTGTTACCCTCAACAAACACTGTCATTAACATGTTTGAGAATGATTACAAATTACGAATGTACCCCTGGCTTGAAGACCTTTTGATTAGAAATAACGACAAACCAAAGAATTTCCTTGAAATTGTTGTTGAATTCAATACAATGTATAATGCTTATAAGTCGACACCAACTGCACACTTCTCAGACCAGACGTGCCGTCGCATAATTTGCTGGTAGGCCCGGGTCTATCTTTCTTGTTAGGAGTACTTAGCAGACTAAACAAAATAGACCCTGATCTGACGGCACATTGTTTACGGTTTGAATCTGCTTATAGGCGAGTACATACGGTAATTGATATTAATTTTGTATATATATGTTACAATTGTCATCAGGTTGTTCGGCCTTACGCTTTCACTAAACTGAGGAAACATAACCTTCAATAAGTTATATATATATATATATATATATATATATATATATATATATATATATATATATATATATATATATATATATATATATATATATATATACACACGCGTGTGTGTGTTTGATAGATCCATTCACAGACTTGGAGTAATTGTTGCTTTAAATAAGACATAGTTTATACCCTGAGTGGATCTTTTGAAAATCGACGTTTCCTTATTTTTAAATACTTTTCTGCTGCAGATTTTTATTACGTAATTTGTTTGAAGGTGCACATGCTAAGTAACTAGGGATATCACTATTGTTTTTCATCAATCGGTGATTCGCATTTATGGCAAGGCTTCAGTCTTAAACATTATTATGACATATCGTGTATTGAATCCAAGGTGGAGTACAAATTGGTCTTTATGAATATAATTTCATTTACCCATTGATTATAAGTGTCATGGAAAGGCTACAAAATAATATAATCTGCCCATTGATAATTATAAGGGCCATATAAAAGCTATAAAATAATTTAATTTACCCATTGATTTTAAGTGCCATAGAAAAGATACAAAATAATTTAATTTACCCATTGATTATGTGCCATAGAAAGAATACAAAATAATTTAATTTGCCCATTGATGATAAGTGCTATCAAAAAGTTGCACCAATTCTTGTACCAGGTACATAATTAATCACGTGATCTCAAACGAATAAATAAAATGATATGACGTTATCATGCCTTTCAAACTCAGTGTCGTCCGTTCTTCCTTCATTGGTGTTGTAGACTAATTAAAGATCCAAGTTTCGAATACTCGAGGCAACTAGTATGATGAATAGGTACAAAATGATATATGCAGCTTACAAAACTACCACAAGATGCCCTTCCCCCACCCTCGTCTGACCTTTATTAAAGACATTAGTTTGTCATCATATTTCAGATTGTTAACGATATTGAAGGCACTGCCATGTTGAATTTACTCATTACATTTCCTTATTCAGGGATTTAGTGATGATTGTTGCAAAAGCGTCCTTGACACGGAATCTTAATGTAGATGATACATTTAATGTCAACAGCAACAGATACAGACACCATACTAAAAATTATTCAAAGTATTCTGATAAACGATCTTTCGATTTGATGTGATTTGCTGCAGTCTTTTGTCAATTTCCAAAAAATTCGGAGATATTATTGAAAGACATATAGAGCGTATTTAATGCATATGTAAGCATCTTTGTCATGGAAGCTTACATCCTTTTGACGCTCATCGTTTGCTATTGCGAATGTAATAATGCGTTATGCTTAAAAGTTCAGGCGACACACAAATAACAAAATCGTCAATAAAACAAAAATAGACGAACATCCGAAAATAATTTATCGTCTATTAATGTTTGCTATATGTCGTTTGTCCAACTTAATATTTTTGTCACGAATAATTTTTCATTCCAATCTGAGCAGATGATCTATTTACATAAATATAATGTCATGAAAGCTAATACAGTTTGCATTATTATTGTTTATGTATTTGAACGGAATTTAAATTTGTAAAAAGCTCATATTTAACAAGCATTGATCACATGATTGTATAGATAAACGTTAGAAAACAATTAAATAACGGATCGGAAATGTATTGGTCGCACATATTCCGTTTCTTGTCATCAATTAAAGTGACAGAGGACTGAAAACAGTACTGTATTGAAATTTTAAATTTTAGTCCAGGTTATAAACATAGCAAATACATTTTCAAGGCTCGCGTCAGAACCATGAACGAATGTGTCAATGACTTTCTGGATGGAAATTTAAATTGTGCTCTTTATTCTTTATACTCGTTATGTCCTTCTGTGTGCATGTTTTAATAGCCTGTTTTTGTAATAAGGAATGTGTCTAAAAAAGGAACCAATCTCAGTTTTATTTTATAAAATAATTTCTTGGTTGCACTTTCATGAACAGTTCCTAAAGCTAAATATGTCTTCGAAACCGCCACGAAAGCCTGATAAGATAGTGTAACGATTTACTTGACAGTTTTTGCTCCTGATATTACGACGTTTATGGCTAGTGAGATTACGACCTCATTTGCTTTCTACAGAACCAACACTGTCGAAGGATTTTACCAGTTACAAAGGATTCTCAAGTGACACAGAATAATGATGAGACCTGCTTGCAAATGAGACATAGGTGAATGGCGAGGCTTTCGTGGAAGTGTGGAGAGGGTGAATGGCGAGATTTTCGTGCAGTTTAACATTTGTAAATAGCGAGACTTTCATGCAAGTGCGAGTTCTCTCAAACAGTGATTGCACTTTATATGCTTCATCTCATTAAATATTTTTTCTCTAACATAGACATACACCTTTTCCCCAGTAAATGACGCCAACTTACACACCGGATTAAACTATTCCGTATTCCTGGAAAATTAAAATAGAACTTCAGCTGCTATTTTCAAATCCAATTCATAAACAGAGTATTGCGTACCTGCTCACTATAAAGGCAATACTAAAAATACACGAGGATGGTGCCGGTTGGAATGAAACTTTTAAAATTCATATAGGTGCAATATCAAACCATCATTTTAGTTTTACATGGTTTGCTAAGAAAGAAAGTCCTTAAGTATTCCATCGTGTCCATAATTCACCGAGTAGTTCAAGATCCAATATTGGTTTTGAATCCTCGCCATGTCCGTTCAGCCATTTTCTTTTCAGCACGAGTTTCATTTCATTAAGAGATTTGAACAGCATGCGTTTTTCCTGCATTCTGCTTTGTTTTCCAAGTTTTGTATCATACCCCTTCAATACAATTGATGTCTGCATTTTACACGCTCCTCTTTTTATTCCAAAAACTATCGAAATGTTTGGATTTTTAGTTGTTGTTAGTAGTAAGGTGGGATACCCTACGTACAATGGGAATTAGCATTACAGGGACCCCTGGGACACTCTACGTACAATGGAAATTTAACATGGCGAAAAATCGTGGGACACTCTACGTACAAGGGGAATTTAACATGGCGAAAAATCGTGGGTCACTCTACGTACAAGGGGAATTTAACATGGGGGAATAGAGTTTGGGTTTGTTTAGGGACAAGGGGAATTGAACATGGGATTTTTGTTTTTTAAAAAAAAAATTTTTTAAATTTAAATTTAAATTTAGGCAATGGAAAGGCTATCTCTTTTCGAGAAATATGGCTGGCCCTGAAAAGGGCCTTTGGGTTTATGTTAATGTATTCATTAACATAAAGGGTACCGCATTGGTCTTCTTCTTGTCCTTAGGCTACGTCTCACTGTTGGTCCGTAAATCAGCACTCTTTTCAGGCATCCTTGTGTTTCAACGTAGAACCTACGTATCCACAGGCTGGTGTTTGTCCTGTGGACAACGGTCCACTTGGATCGGACATACATGGGTATGTACGTCCGGAACATCATGGAAGACACAAGCGTAGAAGATTGCACATCGGTCCACATCTTGAAGCGACGAGAACAAGTGAATCAATGCACTGAACTGCGCTTATTTATAGGTAGAGGTAGGATTGAAACGGATTGAGTTCATTCACCAATCCAAACACGCGTTACAAAATTCAGTCAGCCCGCATCCAATCCGAAGAGAGTAGTCTATGACGTCAGTTGGTCTATATAGATTCGCTAGCGCTTGTGTGCAGTCAATCTATGCGACAGTGATTCAACATGACGGAAACTCAGAAAACGATCCATTGGGGTGCACCAGCAGGGGAGACTGCCCAAGGGAACCCGGACTTACTTTCAGAAGAGGTACATTGGGATTTTGTGGATTTTCTTACCTCGCAAGAATTTGTTCCGGAACCTTCGTTACCTTCTTCATTACCGCAAGTGGAGAATTTTAGACAGAGACAGAAAGAAGAATTGGAGAAATTTATGCAACGACAAAAGGAAGCGGAACAAGCTTTTCTCCTACAGCAACAGCAACAGCAACAAGAAGAGGTAAGAAAAAAACAACAGCAACAACAGCAAGAAGAAGTAGCAGCAAAGAAACAAGAGGGTGAAAATCAAACGACTACGGTACTGTTGGACATTTTAGCGGAGTTAAGAAGTCTGAAACAAATGTATCAGACTTCTTTATCACGACCGAAGAGAATACGACCTTCCCGAGCTAAACACGCCAACCCTGTGACTAAGCCTGTCGTACCACCCTTAGTGATTTCACCCCAATCATCAGAAGTAGGCCTTGGCCGTGGCAAAGGCTTAAGGCAGTTAAAGTTGATTGGTTAAACTCACCCCTACACCAAAATAAAAAGGCCCTTTTCAGGGCCACCCACATTTCTCGAAAAGAAATACAATTTCAATTTGCCAATAACTCAAAAATAAACCCCACCCATTTTACCCTTATAGTACGTGTCTGTGTATGAGTGCGTGAGTGTAGCTTCTTATTTTAAAATCAAAACTCAAAGACACTTACCTTATATCATTCATGTATTCTTTTATCCATTATTTTACAATCCAATTCACAATTCACCACAGAACACTTTAATTAAAAGTTCGTACACTTGTTCTTTCTCCTTGTTTAGTCTCTCTGTTTTTTTAATTTCTTCACCGTTTTTTCCTCATTTTCTTCCCTTCTTCTTTTCTTCTCCTGTTTCTTTGCTTCTTTTAAATAGAATTGTCTTCTTTCTTCCTCTTCTTCCTCTGAAGAATCCCTCTCTTCTTCCGAAGAATCCCTCTCTTCTTCTGAAGAATCCTTCTTTTCTTCTGACTCCTCTTGTTTCTTTTTTGGGCAATCTGGAGACCAATGTCCTTTTTCTTTACAATAATAACAGGTATCTTGACTTTTGTCTTTTTTAGCCCCTGTTTTTTTTTCTTTTTTGACGGTCTGGACACTCTGAAGACCAATGCCCTTTCTTCTGACAGATATAGCAAGTATCCTGACTCTTATCTCGAAAGGAAGGAGAGTAGTCCGTCGGCTGGTCTGAAGAGAATTTTCTAATGACCCCTCGCAAAGCTCTGACGAAACGTTCCATCTGGGTAGTCTCTTCCATAGTTCTCCTCGGTTTGAGAGTGAAATGAATAGTGAAAGGACAAGACACACCCTTTTTATATACGCTGGTTTGCCATGACTATAAATTAGTCTATGGTGTTTGAACTTGAGTCATTTGACGTTTTGCACTCAAGATGAAACGATCCTATTCATTCGAGAAGAAAGAAGAAGAAGAAGAAAGTAAGAGGCAGAAACGTGATCTATCGCCTCGTACCAGGGCTGAAATCTTGGCACAAATTCATGCCAGTGATTTTGAAGAGGACATGAGTGAACCAGAATCCGAACCCTCTAAACCAAGTTCGTCACCCTTAGTCAACCCTGAAAAATACTATTCCATTCGAGAGACGGAAAAGCGCTCCTCTAGAAAATTTAGAACCACGGCTTACACCTACACGGTGAAGTTTAAAGATTTCAAGGCCGACGTACCCTTGGAGAAAGCAGAAGGGTTTATCACCGAGATGTGGGATTCTTTGCTCACTGCACTCAAGCGACAATGTCAACCCAAAGAAGACGATCGCTTGACACTATCCATAGATCACGACGGTTTGAAATCCCCTGTTTGGATCGAGTTTAGCAGACCCGCAGAACTGACCCCTTCCAAAGTCATGGACAAGATTCAACACGTACAACAATCTAATGACCAGTTTGACATCACCGATGGTAAAGCCACACTGAAAATGGCTCACGTCTCTCTTCCTCAAGGGACAGGACGCAAAAAGATGTTATTGGTGGACGACCTTCGCAACACCAAAACAAGTCTCGTCCGAATTAACAACCCTCAAGACCAGATGTGTTTAGCTCGAGCCATCGTGGTGGGACGAACCTATGCCAACAAGAATGGAAAAGAACCTGGAACACTATTCAACGTTCCTATCGAGCCAAACAACGAAACGAAGCAGAACTCCTGTTACAACAAGCCGGACTGTCCAAAGACACACCCTGTGGCATTCCTGAGATGCAAAAATTGCAAGATGCCCTAGCTCCACGCTACACCTTGAAAGTGCACCCTCAAGAAATGCGCGGGCCTCTGTTGTTTCTAGGCCAAGATTTTAAGGACGGAAAATACATTCATGTCTATCATCACGATGACCATTTCGATACCATTACCAGTATCACTGGATTCCTGGGATACGGTTATTATTGTCAGAAATGTGATTATGGTTATAACAATCGAGAGCAACACAAGCATTGTGGATTGAAATGCCCAGGATGTTTGGCCTCTCCACCCTGTCTGAGCGAAGAACCAGTGCCTTGTTCAACTTGTCTGCGCACGTTTGTCAGCCCTGCCTGTTACCAGCAACATCTGAAGACGCAAGGTTCACAGCAGAAATGTGCTTGTCAACTCTTGAGATTGTGCCCTACCTGTGGACAAGGCATACTTACCAACAATGCCAAGGCACACGTATGTCGAGGAAAGAAAAAATGTCACATTTGTCACCACATCGTGGACTTGGAACACGAATGCTACATGCAAAAATACCAACCCCCACCAGAGAAAGAGGACGGTCACAAGAAGAAAGGCAATTTCATCTTTTTCGATTTCGAATGCATGCAAGAGACCGGCATTCACATTCCTAATTTCTGCGTGGCTCATCGAGCGTGCGAGAAGTGCATTCAAGAACCTATCTTCAGTCATTGCCCTCGCTGCAGCAAGATTCCCGGAGGGCGTGAAAAAATCTTTCGGGGACCAAACACGTTAGCCGATTTTGCCTAATGAGTCTTAGACCCCATCGACAAGACGTGGAGCCAAGAGGACATCGAACGTTACGGAGATTGTCATCGTCATGCCACAGTGATGGCTCACAATTTCTCCGGATACGATGGACAGTTTCTTTTGAGGTACTATGCGGAACAAGGCACCGAACGTCCTAAAGTGACTTTGAACGGAGCCAAAATCATTTTCATGCAAGTGGGACAAGTACAGTTTAAAGATTCGATGAGTTACTTGGCCATGCCTTTGAGCCGAATGCCTAAAACGTTTGGAATGACAGAAATGGCTAAAGGGTACTTTCCACACTTTTTCAATACGGAAGCCAATCAACATGCTGTTCTACCCCATTTGCCTGAGGCTCACTATTACGACCCCGACAACATGCGTACCGAACAACGAGAAGCTT
Source organism: Sinohyriopsis cumingii (assembly GCA_028554795.2). Taxonomy (NCBI): domain Eukaryota; kingdom Metazoa; phylum Mollusca; class Bivalvia; order Unionida; family Unionidae; genus Sinohyriopsis; species Sinohyriopsis cumingii. The sequence continues at coordinate 64,638,304 of CM068835.1, forward strand.
TCTACGCTTGGTACCAAGCTCACGCCTCGGACCCTTTCGACTTTCAGGAAGAAATGCTAAAGTATTGTCGTTCCGACGTGGACATTTTACGGCGTTGCTGTGGAAAATTTCGAGAACTGTTCATGGAACACGGAGGGGTCGATCCTTTGAAAGAAGCTTGCACCATTGCCAAAGCGTGTTCCTTAGTGTACCGCCAACGATTCATGCCTGAAAACACCGTGGCTGTCATCAGTCCTCAAACGACCCACTATGTCAAGCGTCAATACTCGGTCAAAGCCCTACGTTGGTTACATTACTTGTGCGACAAGGAAGACAAATGGATTCAGCATGCCCGCAACGGAGGAGGCGAAAAGACCATCGGAACATATTCGGCCGATGGCTGGGACTTAGAAAACCCCAAGATCGTGTACGAGTTTAACGGTTGCTTATTTCACGGATGTCCCGTCTGCTACCCTGACCGTGACACTAAAAATCAGTTTTTACAACGGACCATGGAAGACCTGTACCAGGACACTTGTCAGCGACGCCTAAAGCTAGAACAGCAAGGATACCAAGTGGTGGAAATGTGGGAACACGAATACGATCACCGTTTGAAAACCGATCCCGAGTTTAAACGCCTCGTGGAAAGTTGCCAGTTCATGGACCCGCTGAACCCGAGGGATAGTTTGTACGGAGGAAGGACCAATGCCACCTGTTTGCTGTACCAAGCCGACGAAGAGAAAGGAGAAGAAATCAAATACTTGGACGTGTGTTCGCTGTATCCCTACGTGTGCAAATATTGTCGCTTTCCTGTAGGGCACCCGCAATTGCTGACGGAACACATCGACCTGAAAAACATTCGACAATACGAAGGCTTGATCAAGTGTAAAGTTTTGCCTCCCACGAACCTATACCATCCCGTCTTACCTCACCATTGTCAAGGCAAACTGATGTTTCCCTTGTGCCGTACTTGTGCCGAAACGTGCAACCAGGACCAACCTTGCCATCACAGCCAGGAAGAACGTGCCTTGACGGGAACCTCGGTCAGCGTGGAATTGTTCAAAACTCTGGACATGGGATACCAACTGTTAGAAGTGTACGAAATTTGCCACTTTCCCAAGACACAACAGTACCACAAGGGTGACCCTACTCAGAAAGGCATTTTCGCCGACTACGTGGATGCCTTTTTGAAACTGAAACAAGAAGCCAGCGGCTATCCTTCCTGGTGTCACACTCCCGAAGACCAAATACAATTCAAAGAGAAATACTACGCACAAGAAGGCATCTCTTTAGACCACATCGAAAAAAACGAAGGCAGGCGATCGTTTGCCAAAGTGATGTTAAATTGCTTGTGGGGTAAAATGGCACAACGACCGTGTTTACCCAAGACGGAATATTTGACAGAACCTTCCCGCTACTTCCAGATGATTCACGACAAAACCAAATACATGAAACACGTGGACGTCGTTCGAGAGGATTTGATCTTGGTCAATTACGAAGAAGATCTGGACTTTGTACAAGACGACCCTTTTGGAAATGTCATCATTGCAGCTTACGTGACAGCTCATGCTCGCTTAAAATTGTACGAAGCTTTAGAACTGTTAGAAGAACGCGTCCTGTACTTTGACACGGACAGTTGCATTTACATCCATCACCCGATTCAAGAGCACCCTGACATCGAAGGAGACCGTTTAGGAGCCTGGACAGACGAGCATCCCGACGACAAGATTCTAAGTTTCGTCAGTGGTGGTCCCAAAAATTACGGCTACGAATACCGGGACAAACAAGGAGAAGTGCACACGACGTGCAAAGTGAAAGGACTGACTCTGAATCATCGTACCAGTCGAGTGGTCAACTTTGGGGTATTGAAAGAAGCCTTGCAATCTGGAGAGGATGGAAACTTTAAAGTGACCACCTATCAACCGAACAAGATTGTACGTTTACCCACTCACCACATCGTCAGTCGACCCTTGGAAAAAGTCTATCAAATTGTATACCAGAAGCGAGTGCGACTTCCCAATCACTTCACCTTACCGTACGGTCACGTCGTTATTGGTCTGTATATAAAAAAGGAACCCTAGGCAAGATCGATAGTTCATTGTTCATTGAAGTAACTTACCATGTCGTTGACGAAGAAGAAACCAGATTGGTTAGGAGTCCAATGTTGGACATCACCGAGACCAGGGTTTTGAGGCTTGGACACAAGAGGTGGCCTAGTATGCACGAGAGTTATTCAAGGAAAAAAGTTACTTTTCAACCTGTGTTAGTGACGGTGCCAGAAGAACCCGTCACCCAGGACAGGACTGTCGTGGACAGGCCTGAAAGACCCTTTCGGGAGGACACTTGTGTGACCTTACCCCTACTATAGAACTTTTTAGAACTTTACCCAAAACATGTTGTACAGACACTTGTGTTTATTCCACGTTCATGGTTATCATGTGCCTTTTATTCTTGTACTTAAGCCTTTGGCTTTTATGTATTTTTTGTCTTTCGTATTCATGTTTGAAAAAAACATTCAATAAACGTGTTCTGAAAAAGTATATAAACTCTTGTCTTGTTTGTTTTTCGTGTCAAAAGTGACATTTCTCACACCATGGATACCTCTGCTGTCTCTGCTCCCTCTTCCTCTACTGTCAAAGTCATCGACGAACACTTAGATCGTGCCAGTTGGGAGGCTTTGTATCTTCGCCATCCCTTTAACATGCTCATTGCTGGACCTAGCGGTTCAGGCAAAACCGAATTCGTCAAACGTTTGATCGAACATAAACATCATTTGATCGATCGACCCCCTCAACGAATCGTGTGGTGTTACAAAGAGTGGCAATCGGCGTACAGCCTCTTGCGAGAAAGTCAAGGCGATTCCATCGTGTTTGTGGAAGGTATTCCTAAAGAAGACGATGGCATCGTCTCTGACTCCCGTCTAACCCATTTGGTCATTTTCGACGACATGTTAGGAGAAGACGAAGAAGAAATTAAACTGTGGTTCACGCGCAAAGGGCATCACCGTAATGCCAGTGTCGTTTACATCACCCAAAATTTGTTTCAACAAAGTAAAGCCCATCGCACCATCAGTCTCAATGCGCATTACGTGGTCTTGTTTAAAAGCCCTCGAGATAAATCGCAAGTGCAAGTCTTAGCCAAACAGTTAGGAACGCCTTGGTTGACTCAGGCGTACGACGATGCCACTCAAACTCCACATGCCTATTTACTCGTCGATTTGAAACCTACGACTCCCGAGGATTTGCGATTTCGTACCCACTTGTTTCACCACTGGTGCCAAGACGGAGGGCCTGTCCTGTACACGTCTCCGTCCTCGACTTCATTTCACTCCCCATAAAAAATCTATAAAAACCTCAGACCCTTTTTCGTCTGTCTCACTCTCAGTGCGAACATGACGTCCCTTCAGTCGCATCTTCCCGTCAAATTGATTCGTGCCTTCTATGGCATCAGTCGAGAAAAAGATCCACAAACACGAGTTCGTGTCTTAGAAGCTAGTCTCAAAGAAGTCTTACGATGGTTCACGGTGACAGCACGTCAATTACTCCAAGGAATCATTCAGATTCCTCATCAAACCAAACGCTTTTTCGATCGAAACAAAGTCGCTTTGGTCCAACTGGCCGATCCCCGCATCGACACTCAAACCAAAAAACAAATCATTTTGAAACCTGGAGGGAGCGGTACTCTAGAAGGGGTCATCATTCGCTCACTCTTAAGATGGGATCCTAATGCCCCCAAAGTTATCCCCAAGACAAAAGTCCAACGAAGCCCCAAGAAGAAAAAGACCAGGTCCCCAAGGAGAACTTCTCCAGTGGCAGGACCCTCCTCTGACCAGACACCACCACCAACCCGGAAAAAGAAAAGAAGCCCCCAGAAAAAGAAAAGTCCACAGAAAACTAGTCGCAAGAGAGGCACTTCGGCCAGGACGCAACCTTACACTCGCAAACCACGACCTGCCACGGCGGTGACTGCGTCTCCAGCAGCTTCACGTTTGTCCACTTCTCCGTTAATGACACCCAGAACTGAAGAGTACTTGGAGACGTTGATCACACCAAGAACTTCTCCGTTGATGACCCCCAAAAGAACTTCCTCAGTGGCAGGACCTTCCAATTTAGTGGCAGTGGCTGCTGGTCACAAAGTACCTTCTCCCAAAATCAAAGTTCAAGAAAGATCGGGCATGTTACAAAGTTTGCTGGATTTGTCCAAGCAAGAACTGGCTCGATTTAGTCCGTTACGTATCCCTGCACGACGTGTCATGCCTGTCCTCAAACTAATACGACGTAAAGACAATCAGTGGCGACGCGTTCCAGTATAAAAAAGGCCTGTGACCAAGTCGGGTGTCAGTGTTTTTTTGGTGCTCCTGAAGACTCAAAGATGTCACCCTCCAGAAAACCCCAAGGAAAGAAAAGGAAAGGACTGCCACCACGTTTAGCCAAACATGGGGACATGTTATCTGTCCTGTCCAAAGCTTCTCCACCCCTACGAAAAAAAACTCATTCAAACAGCCTCCAAAGAGGTCATCGATACCGTGTGCGAATGTTGTTTGAACGTTTTGAAAGGCACGATCCCTTTGTCCAAACACCAGAAACAATGCTTAGGCAAACATCGTCACGTTCTTCGCCAAATGGTTCAAAAGAAAATTCCCATTCGTCAAAAAAAGAAGATGTTAGTGCAACGTGGAGGTATTTTACCTCTCTTGTTAGGCCCCATACTGAAAGGAGTCTTGGGAGCCATGTTGGGAGGACTGGTGGGAGCAAGATAAAAAGGCCTCGGAAGTTCCAAGATCTCAGAATCGACCCTTGACAACCCCATGGAAGGACGAAAACTAGCTTTAGTACCTTACAAACGATGGATGGAATACCATCGGTGGCAAGAACAACACACCCCGCATTTACCTCCCAATCCCCATTTGAGCGAGATGTCCCAGTTACAACACGAATTGCAGTCCTTGATGGATCGCCAAGATTTGTCCGAAACAGAAAAATCGCAAAAGTACGGTCAACTCTTGCAACGACTGCAACTCTTTCACCAGAAAGCTTTAGACGAAACAGCTCTACCCACTCTGAAAGATTTTAAGACCTTGATGAAAAGTCCAGCACTATCACCAGTACCAGTACCAGTACCAGTACCAGTACCACCAGTACCCGTGACCAAGACAGAAAAAGGAGAAGAAGAGGAAGGGTTTCAAACTCCACCAGAAAAAGTACGCAAGTTAACAACACCACCTACCTCCAGAATTGGATGGATTAAAAAGATGATGGCCACCCCTTCTTCCTCACAAGAGAAAAAGAAAGTGAAGACAGAAGTGAAGACAGAAGTGAAACAAGAACCGATATCCCCCGCTCAGACATCCTTCTCCTCTTCGACACCTATTGCTGGCCGCACACGCAAAGCATTGCAGTCCAAGAAAATACCCCAAGAGAAAAAGAGTAGCATCCTCCAAGAGTGGGTGTCTTATTAACACACCAACCAACACAAAAAAATGGAAAAAGTCTTAGCCAGCATTTACTACGATCCCTCCCATCCTGTAGGTTACGCAGGAGTTCAAAAATTGTATCGTGCTGCCAAAACTCGACTGAAAAGTCTCCGTTTACCTCAAGTGCAACAATGGTTACAAGAACAAGCTACCTACACTTTACACAAACCCATTCGACGCAAGTTTGCCAGAAGTCGCACCCGAGTGGAAGGCATCGATCATCAATGGCAAGCCGATTTAGCCGATGTCTCTCATTTGGCCAACTACAATCGTGGCTACAAATATTTGTTTTGTGTCATCGACGTCTTTTCCAAATTTGCCTGAGTCGTGCCCTTGACTTCCAAATCGAGCAGCGAGTTAGTGCGAGCCCTGCAACGGGTGTTGAAACAAAGCGGTCGTCACCCTCTTCGATGGCAAACGGACAAAGGCACCGAATTTCTGAACCAAGCTTTCCAAAAAGAATTAAAGAAACGTGACATTCATTTTTTTACCACCGAGAATCCCGAAACCAAAGCCAGCATCGTGGAACGTTTTCAACGCACTTTGAAAGAACGCATGTGGAAATATTTTACGCATCACCACACTCTGAAGTACATCGACATCTTACCGCACCTGGTGCAAGCGTACAACCAATCTTACCATCGAAGCATCGGACGTGCCCCGCAAGACGTGACTCCCGACAACGAAGTGTTGGTGTTTGAGCGTCTGTTTGGTACGTCCCCGACGAGGGCTGTCACCAAGAAAAGTGGAGAGTTGGCCGTAGGAGATTGGGTGCGCATTGGCAAAACCAAACGCACTTTCGACAAAGGTTACTTACCTAACTGGACGACCGAATTGTTTCGTGTCACTGGACGAGTGCATGGCCGTCATCCTGCCGTCTATAAATTGGAAGACATGAACGGAGAAGTGCTCAAAGGAACGTTTTATTTGCCCGAGTTACAACGTGTCACCAAAAAAGAAGACGACGTGTACGACATCGAAAGCATTCTCGAACGCAGAACCCGTAAAGTGGGCAAACGACGTGTCAAAGAAGTCAAAGTACGTTGGAAAGGATATCCACCCAGTTTTGATTCTTGGATCGACGCTTCGCAAGTCATCGACTATAAAAAGAAGTGACCATCATGCCCTTTCACACAGCAGACGCAGCTACGTCGATCACTCCTCCTTCACCTAGTTCTTCTGTGGAAGATTTACAAAAACAACCCTTGTGGGTGTGGTGTGGAGAACGTGTGCCTAAAACGCAAATCGTCTTTTTCTGCCAAATCTTCGTGGTGTATTGTGTCATCGGGGCAGCCATCGCCAATTTGAGTTTGCAACAAGGAGACAAACAATTGTGGACCATTTTATTGAGCAGTTGCATCGGTTACCTGCTTCCTAATCCCTCCCTGAAATTCACCTCGAACGGGAACCCCGGGAACCTTGTGTCCATTGCCAGTGCCAGTCACCACTTCAATCACAACCAGAACCCCATTTTGGGCGGATACACGCCTCTGACGTCCAGCAACCCCTCGGACAGCCACAGAACTCTGGAATTATGAGTCACCAAAACCAATTTTACTTAACTTTACCCAGTGACAGTTCCATGGAGGTGTTTCCCAAGAACACGTTGTGCTGTTACACGGCCAAATTACCTCAGGCCATCCAGTTAGATCACGAAGCCCATTGGGAAGTGGCTTTAGTAGAAATGATTCACCCGACCCAAGTCCTCAATGTCCTTCCCAATCAAAATTATTTTGATGTGGAAGTTCATGACGAGCAAATGCAACAGTGGATGGATAGCAATGTCAAATATGACAAGAAAACCCGTACACAAAAGTACACCACCTATCACTTGTTCATTCCTCCAGGCTATTATTTTAGTGGTCAACATTTGGTCAGCACCATAACCTCCAGGTTTAATGTCGTGTTTCTGAAAGCTTTGGAGCATGTCAACAAAAATGTCACCATGGAGTACCACAAAACAGCTCGTCGCTTCTTGATGAAATTTGAACGGAGTAAAATCCTGTCCATTTTATTTTGTCCTGAATTGTATGACATGTTGGGCGGAGACATGGACATGAGAAAGACCATGATGAAGAAAAACGAATTACCCATCGTTTACGACAACGAGTCTTTTAGCAAGTTATTTCGTGCCCCGTTAGAACTGAACCAAGGACTGAATTTGATGTTTGTGTATTCCGATGTGGTGGAGTACAACGTGGTGGGACACACCTCCGTACCGTTACTGCGTGTCATTCCTTTCAAAGTGGATTCTGCCACGAACACTGACGAGGAAGGTGGAAACACTTACCACGTCCACCGCGAATTTGTCCATCCTCACTATTTGCCGGTCAGTAAGTCGTATTTGGACACGGTCAACATTCCTATAAAAGGAGATCTGGGACAAAATATTCCATTCACCAAAGGAAAAGTCACGGTGAAACTCCATTTTCGAAAACGGTTCTCTCACGACTCTTAAGTCATGTATCCAGTGTACCGAGGGGTTGCTCGACAGCGAGGACACGGCTTAGGAGATATGTTAAAATCGGCCTTTCGTTCGGTGGCCCCGGTGTTGAAACCGATGGTGACACGCGGATTGCACGCCTTGAAAGATGCGGCACTGACGCAAGGCAAAGAATTTCTCCAAAATGTCATCATCGACAAACAAAACCCTAAAGAAGCCTTCATGAAGGCAGGCAAAAATGTCTTGCTGCAAACGGGCAAAGACATTTTAGGCCAACGAGAAACACCTATAAATGCCCTGCACGCTACCGAGTCAGGCATTCAGCAAGGACAAGGCAGAAAGAGACGACGAAGAAAACACCCTTTCACCAGACTTCAAGCGAGAAAGGCCAAGAAAAGAAGAACCGTTCGAGACTTAGACGTTTTCGATTATTGAGAAAAGAGACAAAAAAATGATGCACCGAGAATCTTGCGCTTGTTCCAAGACGGAACTGGATCTGTTTGCCATGCCCCCTACCATGATGACCATGCAAGAATCCCAGTGGGTGGAATTTCACCCCGTCTCCTCACTGACCGATTCCGCTCCCATCGAGTTTGAAATCAAAGGACAGCCCGAAGATTACATCGATCTGAATAGCAGTTACTTGTACCTGAAAGTCAAAATTCTAGATAAGACTGGAGGTGCTATAGACGATGAAGCAGTAGCTCCCGTCAACAATTTCATGCATTCCTTGTTCAGTGGAGTGGACTTGTACTTGAATAACAAACTGGTCAGTAGCAGCATGGATACTTACCCTTATCGTGCCTACCTGGAAAATCTCTTGACGTACGGAATAGATGCCAAGAACACTCATCTCAATGCCTGTGTGGTATGGGAAGCTGACGAACCTACCAAGTTTGAAATATTGGAAACTGATGGAAAGAAAGACAACAATGATGGATTTGTAGAACGAAGAAAGAGAATTACGGGAGCCGACACAAGTTTAGAACTGATGGATCGTTTGCATTTGGACATGTGGTTGCAAGAAAAGTATTTGCTGAACGGGGTGGATGTCCGCCTGAGACTGAATCGTAGCAGTGCCGCTTTCCATTTGATGGCTGATAGTGACGGTTACAAAACCAAAATCCTAGAAGCCAGACTCTACGTACGCCGTGTGGAAGTGTTACCTAAAGTGGGAAACGACATCAGTCAGACGTTGAGCAGAACGACCGCCAAGTATCCCATACGACGCGTGGAAGTGAAAACCTTCACCATTCCCAAGGGACAGCGATCCATGATCGAAGATCATCTGTTCCAAGGACAGTTACCCAAACGTTTGATCGTTGGTATCGTCGAGAAAACAGCCTTCAACGGAGCTGCCGAAAAAAATCCTTTCTACTTTCAACACTTTGGCGTGTCCAAAATCGAAGTCAGTCGCGATGGCAAGACCTTGTGTACCCGACCTTTCGAACCTGACTTTACCAAGAAGAATTACTTGAGATCGTACTTGTCCCTGTACGAAGCCACCGGACAGTTAGGAACCAATACCAGTCACGGTATTACGTACGAGGATTATGCAGGAGGCTACGCTTTGTGGGCTTTCGATTTCACTCCAGACCAAGGCAGTGACGAGGGACATTTCCACCCTATAAAATCCGGCCAGATTCGTGTGGAAATTCAGTTTAAAGACCGAGACCCTGATGAAACGGTGAACGTCATCCTGTATGCAGAATTCGATAATACCATAGAAATCAACAGTTTGAGAGAAGTCATCCTAGATTACTAGAAACCATGGAAGACTGTTATCCCTCTTTACCTAGTGGAGAAACTTTAAAGATGGAATGTGATGAGACTGTGGAAAAAATGTTGTGTTTTGAAAAAAAATTGTTTGATGTTATGATGTTGGATTATTGTTAAAAATGTTAGAGTTGTTGTTTAGTGTTAAGTGATTTTTGAATAAAAAATGTTGTGTTTTGAAAAAAATGCCTTTGTCTTTTGTTTAGCTATAAGAATGTTGGATTGATGCTCTTTCATTTCTTACTATCCCTCTCATGACACTCACTAAACGTTGCGACTCAAAAACCGTGTGGGGATGTTTTCCTTCACGTCCGCGCTTTGACTTTAAGAACCGGGTTGTTTCCAGTCTAACCATCCATTGTCGACTCATCCTGCTAAGAAGATGTGCTCCAAACTAGCTAAACTCAACGAAGCCTACGTGAATTTGCATAGGGTCAGACACAGTCTGATACCGAAGCCAGAAGAAATAGAGAATGTGAGAATGTTAAAAGTCACTGAAGACCTGATAGAAGAGCTCTTCAGAGAAGAAATGAACAGGGAGAAAGAAGAATGGACAGAGAAGTACAGACTTCAGAGACAGCAGCAACAGCAGCAACAACAACAACAACAGCAGCAGCAGCAGCAGCAGCAACCTGAACCTGACAGAGGCTTTGTCGATTGCCGTATCGACACCAAAGAGTTCTTCTTTTCTTTCCGAAGAAGCAGACCTATCGCCAGAAAGTCTATCCTCAGAGGACATCGCATTCTTAGAAACTAAAAAAAGAATGCCATAGCAAACAAAAAAAACAGCCCTTTTCAGGGCTACCCCAATACTCTAGAAAAGAAATAACGATCGATTTGCCAATGTGTGTAGGTAGAGTAGTGTGAAAATAAACACTAACTCTTTTTTTAAAAAATGTGAGGGTATGTGTTTGTGTGTTAGTAAGTGCTTAAGTAAGTTGGTATGAATAGTAGATTAAAATCATGTTTTTTTTGGTGTTTGAGGTGTATATTTGGAGTTAGATTGGATTGCTTTGCGTATGTGGATAGTCTATTGAAGTGATTTATAAAAAATTTTAAAATAGTGATGGGTAGCATAAAAAAGTGAGTGAGTGTTTCTTTTAGGTCCGCGCGTTGATGGGTTATGATCCAGGTAAGATCAATTTTATGTTTTTAGGGGGATGTTTTCCATCACGTCCGCGATTTCACTATAAATTGAAACTCGTTCGGCAGTCCAGCTACCCTTGTTGATTGATCAACACCAAAAATGAACACGAGACTGGAGAAACTGTTGGAACTTCATGTGCATCTGGAATATGCCAGGCGCATATTAAATGAACTGGCCGCGGAAGCCATTGTGGAGGAAGGATAAGAGAGGAGGAAAGAAGAAACAAAGAAGAGGAGGAGAGAAGATATAAAGAAGAAGAGGAAAGAAGATACAAAGAGGAGGAGAGAAGATACAAAGAAGAGGAGGAGGAGGAAAAGGAGAGAAGAAGAAGAAATTTCAGAATCCCAGAGAGCGAAAATTGGGATTCTGAAGCGACATATCCTGCCTCTGCTCTCTCCCCCAAAAAGGTAAAAAGTAACTGGGGGACAAGATGTGTATGCGGCGCCAGGCCTGGAAGGTGCCACCATTAACCAGGTGTCCATGAAGTTCCAAACAAAAAAAACAGCCCTTTTCAAGGCTACCCAATACTCTAGAAAAGAAATAACCATCAATTTGCCAATGTGTGTATGTAGAGTAGTTTGAATATAAACACTAACTCTTTTTTAAGATAGTGTGAGGGTATGTGTTTGTGTGTTGGTGCTTGTAAGAGCTAAGGTATGTTTGTGTGAATAGTAGATTATGGGTTTCTTTATTGTTTCTTACCGTAGGTGAAGAGTATAGTTTGGGTTTTGTAACCGCTCACGTACGATTGTGTGGATAGTAGATTATGGATTTTGTTTATTGTTTCTTAGCGTATGTGGAGAGTATAGTTTGGGTTTTTATTATATGAAATGAGAAAGTAGGGGGATGTTTTCCTTCACGTCCGCGCGTTGTTTGGTCATGATCTAGGTAAGATCAATTTTATGTTTTTTAGGGGGATGTTTTCCATCACGTACGCGCTTTCACTATAAAACTAACAGTGTTGGTCATTGGAGCCCATTCTACGGAATAAGCAAACAAGAAGATGCCAGCAGCTTCAGCTTTATACAACGATCTTATGGGAAGTTGGTATTGGATGGTAGATGGATTGAGTGTAGCAGAAAGGGTTGAACAGGAATGGAGGTATGCAGTGACAAAAGACTTCGTCTCAAGACAAGTAACCAGCCTACACTTATCAGTAAATATTGTAAAAGAAATGATAGAGGATGAGGAGAAGAGAATCAGAGGTTTAATTAACCTACCGTATGTGAAAGTGGGTAAGTTAAAAGAAGCAATAGATCATGTGATGAGTGCAAGGTGCTTTCTAGAAGACATTGCAGAATGGACAGATTGGTGTTTCGCGAAGTGGGGGTTAGAAAAACTTAAGAAAGCTGAAGAACTAATGAGGAATGTGCTGACCGAAGAGGTCAAGAAGATCAAAGAAAAGTGGTCAAAGGAAAGAAAAGAAGAAGAAAATAGAAAAAAAAAGGAAGAACTAGAAAAACTGAACACAAACTGGATGAAAATCCAAGAGAAGTTCCGGGCCATGGGCCACCCGGACTGGATGCCGGAAACAGAAAAGAAGAAAAAGAAAGGAATGATGGACAAAATAAGAGGATGGTGGAAAAAGTTAAGAAGTTAAAAGAAGAAAAAACCCAAAGGCCCTTTTCAGGGCCAGCCATATTTCTCGAAAAGAGATAGCCTTTCAATTGCCTAAATTTAAATTTAAATTTAAAAAATTTTTTTTTTTTTAAAAAAAATCCCATGTTCAATTCCCCTTGTCCCTAAACAAACCCAAACTCTATTCCCCCATGTTAAATTCCCCTTGTACGTAGAGTGACCCACGATTTTTCGCCATGTTAAATTCCCCTTGTACGTAGAGTGTCCCACGATTTTTCGCCATGTTAAATTTCCATTGTACGTAGAGTGTCCCAGGGGTCCCTGTAATGCTAATTCCCATTGTACGTAGGGTATCCCACCTTACTACTGTTGTGGCTGTTGTTGTAGGGTTTAACAGCATTTTTCAGCACACGATAGACTATACATGGCAGCCAGTACAAATGGTGGATCAAGAACCCTGGAAAACCGCAGAAAGAACCACCGACCCACACGAAGCTACTGGCAAGCTTTATCACATATCCACATTGTCTAAACCCGTTGATTTTTAGTATATTGCAAGTTTTTTTTAGTATATTCGGAGATTGGTTTAAAATAGTTGCGTTTATCTATTAATTAAACAGTGTCTGCTTCTTAATTAGTTTTCGGTTTATTTGTTTTATATGATTTTTGCTGTTAATGCATCTATTTCGTAGTCATGAAATAACCTTTACAAGAAGGTTATTAAAAGAATGTGCACATGAAAGACATAGTTATCAAATTCGGTCGTTTCTTTTCTCATGACATTTCTATTTTTTTTCTACAGAATAACTAAATTTAGCATGCTTTCAATTGCTGAAACAAACAACTGTAAACAGAAAGGAATATGATTTTTTCAGAAACTCACTATATCCTGAAACAATCAGAATGTTTTGCTGAGCTGTTTTATCAAAAGCCTAATTCAACTCCTTGGAATATAATCGGTGTCCAAATTCGAGAGCAACATTAAAAGCTTGCATATTCTCGTCTAACTCTCGACGTTAGATGAGCATTCAACATTTCCATTATGTTATAACTTTATCAGTTTCATTCTTAAGATATGAAGCAAAGATACCCTTGCCAGCAATTATCCCACCTGAAGAAAGATATAACATTGTTGCCAGCAATTATCCCACCTGAAGAAAGATATAAAATTGTTGCCAGCAATTATCCCACCTGAAGAAAGATATAAAATTGTTGCCAGCAATTATCCCACCTGAAGAAAGATATAACACTGTTGCCAGCAATTGTCCCACCTGAAGAAAGATATAACATTGTTGCCAGCAATTGTCCCACCTGAAGAAAGATATAACATTGTTGCCAGAAATTATCATACCTGAAGAAAGATATAACATTGTTGCGAAAATGATGTCATATTCTTGAAAAGCAGAATTAACGCAGCTGTCTCATCATACAGTTAGTTATAATCACCATTTTCGATGTTGCTTTACTAATATGACACAAAGCTGAAGCCTAAAAATGAATGCATTAGGAATTTAAACATTTATATCAGAAATTGGAGTACGACCACCAGATGGCTTATCCAATCAATAGTTTGATGTGGTGACCTCTCTAGGGTTGAGGCGCGATGATCATGCTTGATCCATCGTTGAAGTCAATCGTATACTCATTATTCCCACTATGAAAACAAAGTCATATGGACAGCGTTCTTTTGCATACCAGGGCCCAGCAACGTGGAATGAATTGCCCACTGAACTTAGACACAATGACACAGTAATCCCATTCAAGAGTGCTCTCAAAACGCACTTATTTCGACTGCAAGAACAAACTTAAAGACCTAATAATGTTTCCTACTATAAATATTCTCAGCATGTTATATTTTCTAATTTCATGGTGTTTATTTTTGTAATCATATCATTATTTGTTTTGTATTTTATAGGTGTTGTCTAATGTTGTAAAGCTCTTAGAGCTTTTAAAGATTAGGCGCTATACAAAGTTCTCATTATTATTATTATTATTATATATTTATATATACTTTCGTTGGGTAGCATTTACTAATTGCTTGCGTCTTCACGTCTACAGATTAAATGTTAATGCTTGTGCTGTTTCCTGGTTATGGTCAAATAAAAGTGTATATGTTGAAAAAAATTAAGTTTTCTATATATAAGCTTAGAGCTTAAGTGATTATTGATCCTGTTGATGTTGTTGTTCTTGTTTTGCCGCCAGCACAAGCTGAAGAGCTAAGAAAAAAACAAATACACATTTGCAATGTCGACAATTTGTGCAGGCAATTTTTTAAATACGTTCATGCTATCATACATTTACTAACTTAGATGTTGGCTTGTGACCGTGTTTTTATGTCAATTGTTATAGCGGTTTGCCATCATGCCTATATTCAAATAAAATTACTTTTACATTGTAAATGGGGTTTCGTGCATTTAACTTAATTTCTACAGATTTTATGATCTTTATTAACCGATCGATTTATCATTTATTTTCGTTTAATTTTTAAACGTGCTAACTTGAGAGCATTCCTAGAACTCCCAAATCGTGTACCATACATGTTTTATTCCAAAGCTATTAATTTGTAATATTGTGTAAAATAATTTACTCCAAATTTATGCAAATTAACACAAAATTCATGCAATGTGAGCTGTGCTTTTATATCAGTATTTCTCATAAGGAAAATGACAGTAACGTCTTAGAAATGATTGCGGGTCTAGTCAGCCAAATGTCTCAACGTGGAAGATCTTTGTGGCCAAATAACACGCTAGAAAGCCATTTTTGAATCCTTAATAAGGAAAGCATAATAGAAACGCAATTTCCTTGCCAAATTTGACCTTTTGTGTAAATAACACAAAGTAGTTAGTAAAATATCAAGTAAATAATCTCTATGATTGACGACTACATTGAAACCATGCGTTGCGGTACCGAAAAAAGAACGAGCTGATCCCGCCTTTTTCAATTTCCGGCGGAACAAACAACAGTGGATTAAAGGGTCAGTTTCACAATTCAGATATCTTTCTAGCAATGGATGTATTCCCTCAGTATAGTATTCATTTAACTTGAAGCCCGAACAGAGAAAACACACAAGCACTCAACGGCAGTTGTATATGTGTTCGCACTGTGGCTTATAATTATTTTAATTTTGACATGTACATTCTGGTGGTTATGTAATATTGATACTGGCAGATAAATTTATATGCTAATCTGTCTCCTCAGATGATTTGATGTTTATCGTATCCAAATTAAACATAGATATTCGGATACACACTTTACACCATGGTTAAATTATAAATCGCTAATTAGCTTAAATGACTAGACTATATCAATATTTCTTCTTTATATTCATCACCAGTTGTTTCATCTTTACGTTTTAATGTTAAAAATGGTCAGAAAAAATCAATGAAGTGTTTTCGCTTAATAGTTGTGAAAAATGGAGACGGTACCGTCGTAAAAACAAGTGAATATGTTTGTCAGCGCCTTGTAACTTCAGACTGGTAAGGTACCTTAAATAGATTATCTGCAGACAGGTAGTTATTTCTTATGATCGGATCTTTCTCCAGACAATTATAAATCCACTGTACACTTGTGATAAGAAAAAACATCACCTCATCAAGCCCATCGTTCTTCTCTTATCTCACTCCCACCCCCCGCAATCAATAAAAATATGATCTCTCCTCCCGGTACAACATCTGCTGACATTCGAAAATATACATACATAATTTTGATAAGGTACATCCGCGTACTTTAAATTTATCTTGTCATCCAATTGTCAGTGTTTGTTTTACTATTGATGCATGCATAAGATGATCTATGCCTGGGTCCCCTCCTGTACTTATTTCTTCTTTTTCTTCAATAAATCATTCTTCTAAAAACGAATTTATTTTCGTTGCTCTGGGCTAATATATAATCAGCATCATTTGAGAGTAAAAACCTAAACTTACTCTCTTATGTTGGTAATATTAGTCATGTTTACTGGAAATTCGGTTTACACGTACCGTGTAAGAAATATATCCCTTTCGATGGCTACCTTTGGGCTCGGGATGTTGGCTCCATGCTCTATGCTGAATATGGTAGGAGGCGTCTCATGGAGACAACCTGCTCGACCTTGCCTGAAGTGGGTTGAGTCCTGTGGAGTGGAGTACCTGACATTGGTTGCGTCCATTGTCTGTGGAGTGGATTGCCTGACGCTGGTTGCATCTTGCGTTGGTGTAGTTAAGGCATATTGTAGGTGAGCAGAGGAGACTCCGAATTTGTCCAACCTACCACTTCAGCTTTTGCATGTCACCTGATTTTTTGAAAAGCACCTCTGTAACCTTTCTTATCAGCTACTCATATTGTCAGAAGAGTCTGGTCTGATCAACCGATGAGTCACACTAAGCTTCAAGGGTTATGTCAGTGGTAGCTTCAGTTTTCGCAGGTCACCTGTGTTTGAAAAGGTACCTCTGTAATGTATATTATCACTGTTACAAATGAAATAGCTAATATCTAATAGTGGCGGTGGCCATGGTGTGTCTACTAAGTGTTCTATTTAATTTGAGTTTATTACCCTCTGTAGCCCTGACATGGGAAATGTAATACAATAGTATGAATTTGTTCCCCTGTTGGGATCCTCAGAGGGTGGGGGATGCAGAAGGTTGCATTGAGTCTCAAATGTTTTAAAATCTCAGATCTCAGACAATATCCCAAGTGAAACGAATCAAGCTTCGCCAAAACGACAAAAACCTCCCACCATCACTTACAGTAATATCTATATTTGGTTTACATCGGTTGAAGTCGTTTTCGAAAATATCTGAATTAACCTTTTTGTTCATAATCTCTTGCAGTTCTATAACTGCCACAACTATGGCAGCCACTAAAGTTGGCTGCAAGAGCAAACCGGTGTGCCACTGACCTGGGCAAGAAAGCCACGCTGGATCGTCCTGCAATGACAAAATATCTTGTTCGAAACGCATGGCGATCATTTCTCACAGCCCAAAGGTTACCTTAAGGAGAAGCAATAGAAGAAACTTTGCCGGAAGATCCTATGCAAACGCATCTGGAATGGACAATAAATTTCCCACAGACGAACAAAAGTCTGGTCCCATATGGAAATGCATTCTTAGAACCATTGAAAATCAAATAAAAGAATGTATTGAACGTAACAAAATATTCACAGATCATACCAAGTTCTGCAGCAACTTTGAAAGTCTTAAACATATAAAAACTGGAGAGCGCACTGATACCGTGACATAGAAACCTCTCAGGAGTCTCGAGCTTCCACCATTGACATAAATGTTTGAAACCCTAATATAGTACAGTTGCAAGAGTTTAAAATCAGATGTTGACGACACAAATCTTCTGCATATGGAACCTGACCAATAGCTATATACATTAAGTAGACCATATTTAAATAGAAAACTAGAGGTAATCTAAAAATAAAAATATAACCCACAACCTTTTCAAGAAATTTTCATAATACGTCTTCAAAAGTGTCCATTTTCATAAATACCAAAATTTATTGTAGACAAATGAGCAGTATAATAAATGCAGGGCATATTAGCTCGTCTGTCCATATACAAAATTCTTACATTTGGCTCATTATCTTCCTCCAAGCATTCCATTATATCAGTTGGATGTTGACTGACTATGTTGTTGAACAGTTACCAAAACATTTCTTCTAATTGGTGACTGTAGCGGCTGCAGTGCACGTTGGGGCTGGAAAGTTAAAGATAGGGATTCATTGCTTTTACTTGACATCTATTGCGAAGGTGGCACAGGCTCCTTCGCAGTATGGACAACTTTCCATTATACTTATGATGTAATGCTCTCAAAATTTTAATGGCTATGGCAAAAATGGAGATTCACCAAAGCGGATTGAAGCGTTTTATTCCTGGTGCTAAACAAGATTGACATCATAGATCGTTTGGGAAACGTAGTGGATTCGATCTGCTAAGGTACATATATGCTTCAGAATGTCGAGGGTGATGCAACACAAGAATTCCTCGGTTCGTAAACATGTGTGTAAACCACAGGTTGGTGCTACTTGCAAAGACCGGAAAATGGTCTTAGAAATTTAAATGCAATTCCAAGAACTGACAATCTGAATAAATACCGTTTATACAGAGAGAGTCAGATGAAAACATGCAGATCCCGTGTCTTTACGTTACAATTTCTCTCCTCTGTTAAATTATTCCAAACATGGCACAGAATCGCGGTTGAAAACAAAACCACTGTATCACACAAACTTGACTTTCAAAGTTATTTACACGTTTCGCAATCAACCTTGTTCAATTTTGATCTGTAACTGAGCCCATGAAGTTAGTTTGAACTATTAATTATTAAATATATTTTAAAGTGGTCGCTACCAAATAGGTCAGGATGCAGGTAGGTGTACGACTTATCATGATAAAGGCTTTTTTATTTTGAAAAACTCTCTCTCTCTCTCTCTCTCTCTCTCTCTCTCTCTTTGAAATTTTAATAGCCCCTATATGTATGGTGGCCGTTAAAGTATCCGAGGAACAACATCAGGTTGAATGATGGGAGTGCTAGAGGGAGATATTTTGAACAAAGTACAAGATTTTAATGTAACGAGACACGAATAGCCACAACTTGTAAAGTAGTACTGATAATTATTCGGCTGAGAGGAGTATTATTATTAATAATAATAGACACTCCAACATCAGTTTATCAGCATATCTGGAACAGCTGCTGTACTTGTTGGAGCTGTTTGATCATTTACATTAGGTAAAAGACTAATTTTACCAATATTTGCCTTTTAACCTTGACAATTCCACTGTATTATAGCGCCATCCACATTAATGACATGGGTGGAAGTATGGGACTTCAAGGAACCTTAACTCTAGACTTCAAACGTATTAAAGAGCTTGACAGTTTATTCAGATCCTTTCTGGTAGTTCTAGCAGATATTTAATTCCTCCCTTGTATGGTGTAGAGCATGCATTTCTTCTGTCGGCTGCTCTTTTGCTGGACCGAACTTTACAGGCTTCTTAGTAGTAGAGCTGGGAATCATACTTGTCTTACTGATTTTGTTTCCAATGGAAACTTTGAATCTCTTAAATTATAGCCACACTCAAAACTTTCAAGTGCATTTGACAGCTCAGATAAAGAATATTTCATCATCTTTCCACATTCTATTTCCACAGTGAATGGACTGTAGAATTATCCCAGATCAAACTTATGACCGTGACTGCAAAAATTGATTCTAAAACAAACAAAATCCTGGACATACACACACTCCGCCCTCCAAATATCCTACAAAATGACTTGGAAAAATTCACTGGAACAGTAACCCCCAGAACGAAAACCACTTAAAAAAATAATATACTAGAAGTCATATCAGCTGATTTAGAAGCTTATTTACTTTAAAGTCATTTAAAAAGAGGAAGGCAAAACATTGTTCACACTGTATTAATACTAACAGAAGAAGCTGACGTTCAATACAAAATGTTTAAAATTTAACGTAAGAAGAAGTTTTCAAACATTGTAAATAACGTCATAGTTAAGATTGTTATAGATTTTCCGTTCAGAGAAGACAAACACATTGCCACCACATTTGCTACGACATACCACATTTAATAAGAAATATTGCGCAAAATGCCAATCAAGCAGTGCATCATGTCTCTGTTTGCAAAGTACAATGTATGCATTGTAATTAGCATATCACTGACTTGGATGTTCAAATTGGTGCCCAAAGAGCATCTGTATACAGTGGACCTGTTATATCTGTACGACGGATAAAACTTCCAAACATAGGGATGGGAGTAATCCATGTTTGTTTGAAAGGCCTATTCCAGCTCTCAACGGAGTTACTGGTGAGTAGAAGATATGAGGTAGATAGGTCAAACACGTTCCACATTGCGATATAAAAAATCGGTTGTTTGTCACCCATGCCTCGGTGATCTACCGATGTATACATTCTTAAGGTAGTCCGTGATTGGTCTAGGAGGGTTCCCGATGCCGAAAATAATGTTATAGGCATCACTGACTGAAGCAAATGGCACAAACGCTATCAACGCTATGAGATGAACATGTAATGCTAAAAATTCGTTACTTTTGAATTTTGCGATATATATTCGAACTCAAACTGAAGAATCAATCTTTTTACAACAGGATTTGGATATGTGTCATGGATAACGTTAATTGCCGCTCTTTCACAATATCAGGATATGGGGGCTCTGCACTAGTCGATGTAACATTTCAGTGCATGTCATCTGTTGCTTATTCGTTTGGAGAATGTACGCACATAGTATAAAACTTGCGCTTGTCACTGAATGAATAGTGTGGACTTGCTCGATAGGACAGCTGCCCCATCAGAGCATTTCATTGTATCTCTGGTAACAAGATTCTAAGATGAGTCGACATTCCCTTTAATGGTTACTGGATCTGTGTATTGTACTAACTTAGTACCTACCAAAATGAAATGAACAGGTGTTAAACAACTAGTCCACTCATCAAGGAAATCCGTTGGATTTATTGTCAAAACAGTGGAAACGACAGAAACCGGATTGTGATTGGGAGAGGTGGTAATGTCGGGGTCTTTTTCTCCCATGGGTGTTTTCACCAAATACTCTTCAAATTATAGTTAAAATCTATTTTTAAATATCATTCGGATTCCACATTTGCGAGAAATGCTTGCAAATACTCAGAACGATTTATACATTCTGTTTAGTTTCAGAATACTTATGAGGATAATTTATAAATGTTCCTTTGGAACTTTTTGTCATTGTCTGACCTTGGCTACTTTTAAAGCTTTACTCATAAATAGACCGTATCAGTCGCAACAAGGCGATTCATTAT
Organism: Sinohyriopsis cumingii; assembly: GCA_028554795.2. Lineage (NCBI taxonomy): Eukaryota > Metazoa > Mollusca > Bivalvia > Unionida > Unionidae > Sinohyriopsis > Sinohyriopsis cumingii. The sequence continues at coordinate 64,659,478 of CM068835.1, forward strand.
GACTTGGTGTGGTGTTTATATGGCACAGCAACACGTGTAGGTTATTTAGTGCTGAGACAATTGAAGAAACAGGTTCCGTGCGCAGGGCACATCACTATCATCCACTCGTGCTTATTGGATGGTAATGTCTAACCAGGTCCATTCGCTATGGAGTCCGGCAAGCTAATCTCTGAGTCACTGAGGCTCCTGATCCAATATAACATAATCATATCTAGATTGGTAGTACTGAGACAGTACAATCGCAAAATAAGTAAGGCTTCTTTTAGATAATAAAAAAACAGAACCTCTCTGGCAATTTTAAAACAAAAGAATACCAGTTATCTCTGTGTTCTCGATACATTTAGCTAAAATAGCACATATACCTTGAACAATTTTCCTTTAGATGAAACAAAAGACTGGAAAAGATATGCTCTTCAAACAAAGCAAATATTTGATCTGGCGCATTGGAATAAGATTAACAGGTTTCCAACCTTTTCAATGCCACGCCCAGCTTAACTTTTGTGACCATTAATTGGTTCAATTGTTTTTATTAAAAAAGAATACCACATTTGATAGTGTGGCATAAAAGATTACTAAGAGTAATTTAAGAGTCATTACCTTTATTCCAAATTTCGCAATAATTCATAAACTCCTTTCTATGGTTAGAGCGTAAGTAATGGTCATATTAAGCAAGTAATGGTCATATTAAACAAGTAATGGTCAATTAAGCAAGTAATGGTCAATTAAACAAGTAAAGGTAATATTAAACAGGTAATAGTCATATTAAGGAAGTAATGGTCATATTAAGTAATGGTCATATTAAAGAAGTAATGGTCATATAAGTAATGGTCATTTTAAGGAAGTAATGGTCATATAAGTAATGGTCATATTAAGGAAGTAATGGTCAGATAAGTAATGGTCATATTAAGGAAGTAATGGTCAGATAAGTAATGGTCATATTAAGGAAGTAATGGTCATATAAATAACGGCCATATTAAGGAAGTAATGGTCATATAAGTAATGGTCATATTAAGGAAGTAATGGTCATATAAATAACGGCCATATTAAGGAAGTAATGGTCATATAAGTAATGGTCATAATAAGTAAAGGTCATGCTAAGCAAATAATTGTCATATTAAGCAAGTGAAATGCTCTTCCTCGTATCATATGCAATCATTCATTCTGACTATAAAAGGAAGAGATCTGTGAAAGAAAGCCATGCGTATATTTACGAGACCTATCATGCGTAGCGAGGAATGAAACAAACTGTGTACTACCTATTTTGTTATCAATCCAGACTGTAAGAATATCCGAGTTGTGCTATGATAGACACCCAGCGATGACTAAGCCATTGGATTGAAGCAGGAAAAAAATACAATCTATTATCCGCACATCTGGCTTCACAAAAATATTTGTAAAAAAGCTGAGCTAGTCATGAAACGAACATTAATAGCAAACATGAAGTTAAGAAAAAAAAAAAAATGAATGGAAAAGAGAAAGATGAATGAAAGGATGGAGTGAAAGATGGAAAGAGCGATAGGTTATATACAAACACTCGGTTAAACAGAAAGAGATAAAAATGAATAATTAATAATTAACGATTTCATGAACCATATGATATATAACGATGAGTAAATACGAGAATAATTGTAGTAGCATCAATGCACTATGTTAAGCATTATTATTCAAATAAATAAAATACAGCGAATGTTTGGCAAAAGTATGTTGCTGTTGAAGCTACATCTTGCAACCTAAATGATAGGGGAAAGGATGAATTCATAATTAAATCCCTTCCCTTCAATACGTCTAATTTGTCTCGTCTTAAAATCGTGGAGTATTTACACGTAACATTTATTACACTTTTACTAGAATAAAAAGATACCAGACTTTCGATAAGTAGGATCTCCTTCCTGCCATATATGTATTTGTTTCCAAAGATGAATCAGTTGCTTGCATATTGTGATCGGATGCATCTTTTTCCGAGAGGCCTTTTTAAAAGTTGACCTAAACCGACGAGAAATGTAAACAAACGTCAACTTGTTGCTTTTCTGTATCTCCGAGTAAAGAAGACGACACATATTTGTCAAATATGGACACCTGGGTCAAGAAGACAAGGTCATTTGTAAATATGAACACCAGAGTCAAGGAGATAAGGCCGAGTCATTTGTAAATATGAACACCAGAGTCAAGAAGATAAGGCCGAGTCATTTGTAAATATGAACACCAGAGTCAAGAAGATAAGGCCGAGTCATTTGTAAATATGAACACCAGAGTCAAGAAGATAAGGCCGAGTCATTTGTAAATATGAACACCAGAGTCAAGAAGATAAGGCTGAGTCATTTGTAAATATGAACACCAGAGTCAAGATGAAAGGGACAAATATTTTGCAAATATTAACACCAGAGTCAAGAAGATAAGGCCGAGTCATTTGTAAATATGAACACCAGAGTCAAGACGAAAGGGACAAATATTTTGCAAATATTAACACCAGAGTCAAGAAGAAAAGGAGAACTCGGGGAGTCTCCATACCCGTCTGGCAGACGACATAATAGGCAAATTACCTATTATTATTTGCAGTGGATTATTGGTCACACATGCCTACATAACGGGCGAAAAGGTCAGCGCGATTTGTGGAGGTACAAACACCCGCCCCTAATTGAGTTCAGTCATGTCAGTGAAGAAGAAAAACAAACAAGCGTAGACTACGTGCTCACTCCGTCCTACTGTCAGTTACCGACATAAAACATGTTCGACCTATCAAAATTCCTTCAAATGTCTACAAGGATCTAACGACATATCCCGGTACTGTTAAAATGCAAATAGATATCGTCCAGAGAAATAATGAACGGCTTTTCTGTAGGGCATTAATTGCTAGATTTATTTGCATGGCTTATATAAACTCGATATGTTTGTTTTAGACTGCTCCTGCAAGTTAACACCGATATTTAGTCACATGAACTTCTTTTACAATTACGTCCAGTCTTAGTTTTTAGTCAGGGGCTAATGTAAGTACCTATTAAACAACAAACACAGTAAGGTCTTATTATTACATGCGGTATTTGTTTAAATTGTATGTGTTTTGTGTGTTTGGGTTGGTACCCGTGCTCTGCCAAACTTATGTTTTATTATACTCAATTTAAAATAATTTAAAACAAATTACTTGACTGCTTTATTCACTTGCTTAAATGCACATCAGTCGTGCTAATGTTATGTACGACAAACTGTTTTGACTTCCACATTCGTGTTTGAACGTATTTAGTATATTCTTCCATGACAATTTGTTTTGTAATGTAATAGGTTAAAATATAGGCTACACTATCGTGGTTTGGTGGTTATCAATGCTTAGAGGATGATCAACCACGGCATTATAGTCTGGATAGAGCAAATATTAAAATGAAATTAACAAATGGAATAAATTTCGATCGGAGCAGTGATACTGAATAGAACAGCAGAAGCCCTGTATACAGAATATATTAATTTTATCAACTGGATAACAGAGAGAAAAAGATTGTGCCAGACCAAATGCAGGATGCACCTCTACCAGAAAAAAAAAAACAAGAAATCAATGAACTCAAACTTCTCAAATGCACTTTTCTGCTTCGTTTATATCAATACATCAGGAAATCAGAGAGCATTTAGATCGTTAAGTGTACGGCATATCTTTCATAATATGGTAAGGTGATGCTGTTCACTCTCCGGAGTCGACGTAGCTTGTCGGTTGGGGTCAACTTGAATTAGAACACTCTCGGGTTCCCTCTTGCCTAAGTATGCATCCCGTAACCTTAATGGTCTCTTTTAGTCGTTTAGTCTCTTATACTAGTCGTCCAATCTCTTTTATTTAGGAATGAAGGTCATTTCCTTTTATCGTTGAGGTTTTCTCTCTTTTCCCTTTCACATAACAGTTTCCTTACAACCCTGGTTACGTATCTCTGATAGAATCTCAACTACACTTCATTTGAACAACCTTTCCGATGGTCTCGCCACCCACCACCGCAAACTTCTAAACTTTATTTTAAAACAAAACAAAAGCTTATTCATCTAACTTGAGTTATGATAAAATATATAGTCCGTAATGTCTGGGTGTTTGGATATTAGATTTATAAATCTTAAGAGCAATGAGTTTCTTTCGTTTGCTTCACATTGTATTTTGTTTGGGGGTTTGGGGGCTGGGGGTCTCTTTGGTCGTTTGTTTGAATGTTCTTTTTTGTTTGTGTTTTTGGTAAGACGTTTCAAACATGGAAAACTCAGTAAAGTGAATTTCTCTCGTAACTGACAGATAATTCTGCTGACAAATATTTCTGTTTTACTTCAGTAAGTTTTACGTCAAAGAAGAGGACCCCTCACCTCTGATAGCCGAACACAACGTAGATCCCCAATGTCAGACCGACGCTTATTCAAAACTCGTGATAAATCAATAATCCTAAAATAATCCAAAGCCATGCAAACCAAAATGAATGCAGGGACACACAGATGTGTATTAAAATACTAATTATCATCCAATAACTATTTCAACAATTGACTTCCTATTATACTGGTATATTCAACACGTCAACGTTTGCTCGTAAAAAAGAAACCTTCTCACATTTCATTATATGATGACAACATACAATCTCCATAAACGAGTTTCCCTTCAAACCGTAAATGTAATCTGATAATTGAGAGATAAAGGCGATAATGATGATGATAAGGTGTAGGAGGAGGATTTTTATGTTTTATTGTCACGTTGTCTAATGTAAACTTTCCTGAGAAAACATATCTGAATGATACATAGGTTTCTTATCTTCGTGCGTATTCCTCCCCTGGTATATTTAATCTAATCTTGTACAGTTTGTCTCCTTAAAATACAGCCTTCTTGATTAAGAATAACTTCAAATTCATGGTTGGGGGTCAAAACGTTTTCGTGAATAAATCCAAAAGATAAAATGAGATATGAAATTTCAAAAATATGCATCACATTAATAATGTACCCCGAGGGAAATTAATATTTTAATATTTTACTTAAATGGCATAAATCATATCAAGAAATTTATTATGAAAAATGTTTTGTAATCTAGTTGAAATTGTCACTTATAATTATAGATACTTTTTTAATATTTCATTTGGCCCACAAGTTAACATTACGGCTGAAATTATGAAATACCATAATTTCCGAATGCTCCTAAAAGCTTGAAGAGACTGGTGCCATACTTTCTGAATGCTCCTAAAACTTTGAAGAGACTGGTGCCATATTTTACAACTGCTCTTGAAACCTATAAGAGACTTGAATTACGATAAAAACATAAAGTGTAATATGGTTTAGAAAATTGAAAATATTGTGAAATTTTTATACCTGGATAAATGTTATTGTCATCGAAGTGCTCATAAAAAGGGCGGATTTCAACCTCAGCGGGGGTTCAAATAACAACTATTGTTAAAGATCACAAAGCATATGACAGCCATGTGCAACTTCCTCCGGGTTGCGTGTCGGGTAGCGATTTTTAAATGCACACCGGATGATGTCAATGTAACCGGATACAACCAGGTTGGGCTGTGCACTGCACATGCCTAGGATGTGAATGTAAAACCTCTTTTCAGACGGGATCTCTTTACGTTGTTACGTTAAAGTGTCATAAGAACGGGGTGTAACAATTTTACATTTTTTTTGTATAAAAAGAACACGTTGCGAATAACAATTCCTAATTCGACAAGAAAAACTGAATTACAAAATCTGGAAATTTCATCGAGAACAAATATAAATCATTCAGAGAGAGGCGGGGGTGGGGTAGATTGGAGCCTTTACTACAACATTTTCCATCATGAAGTAACATGCAAACCTACATTTTAACAATATTTTAAACATATATCAATATAACAATGTGTCGATTACTTAGACGGAACGGAAGAGATTGACCTTTCACTTCGCCATTCACGTGTCATTGTGACTTAGAGGAAATGTTATAAATAATACATATTTTGTTCAGTTTCAACTGCAATTTAAATATTTTTAAAAAAAAAAACTTATTTCTATACTGGCAGGAAGTCATAAAAACAGCCGGTTTATCGAATGAAGTTTGCTTAAATCAGTTTTGAATAATCCGAAATGCTTTCAAGTGTTTTATAAATACATTTTAATTCATTTGTTTGATTATTCAGTTGCTAATAGTGACCATAACATGTCAGATACAGAGGGACTTCGTTGATATAGTATGCACTCACATACAGTAATTATAGAATAATTGGTGAGGAACATGGACTTTTCAGGCGGAAATTAAAACAATATCGCTAACGTTTACCAATGTGTCAGTATTTCAACATTTTCACTGTCGCTATAAACAAAGATGTAAATTCCTTGGATACATCTCCTTTTTTGTGGAAGTTAGGTTAAACTCGACTTTATACATATTCATGTTGATTCTTTTTACCCAACATCCATTAGAGTTAGATCACACAAATCTTTCGGATTTTATGCTTTTATTAATATGCACTCTACAATCAGCCAGACATCCTCTCTCTCTCTCTCTCTCTCAGTTTAGAGAGACATTATTTTAATGCAACAGTCTGTAGTTTATGCATTAGGTTAATTTGTAGATGTGACTCGACTTACGGGACCCTGAGTGACCGAGTGGTCTCAAGCGCTCACCGTTACGGATCATTGCCATCTCACCACTATCTGCGTGGGTTCCAGTCTCGGGTATGTGAGAAAGCTTGCCAGTAGCTACTCGTGGGTCGGTCGTTCTTTCCGGGGTTTTCCCTGGTTCTTCCTCCACCATTTATACTGGCCGCCATGTATAGCCTATCGTGTGCTGAAAAATGGCATTGAACCCTACAACAACAACGATTGGACTGATCATTATTTCATTTGCTGATATTAATCTCTATATCTGCCATGAACACATTTTTCCCCTTGTTATTTAGTTGCAAATGTGGAATGTTTGATGTTCTAAAACAGTTACATTTTATTTTTTGTGTCGAGACCATGCTGAAGATGAGATATATCAACTGACTCGTTCCAAGACATGGCAGGTGCTATTAGCAACGTATTATCCAAGAAAACGAAACAATAATTAACGTGGAGCACAAATTTAGTAACAGTCTAGAACAATCCATGTACAGTTCTGAAATCTGAATATAGAATCTAACGCTTGTAACATATCTCTCTGATAATCTTGATTTGCTTCTCAACATGTATGTTAGGGAGAGAGTCACTATACTTTAGGGTTGTTTTCTTATTTCATATAAGTAATTAAGACAATGTTAAGAATGTCATAAGTAAAGACAGCATAATATGTCACCAACAGATTGTTATTTTGCAATTTCATCAAGATATTTAGCGTAGTTTAACTATGATGACTAACACCAACAAAACATTAATTCACTCGGTTGCGAGAGGTCGCGGGTTCGAACCCCTGCCGATCCATACCAAAGACGTAAAAATGGTACTTGAAGCTTCCTCGCTTGGCACTCAGCATTAAGAGGTTAGTGTTAGGACTGGTCAGCCTGGTGACATGATCATGTGATTGGGTGGGATGATGCTACATGTCTGCGGCACAATGTCTCAGTGCTAGACATCACTATAAACTGCGATACTTCAGACATTGTAGCGATATGACTGAAAAATTGTTAAAGCGACGATACAATCCACATCCCCTCTCTCTCTCTCTCTCTCTCTCTCTCACACACACACACACACACACACACTTCACGTGCTAGAATACAAATTGTGTTTCATGATGATCCAGCATAGTCCCATAGCGCATAACACATTATACATGATTCGTTTCGCTATAGTTTCCACATTTTCCTTTCTCTCTAGTACTCTAAAGTCCTCTGTATCCTGTAGCATTATCTTCGTGCCAATTTAACAGAATGGCTGTGAAAACTTCTGGTTCGTTCGAGTAAGGAATTCTCTTCGACCCAGCTAATAAACTTCTAATTATATCAACTGTCGACTCACTCAAAATCGATAACAGTAATAATTACATACAGCAATAAGACATCTCATTCTTTTTCTTTGCAACCATTGCTTGGGCCAGTTCTCATAGACTTTATCACTGGAGTAGCAACAATATCACAAAAGTGGCTATTTAACAAGTTTTCCATTCGCAGAGTGATACATCAGGTCCTACAAAGTGTACATCCATAGGGTTCCTCATCAAGTAGTGTTGCTTTATTCTAAATCATTTAATTATTCAGAAAGTAGCAATAGCCGATCCTACATGCATATACGTTTGCTTGCTATGTAAGGCCTGCTTCGTGTGTTGCTTTCTTTTTTCTTTCTAGATATCTTCAAAACAAATCGTATGTTGGATTCAAGGATATAAAGGTATTGTTGGGATCAAAGTTCTGACAATTTATTATTATTGCAATGAAGAGGGTGGAGGGTCAGGGTGGGGTGGGTGGGGTGTAATCATTTAGTAATGTATCACTTATACTTTCAGTGTTCACGAGTTGGTGAATTCTTCATATTGTTTGCATTGCCCCATGGGCATTGCTTCACACCTAATTATATGAGTTATATGAGTTCTCACACTGGATTGTTGGGTATTTTTGTTATTTTTGTTGTTGTTTTTTTTTTTTGTTTTGTTTACCCTGGGACCTATACGATTGTCATCCCTTGATCTGCATTTAATCCATTTCTTACCGTCACTTCAGCAACTCCTGCTTCTAAAGCATGGGTTTGATTTTGGAGTTAATGTGAGATCCATAAGTATGTATTCGTGATCTTCTCTCTCGTCTATTTTATTATCCTGCAGTAACCAAGATGGCCTGGTAGCTATGATAAGCTACATGTCTCCTTTGTGTCCCCCTGCCATTGTTTTTTTCTTCCAAAATAGTTAAAAGATTATGTGTGTTTATGTTTCCCCCAGAGATATGGTGTGTTGTTTTTCGTAAAAATTCAAAAAGATTTTGAAGACTTTTCATTACAGTTCATTCGTTTGTCAAGGCAAGTTACGTGTTGTTTTTTTTTCAATGTCACTACAGACCTTAACTGTTTCACGATAAGTGTCTCTCAGATGAGAAAAGGGAGCAATTCAAAAGGAATACATAAAAGCCAGATTATTGCATCGAACCCCTAAAGAGAGCATCAGTTCCAAATAAACATTTTAAAAGTTACTTCCGTGTTGATTGTTGCGTCTATATGGAAGTATACGGACTTTAATTAATTGATTGCTTCATTATACGCGCTGACGATATTGTTACAGGACATTGGAAAAAGTCATTAGACAGATACCGTTTTTAGTATTCATTGTTTGTAATGGACGCAGACGCGTATTTTACGCTTGTTACTAATACTTTAAATATATTCCAAGTGTAATTAATGAGTCAAAAACTCCTCCCCTTTCTTATATTACTGTTAGTAGTTTTTCTTGTTCCTTTATAAAAGAATAATAGAAAGAACGAAAGAAAACTGAGTCGTGAAAAGTTAAGATAGGCACTTGGCATAGTCTTTGTTTTTAACCTATTACATAATTAGCTATTTGTGCTACAAACACTTCCAAATATTGATTTCAATGTAATAACTTCGCATTAAGTTGTTGGTCCACATATATGAAGAGATGGCCTTGAAATTTCAAATTTTGTATGACACATTTTATTGTATTTACACTGAAAGATAAATGTGATTCATAACAATAACTTACTACATGCAATATACTTTGATTCAAGTTTTGCTTCATACATCAAAATTCATATTCTACCGTCTTTGAAGTTGTCACTGAGGGGTCTGGCTTTGCGCCAGTCTTCATAACATAATATAGTAATGTAATCGATTCTATAAGAATCAATAACAACGACGTAAAGATAGGATGAAACATAAATGCATCCAACTTCGTATTAAATTGTGTAAAAATAGTACCTAATGAATACCCTCCAGTTAGTAAGATATTGATTCAAAATAAAGAATATATATATATATATATATATATATATATATATATATATATATATATATATATATAAACACAATAAAAACAGCTTGCTTTCCAACCAGAAACGTCAGCTTTCCTATGAAATTTTATTCATTCTATTACATAGAAGGAGGAGTAAAGGAAACGAAAGAAGAACCACTCATTAAACATACCTTGGCGCTCGAGGACACAAATTTAATTTTCATATGTATGTTTCTATCTTTCAAAGAAATCATTTTGGTTTTTATCAAGCTGAAAATTTGAAATGGTCAGAAAAATAATGTAGTCCTCTTAAAGGCATACAAAACTTAGAGGAATAGATGTATAATGCTGTACTGCTTTCAGATTATTACTTGGATGTGTTAGAACTCATGACATAGTACTATACTCATCTTTCTTTATTAACGCACAATATCAAACGTATTATATACATAGTCCATCATGGCAATAAAGTGTTTTTGTGACGGAAAAAGAGTGAGGATTGTAAGTCCGACAGACCATTGGAGACAAAATTACGTGAATATTATAATTAGAGATTATATTGCTTTTTCAATAAAGATAAATTTTTGCGTAAACTCAACAACTAATACTAAAATATTCTTCCACTGAAGAATTTTATCATAAATCAAACAAATATCAAAGCATTTTGTAGTCAAAGACAACGATGATATACATAAAAGGGAGTACGTCTATAGCTACTGTTCTTTTTATCTCATATTATTAAAAAAAATTGACAGAGTACATTTATGTTGCTAACATAATCACGTACAAAAGTGCGTAATTACAAGTAAGAGCTGCTAAATATGTTCCATGCTAGTAATAATTAATCAGATATTTATCTTATCGGTTATATCCTTTATGCACATACGAAACTACACAGTGAGGCACCCCATTGACTTCTACGCGAAACGGGCGACGGTTTCAAAATATCTTTGAATTCAACAATAACTTCAATCCGACACTTAAATGTACATCAAATTCATCAAACATGTTCAACTTTTTGGATACCCATCCCTCCTGGAGGGGAACATGATACGACCTTTATTATAAACCCAAAGTTTCACACTAGTATCTACTTAAGACCAGATGACACCTCGGTGATAATGAAACAATTTCTAATGACGTGTGCATTCGAAACCAAATGAGCTAGCTTTAAGCTGGATATCGTTGAAAAGAGAATTGGAGAGCTCAAGTGGAACCTTTGAAGTAGAGGATGCACAGAGATACATTGAAGAGGCTATTAACAAATCTTGACTCGTCGATAGAGAAGCCCTCTTGAAATATAAAATAACGAAAACCAACAAGAGCGTGAAAATCGAGCTTACTTTCCACCCCAATGTCCCAAACTGACAACAAATCATTCGAAGCACTGGCACCAGATTGAATCCTACAAATATCTGAAGGGCACATTTAAGGAAGTTCCCCTGGTTGCTTACCATAAACCTAAACATCTAACGCACCAAAGTAATTTCAAACAATAACGTCGATTCAGGCACATACTGCTGCAAAGGGCAAGTGTAGCCTAATCTGCGAACATATGTCAGAGTCCAAAGTGTTCGAATGTTCGACGACATGTGTTATCGTTATCAGCAATGAAAAGTTAGGATGTCAAACCCAAACAGTAATCCATCGTATGACATACAAGGATGATGCAGATCGATATATTGACCAAACCTTTGATTACAGAAAGCGAATGAATAACAACAAAAGCTACATTAGCAAGAAAATCAACGCAGAACTCGCCAACCACTGCAACGTAAATAGGCATACATTGGAGTCCCACGACATGCTACCCAAGTTGGCCGATATAGAACGCACATTACCTACTTCACCATTCTCTCGACATATTTCCTTCAGTACCTGCGCTCATAACTTTGTCGGTAGATAATTTGCTTAGCACAATTTGTAGATGGTGTTGATTTTTCTGCACGTACAGTCCGTCATTTGTCTCCAGCCTGGATTAAGGTCAAGATAATTGGTTATATATGCGATTGACAACAGTGTTGGTTCGATAGCAACGCAGAATAGATTCGTAGTTAAAATCATTTTAAAATCGTCATGTTTTCACTCTTGTTGGTAGATCCCCATGTTTTGTTGACACGTGTAAGAGTCCAGAATTTCATTTGTCTTTTGTGTGTATTGTTTTATAGATGCAAGTTCTTTCTTCTACCAGTCGAAGAGCTTGGTTAGTTTTAAACGTTGGGGTATCACCATTATTAGCTCTGAATATGAAAGCTCATCATTTGCCATTATCCCCTGGATACAAACCATAATTTCATCAATCTTGTCCACGTTCTAGGGATAAAATTAATTTAAGCATTCAGCTCATGAACATACTCCTTTGACATAAAATATTCTAGACAGATACCACAGGCAGTCATCATTGCTTTCTGGCTCTCTTTCATTTACTATCTGACTGAGTGTTTGATTGTGACAGTTTCTCAAACTCTTGTTTTGCAGCGCACCAAAAAGGTCTAAAACATTTAACGGCACACCTGAAAAGATGTAACAATTTTTGTGGTGAAGAACTTATTTGTTTTTACATATATATTTAATTTTAAATTTCATGTGAAGGATGTGCCTGCTTTCGAGAGCAAATCAGACTGAAGCGAGGCTCCAAAGTCGACAAACAAGTGCGCATTTCATCGTCAATTTTAAGAAGTCTCTCTCTCTCTCTCTTTCGATTTGATATCAGGCAATTCTGAAAATCCAAACTCACAAAACCACGAAGACACAAATGGCAGGATTATTTTAATTGCTTTTGAACTGATTGCAGGATATGACTTCTTGATTGAGATCCAAAACTCATCCAGGCTCTTTTCGAGAAATATTGACTGAAAAAATTTATCGTTTTTTTTTTTTTTAAATCAATGAGCTTTTCTTCTTCTTTGGTTGTAAGATTTGTAGTTTCATTGTTTCCAAACGGATTGATCACCCATCCATATTCCTAGCTTGCATGTGATAGGAAGTAATGCTGCAGTGCCGATTGTAGTCTCTCAGTGTGTCCAGAATTTCGGGGATGATTTTCTTGTTTGAATGAGATTCGTTGACAGTAGGAAGGCAGTCGATGACTCCCTTCGAGACCTTATTTTGCCACAGCAACAACTTTTCATCAAACGACTTCAGTTTTGATGTTGCAGTGATGATGTTTTCTGATGGTCCTTAAATACTTAAATTCAGAGAATTTAATTTGTCGAATAAATCGGAGAGAAACTGAATCTTCAGCCACCAGATTTCGTCATAAAAAGAGAATCCAAAGTCTGTTTTCTCAACCTCCAAGAACGAAATCACTTCAATCTTGCGATGGACGAGACACTTTAACACTTTTCCCCATTGAAAGCCAACGAATGTCGGTATGGTACAGCAGGCGTTTGTAGTCTGAATCCATCGCTTCACAGAGTTGAGAGAAAAGTCGAGATTGAAGCGGTCGAGATTTGATGAAGTTTAAAACTTGAATAACTTGGTTCAGAACTTATATATATTATGTTTTAACTTTTTGCGACATTGATTTACCATTTCATTTTTCGATATGTTAAAGGTTTCAAAACGCTAGCAATTTTAAATATTTTTTAAAAACTCACACTGCACACCTGCAAATCTCTCGCGACACACAGTTTGAGAATCACTGGATTATGACAACTTTTCTAACACTAATGTTACATTGACCGCCCTTCCAACTTTCCAATAGTCTATCTAAATCTACTTTTGTAATATAGCATTATATCCTCAAATCACTAATTGACTTCCTTCCACCGCATATGTGAAAGTGTGGAATACATGATGCAGAAACGGAAATTAAGTTCCACAATTACTATAGTGGATAGGATGGTCGTACCAGAAGAGGGAAATATCATGGCAGGTTTTATATTTTTAGATTCTTTATGTTGTAAGAGTATTTATGAATATGGAATATTTCAAGCATTGACAAGGACAAGAACGTTTGATTCATCATGGAGTTAAGTTTAGAGGGTATCGACCATGTCAGATATATATATATATATATATATATATATATATATATATATATATATATATATATATATATATATATATTGACAAATCAGTAACCAATTGAGAGAGAGAGGTTAGTTTATGAAACAACATCTTCTGTCTATGGTGAAAATTAATTGAAGGAACACCATCTTACGAAAAAAGAATTAACAATACTTACAACCAAATGTACTCGCTTCCGCCGTATGATGTCTACATCAGTAAAGCATTATAGTTTCCAAATATATGTAATAAGGAGTTTGTCAATGTCCATTCTTATTTACATCTACCATACAGTATAAATTGTACATTATCGCATACATGTTATGGCACACTGCATCTTCATCTATGCTTTTTTGAAGATGTTTTGTTGGTAAGTATTTAGCTTAATGATAGATTGCTATGGTAACGAATTCAACAACTTGTGCCATTGTATGAATTATAATGATATTGCTTTAATCCAGATTTTTTTTTTAGTATTGCTCGTTTTATCAAGTCAAATATTACTGGCTTTCAATTTTGTTTTAAAATTAAATTTTAACGTTTAACACTACATGTATGATGCGCATGGATAATGGTATAATTGCAATAACAGTGATACTTTCTTATTATTATTATTAGTATTATGATTAGTTGTAGTAGTAATACTACCAATCAGACACGAATAAATGAAAATTTACATGCGGCACATCCAACTAAAGGTAAGCATGCCCAATATGGACAGCACATTATAACCATAATTAAACATTATTTTAGTATGCGTTGTACATCTATAGTACCATCAATAAAACATTATCATAAATGGTTGTAGAAAACATATAACACTAAGCTCACCTATTAGACATATTGGATAACACTACATGGATATAAACCGTGAAACACTCCAAAATCGTTGCATTCCAATTTACGTGTGTGAGCTAGACCACGAATTGAAAGTCACAACGAAACATCTACCAAGCCTACATTCACCCCCTCCCCCGTCCTACTCAAGGGAAAGGCATTACATGCTTCTTTCTCTCTTTAAAACCATGGCTTGCTTAAGTGCTCAAAATGTGAAATATACATTAGGACAAGTACATCAATGACGAGGAGCACCGGGACCAGTTGATTACAATTTATTTTCAATGCAAAATTTCTTGAGCAAGAAAATTCGTATAACGTTGTAATGACTCTACCTGTTGGATAGTAAATTCAGATTTGCTCACTCTCAGTGTCATTCTTTATTTCTCTCTGATATATATATATATATATATATATATATATATATATATATATATATATATATATATATACAGAGGCGGCGTTAGGAGTACGTGGGGCGTAAGTCCGTCCATGACCGCGCGGGGCCAGATTATCGGTATCTCGATTGATATGCCACTGCAAACACTGATTATGTTTCAAGAAGCAGACTGAACTAAGTTGCCGTGGTATCTATAGGCTATCCGGGCATATGGACAGGAATGACCATAGACTAGAGATAGACGGTACATTGCCCGCCTAGCCCAACGACTCCCGCGTAACCCTGCGAAAATTTGAAAAACTGAGATCCAAGTTATCGGACAGCCGTTGTCCGCTAGTGGCGTTGAGAAAATGGCTGCATCTGTCTGCATCTGTGCTGCCACCTGTTAATTGCGTTACGAAGTTGACTAAGTTAGCTTCGCAACTTTGCGTGCATTGTGTGCGGTCTGTATCGGCATTTCCAAATTACCGGAGAATATAGCTTGACAAACTCATAAGGAAGATCTTACCTCAGACCTAAAGCGCGAGGTCCCCTCAAGAGCGGGGCCGGGGGCGGTCGCTCCATTTGCCACCCCCAAACGCCGTTCTTGTATGTATGCTTTCTCAAAGACAATTTGATCAGGTCTCTTTAAAGTGCCACTTTGTCATGTGCGCAGATACGCCAGTTAACGTTCATTGGCTTAAGGGTAGGTGTTTTCGGATCAACTGGGACCTGATCTCAACATAACTCTCCACTGTCCGTATCTTTGCAGTTTATGCTTTGCGTATTGTGTAACTATTTCTTCAGCAAAAGCCATCACAAAACAGTCATTAATAACGCCAGTATTCATCTAAACTTGACAGCTCTAATATGGGACCACAAGGTCAAGGTCATTCAGCAAGAAGGGGCTCCCACAGGGCGATTTTGGCAGTATTGTTTAGAACGAAAGAGGTGTATAAATTATCGGCATTGTTCAGGCACCTAATCCCTAATTTTTGAGAATGTTAGACTTTGCTAGCGGTCTTTAAGAACAAACGAGAACCTGATTACTTAAGAATACACTGATGATATTGAATGTGTTAATTCAGACGAGTGGAAAAGGAAATTGGCATTTTCGTTAAGATCTCCGCATTTATGCCAGATGTCAGCAATGAATAACTGAATTAACAAACTTAATAACTGCAGTAAGGATTACATCTGTTTGCTCGCTAACGCATGGAAAAGAAAGTTGATACAGCTGTTTACAAAGATATATACATCTTTTTATAAATGATAGATCAACGAAATTATATACCCACAAATATGTACGTTTTATCCAAACCACGGAATTTTAATCCCACGAATATAAAGTGTTTCGCAGTATTATGAAAACTAATTTTTTTAAAAATATTAGGATAGTGAAATATTGATTTGAATTTATATTTCCCCAAACATTACAATTATCTTCAACTGAAATATGGTGAAAGCTGTATTTGCTACTAAATAATGTGAATATATTGCTTTTTAAATATGGATTTCGTGATGTACAATTGGGACACAACGTTGGTGACAAGCGAGTATTTAAATATTTGCAGAAAGATTTAGACCAATTTGTAAAGATGATTTCATCTAATAATTAAATGGTAGTTAAATGATGTGGATAGATTTAGTAATTTATCCTGGCGTATAGGGTGGTCTAGTCCGTCAAAGAGATGTTGATGCGCTAGATGACACATGCTTTTCCAATTGCAGTATTCAGTATCGTTCCTTACGTGTACATTCTATATCGGTCCGCCCCAGGCTTGATTCGATCGACAGTATTTTGAGTGACTTAACTGAATGCCCAGTTGGGTTGCAGTGGTTGTGAAATTTCGCGTTGATTTTATTGCAAATGTAGCTCTTGTAGCTATTCTTTCATTTACGGCAATCAACGGTTTCACCAACATATTTAATGACAGATCTTGTTCGTCAGGATGTAGATTACATCTTTGTGTCGACATTCCAACTTTTGATTGACATTTAAGCTAATTCCAGCCATTGGTCTGGTTTCGAGCATGTTTTTTTGTCTCTGAAGCAATATGTGCCTGAGTCGGTGGCCTTGTTTGCAATTACCTTGGCACGTAGTAGATGTTTAGGTCTACTGTTAGCAGCATTATATATTTCTTGAAATGTGCCGTTCAAGCCTTCGGGGGATTCTCCCAATGCTTTCGAATGACCTATTGTTAGTTTGTGGCACTGGGGTGGACTGTAACCATGCAGATGATGCTCTTTTTGATTTTCTTGGTTTTATATATCCAGAGGCTCTCCTGTGTATCTCCATCTGTATATTTCCTGCTAAGGTGTTCCTCGAGCTCTTTGAGTATCTTTCATACGTAGCCGGATTAAACAATATGTGTTCTTCCGAACGCACGAACAGCATGGTATGTGTTTTATCACAAAAATTTACATTGTTATGAATCTATGGTCTTAATCGAAGCTAAACAAACAAGCGCAAACAAGTATTTTAGTAAACTTCAACAAATAATTTCTTTTCCTAGAATGTACATTTAAACTTTTAAAGGAAAGTACGGTAGTGTTAACTAAACCCCAAACAGTCCTAAAAGTTATATAAGTAGTCCAAAAGTGCAGAGTTTGCAGATTGGATTTCATTGGTCTTCAGAATGAATTCCAATCTTTAATGTGTTGATGTTCCAATAGTCTTAAATGTGATTTTGTGTCAACAGTCTTGACGGGTCACAATGATATAATCCAGAATGAATGAATTCACAATAATTCCAGAATAGTGATTTAGTCCGAAACATCAATGAGCACATGGTAATTCCAATGAATAATTAAAATAAATAAATCCTCTCAAATTATAACTCAGCACATACAAAAATGATTCCACAAAGACTAGTGTTAAGAGAGGAATGAATAATTTTGATGATCACAACCACTAAATATAAAAAATAAGACACAATAAGATAACCCGGATGTGGTTTATTTTCCCATACAATTTGTAAATGCGTTTTTGCTTCTTGAACATTCTAAATTTCTAACATAAACTTAACTTTAAACCAAACATCAGTGCACCGCCTATTTATAACTTACAAACAAGACCAAAAAGAAGATGCACCTATCAGAACTTTCTAAAGTCAAAAGACCATATCAGCATATTTACATTATCTTAAAGTACAATCTACTATAAAAATCATGCACAAAAATCAGTTATGTAATAGGTTATTTGCAATCTCTGACAAAAGGGAAACACACAATATAGATATACAGAACAACGTACAATTGTAAAGATTCTCTGTCTCTTCTGCCAATGTTATGCCAGAAAAAAAATCTGAAGTTTTGGAACAGGAGTAAGATGCAAAACTTACTAAACAGTTTGTATTTTGAAGCAGTAAATGCCATATTCCGCCTGACATGCAAGACATGTGGCAACCAGTTGGCTGAATATAACAGTTAGAAAGAGGAAAAACAAGCCACTGGTACTCAACAGGTCCTTTTTAGTCTATCCTTGGCAGGACCAACGTAGAACTCACACCTAAGGAGATCTATAGGGTTCGACGTTTGAAAACACATGGAGAATTCGGTCTAATCTGTCCATTGCAGCGTCTCAAAATCTACCAATGGACACAAGCTGACAACTATTTGTTGCCCCTATTCTTGATTCGCCTCATTTCGCTGATACTGGTGCGTTTGATTTGGCATAAGTGTGTCTTATAAACTTCACTGCTATTGTTATTATTATTATCATTAAACATTTTATTTTATATTGTTTTCTTTGTGTCTTTATTATCCAATCAGGCACATTAATGACTGAGCCATTGTGACTCATGCCATGATTAATCCCCCCTATTCTTAACAACTTGTAGAAGAGCGAATTAGTACCACATCCCTGAGAGTAGATAAGTCGTACATGATAGCTTTTCTTACGCATTCGATATTGTCGATAACTGTGAGTGTAGTTTAGAAAAGAGGTTTCGTGATGGGGGGGGGGGTGTCGCTATTGAAGTCTTGCTACTACAATAAATAAAGGTTATTAAAATACTGCATTCACCAAACGAAATAGAAATAAGTAATAATACGTATTTATATTGGTGAAACTGTTCGTTTAACAAACAGCTTTGTTGTGGAAGATCTCAATTATAGTATTATGTTCCAAAACAATCTGAAGATAGCACATTTAAGTGATGTCAAATAATATGCAAATAGCGGAGCGCAAGAGAAGTACGACCACAGCAAAACAAACTGAAATAATTCCCGCTATAATTTATGTCACATGGCAAAGTCATCCTAAGTTGAACTGTTTCAGATATCCTGTTGACTTGCTGGCAAAGCCAAAATAAATTTTCGTAAGCGAAAAGCATTGTCATGTTTTTGAACGGTTGAAATGGTGTCCTCAAAGACGGCGTAGCCTTAAAGACAGAGTTCCGGTCTGCCTCCGACAGTGCACCAAAAGGTGAAGTTTGGAGCGGTATTTCAGACATGTGCGTATGACCCTGAAAGTACAGTTGCTTAACGTGGTAAGAAATTAAACGTTACATACATAAAAATACCAACGCTGTACTGAAAGATTGGAAAACCTAACTAGGCATTACTGAGACAAGCGCGATAAATATTTCCATAGAGAAAGGTCTGCGCAATTCAGATTGAAGGTCAGACGTTTTTTGCCTTTAAGCATCTGAAATAAGCAATAGTTTCAGGTTAGGGACATGTTGTCACTGACAGATGTCTTCTCTAAATACGAAAATGAAATATGGGACATGGCAAACACGACACTTTCAAAGAAATCTTCAAATTGAGAAAGCCGGAAAAGATACAAATTGTAATGAGGGCAAAGAGTTTTTCAACAGGAAAGTTAAAGATATGTTGGAAAAATAAAATAATGAATAATTAACTTACGCAGATAAGAAACTCCTCATTAGCGGAAAGGTTTAAAAATAAGTCTAAAAACTAAAATATGGATAGAATTTCACCGACATTGAAACCAGAAAACAGGTCCAGTTTTAGCAAAGCTTACATAAGGAATGCAACAACACTCATCACTGGACATGACTCCAAGTGAAACAAACAAGAAATGAACCGAATAAGACTATGAATCAGTCTGTGTCATTACTTGACAAGTGGCTCTTTCATTCAGAATTTTAGAATACAAATCGAATTTGGAAATAGATGCCTTTCTAACTGTTCTATTCTTGATCAGACAGGCAACTC
The DNA here is from genome assembly GCA_028554795.2 of Sinohyriopsis cumingii. Classification (NCBI taxonomy): domain Eukaryota; kingdom Metazoa; phylum Mollusca; class Bivalvia; order Unionida; family Unionidae; genus Sinohyriopsis; species Sinohyriopsis cumingii. The sequence goes on from CM068835.1 coordinate 64,679,737, forward strand.
TAGGTGAACGGGTTGTTCACAAATTGAACGAGAAAAGATACTCAAGGTGTATTTTGCTAATGAGAGTTATTTCTGTACCAGAAGCAAGCTGACGAATATAAAGTTAACAATATTTTTGAAGACTATTCGAATGAAAGGTGTGCACCCTTGAAATGGAAAGAATATGGTGAACCACAGACCAACAGAAAACATTCTCTTACAAGAAATTAACCACAACATATGAATTGCATTATCGAAGAGTGTGAAAAATAGTTTACAAAGATGACGAGTTTCGAATTGTGACAGATGTTGACGAAACAGTTAGAACTATATATATATATATATATATATATATATATATATATATATATATATATATATATATATATATATAGATATATACCCAAACAAATCAATCAAACAACACAATTGATAAGGCGATTACAGTGTAGGTAATGTCCTCCCTGGCTAATAAATGACATCTCAAAATTAATTGAAAGAAAAATTGTTTTATGTTGGTTTTCACTACATTTAGAAAGATGGCACAAATATACAATGTAACAGACTACAAAATGGTCTTAATTGAACAACATAAAGGTAAAGAGAATCGCACAGACGATCATGTGAATATTTAGATTTCCTTCAACTTCCAAACATTTACAACAGCGATTCAGTCATTTCTACACAATACCCTGACAAATATTTGCCATATTTAATTGTATGCCATATATGAACCTTCAATTACAAAAACTTAATAGTAAAAATGGATCAAATTTAGTTGAGTTTGGAATATGTTTTTACAACACGTCGTGGAAATCAACGAAAACACGTTTCACGCCGTGTTCATATATAGATTTTGGTTACCGAGTTTTCATGAGCTTTCAGTTTGTGGTAAATGAAATTAAACTAGGTAAATAAATATTACAGACCGTTCTAAAATGTTGCAGAAGTAACAAAGAATAAAAGAGATGAAATTGAAAAACTACCTACGAAATGACAGTGACGCAAATGCTGTGCGAAGATGCAAGACTATAAATGTGCGAAGATGCAGGATTAAAATGACAATGCCATAGACGGAATGAATATGATTGAAAAAGCAACAAAGAACTTCACGTGAAATATGTAAAAGCAGTAAGTTCAATGTATTTGCACAAGAAAATCCAGTCTAATATAATAATAGCAAAATAAATCTCTCAGTCAGTGTGTGTGTGTGTGTGTGTGTGTGTGATTTGGATTTTTAATGTAGCTTTAACAAATTTTCCGTCATATCGATACGTCTGCAGTATGTCAGTTTATAGTGATGTCGAGCACTGGGGGATCATGCCAGATACATCTAGCATCATGTCCCACCCAGTCACATTATTCTGACACCAGGTGGACCAGTCCTAACAATCACCTCTTAATGCTGAGCGCCAAGCAAGGCAAATGCTATTATCATTTTTATAAGCCTTTGGAATGATTCAGCCGGGGTTCGAACGCTCTACATCTCGCATCTGAGGCGACAGCTCTAACCAATTCGGCCACCTGAGTCCTCAATCATTGGTAAGCATTATCTAACTCAGTATAAAGGGTAAAACAAGTTCAGTTTTATTATTAAAAAAGTAACCAGTACAGCGAATTTCTATTGTATAACATCTCAGTTTATTTTCATTAAATTTGTGAGTCAATTTAATATAACAAATGCATTTAGCGAAATTAAAATGTTATACTAAACTCAGTTTTCCTATATAAGCCATAAAAGTTCTGAAAATTACACGATAACATTTGAAAACATGGACTTTATGAAAGATACAGATCGATGTACGACATGAAACTTGGGCAGAATCAACTACACTTTGCAGTGTGGATAGCAAAGGCTGGTCGTGGTATTTTGTTTTCAGTGCGTTTGACAGACAAACATGTACCTGAGTCTCTCAGATGACTATACAATTCATATTGTATTTCCAGATGGGAAAACTTTATTTTAATGGAATACTAATTTATTTGAAGGTCATGCTTTGAAATCAGATATTAACATCATTGGCAGGAAGCAAATTAATTGTATATGTAACAATTTGTAATACTTCTAGATCATGACTGGGCAATAGTAATCAATGGAAGTTTCATTGGAAATGGAAAACATGAAACGGATGAATGCGAGGTTAAACGTAATTGATAAAGAAATTAGACCTTGTGGAAGCTAAAGTCAAGCAAATTAAAAAATTTATAACGCAAATGTTAATGCAGAATGAATCTACTGGTCGGATATACGTTATAAAGGTTAGAAACAGTTATGATACATTAAGCTGTTTTAAGGATAAATAAAAGCGTAAGGTATTATGGAGTTGTATGAGCCCATATTCAAAAACATACAAAAGTTTAACATAGAAAAATGGATTAGACATCAGTGTTCATGGCATGCTTAATGATGATGTTAACAGTCTTAAATGATTAAACTTCCATCTCTTTCTTCGATGTCATTCGATTTTTTTTCAACCCGTTTTATCTGGATATCACGTGGATAGTTTTTTAAATGGAAATATCTCTTTTTGTTCGGTTTGTTCACGCTTAGCCACCTTCCGTGTAAGTCAACACATGGTACACAAAGTAGTTTCAGTGTTCTATCTTATGATCTTTTACTTCAATAGCTGTACAAGTATAATCCTAGCCAATATGGATAACCTGCGATTGGGTTATTGTTGTGTCTTTGTCTAAAACAATAGCTATGGTGCTCTCTATTTTCCATTATATATTTTCTTCTCCTGCTTGTTTTCGTTATATCATTTTAGAACAAGCTTCCTTGCATTAATTTTTCTCGTTCTACCGTTTTAGAGCACTACTCTTTGTATTCGTTGTTATCGTAGTAGTGCTACTATTTTCGAGCATTCGTTATTGTGCTCTTGGTTTCGTCATACCATCAAGCCAACGTCGAATACTCTTTCTGACCTGGTTGCAATAATTACTGTTAACCTCAGCGGCGTCTATTTCTTCTTGATACTTTAAAAGTGTTTTCAAGTCCATCTGTTTTGTTTACCCAATTAGAGTTCAAATTGTGTTTCACAACTGGTAAGTTACATTAATAACAAGTCACATTATAGCTAAGTTTTGCAACATCTCGAAATCATATTTAGTACACTTTTACACTCTCCTGGTCGAACAAATAGAAAGTGAATAAAACAGACGAAATGAAAAGCCTAGCAAACGACTTGGAAAGATAACGTCACATGATAAACGTAAAATTGAACTTGAAAAAAAGAAACAAAACTGGGAAAACGTCAACATGACTTTAAAAAAGCAAAAAGCAACGCTTAAAGAAAAAACAAGAGTCAACGAAGTTGCAAGATACTGAAAACGCGAAATCATACAATAGGAATGTAATGCAACAAGCTCAAACAACACAATCTAGTATCTGATAGGTAACATAGTTGCATTAGGTATCTGGAGGACTTGGTCAAAACGTATTTCGCATAACATTCAACATACAAGGGTTAAAGAAGATCAAGTTAGAGATGATAAATGAACCAAACTACCACAAGATTAAACATTGACAGAATCGTATACCCCAGTATTAGAAGTACGTAACCTATCTGAAGGATAACAGTATGTAGGTTCATTGGCTAGCGTTGTAAGGAAATCAGAAATAAGACTGCTCCAAAAACATTGTTAAATGTGTTTACCATGCAACACTTACATCTGTTCTTACAGTGTCATACAGAATGCTTTTGGAAAAAGAAGCTGTTTGAAATGACAAAAGATCATTCCTTAAGCATTGCTGCAGAATACGTTTAAAATAATTATTTTATTTTCAGTTAGTTTACAACTGACTTTCTCCTAACAAAATTATTAACACTGTAGTCACAAATATAAAATCGAATATGTAATGTTAATATTTTCGAACAATATGGCATATATACTACTAACTACTAACTGCATCACTAGATAAATAAATAAGATGTCGAGCAAAACAAAAGCATTAGTAACACAATTTACCATGCAACACCCCACTTTTAATAAGATTATAGTTCCAGTTTAGTTTTAACCATACAGTGCTTGTACCATAGGTTCACGTTGCCTTCGGTATCCTGATATGATTGTATTGTCTTCTTTATCCTAATATGATTGTATTGCCTTCAGTATCCTAATATGATTGTATTGCCTTCAGAATTCAAGTATGAATGTATTGCCTTTGTTATTCTGATATGACTGTATTGCTTCGGTATCCTGATATGACTGTATTGTCTTCTTTATCCTAATATGATTGTATTGCCTTCAGTATCCTAATATGATTGTATTGCCTTCAGAATTCAAGTATGAATGTATTGCCTTTGGTATTCTGATATGGCTGTATTGTCTTCGGTATCCTAATATGATTGTATTGTCTTCGGTATCCTAATATGATTGTATTGCCTTCGGTATCCTAATATAATTGTATTGCCTTTGGAATCCTGATATGACTGTATTGCCTTTGTTATCCTGATATGACTGCATTGCCTTCAGAATTCAAGTATAAATGTATTGCCTCTGGTATTCTGATATGACTGTAAGGTAAAGCGTTTTGTCGTTAGCAAAGCACTACTTGTCATCATGCATAGAAAACATTACTTTATTCATTTTGATGTTATACATCCCGTGATTATACGATCTAAGCGAATTCCTGTCTTGGTAAAGTCTTTATGATTAAATAAGCAATTCTTTTAAATTTCGGGTTTCACATTCACTTTGATCACACATGTTGTATAAATTATTTTTCAAACTTTCTTTATATCGGCATCAGTCCTGAACAAATACAATTTGACTCAGTAAATTCATATACATTTACTGATATATCAAATTATTTTTTCTAACTGTGCAAATATTATATTTAAGTAGACTGTATTTTAATGACCCATTGAGATCTTATGGTGCAGTATTTAAATTAATGCAATGGCATAAAAGAAACATGTGTTACCTTGGTTTTATACGTTGTTGCAAGTTTTTAAATATTCACCCATTCCAGAAATCGATATAAACGTTTCAGCTGAGAGATGTATGCATATAGACGTGCAGTATTCAATTTTTAAGCATGTCAGAAATACAAATTCTTTTACTTTCGCTTATTTCAGGTCCAAATTTGGTATGCAAAAATTTCAAATAAACGTTCAAAGGCATAACTCATTTGATCTCTCTTCATGATGTCAATAGAGTATGTTCTGCGCTAACAAAATAATTATGTACTCAACCTTTTCTACTTTTTGAATAGGGCGTTTCATAACTCCAGTTGAACTTTCACGGAACCAAACTGTAAATTTTTCTAATGATGACAGTTTTTATGTATAGTTCAATGCAATTTAAAAATACAAGCGAATCTTGAGTGTTGCCACCACATAATTCATGCTCATTTACAATTCTCTTAAATGAATCTCTAAGTCTTTTCGTGACGGTTATGTTTACAGTGTTCTTAGAAATATAGTTCATTGCTTTATATTCGTTGTTCACAAACATACTCTGCGCTTTTTGACTTAATTTTGTTTGACGTCAGTTAAATGTGCAAACAATGCTATTTTACATGCACAGTTTAACATATTTTCGATCATTCCTAAATTTTAAGAGAAAGTCTCTGTTACGCTGGTGCTTGAAATTCCTTCTTTCTATTTTTTTAGTGATCTCTAAGTACAAGAGTAACATTTGGTCATTTTTATTTATTGTAGGAAAACTACTGCAACAACTCAATAGTAAAGGCCGCACTAGATGTGGGAGATGATCCCTTTAATCAACCACAGTTAGAGCATAAAATGAAACAGAATAAATAAACAATTAATTAGACACCAGTACACACTAAAGCAAACTTGTGAAGAAAAGTGTCAGTTGTGCATATCCATCATCTACATCCTTTCGAAAGCACTGTGCAGATTTTTATCAACGGATTACAAACTATAAGCTAACCCCAAACAAGGTCCCAATTAGAAGCCATCACTTCAGTCTTATCTCTCTAATTGCTCATTGCGAGTACCAAGGTACGCCCAAAACTACACTCGACTCAGTATATCAGAGTCAGCAGGCAGCCGATTTTTTTTAGATGTGTGTGTCCTTGTATGACCTCTAACGTGTATCAGCCTCAACAGGATGATCAGTATCTCGCTATCAGTGTGGGTCACTGTGATAAAGGTTTGAAATTATGGAGCTTGTCATAGTGCATCTTACGTCAACAACAAAATTTTTATAGAAAAGAAATAAAATTTAGAAAAATAAAAGTCAATACATCGGACAGTGTATGTCTTATAACCTTATAACTTTAATCAGACATGCAATGTCCCATGTCCTATCTTACGTCAACAACAAAAATATTTTAGAAAAGAAATAAAATTTAGAAAAATAAAAGGCAATACATCGAACATCTATCTGTATGACCTTATAACTTTAATCGGACATACAATGTCCGATGTCCGATCTAAGAAAAGAAATAAAATTTAGAAAAATAAAAGTCAATAAATAGGACATTGTATGACCCTATAACTTTAGTCCTCATGATACCTGTTTGAAGAACCCATAATCAAGTGATATGCCGTGTAAATATTGCATAATCCCAGGCAATATTTATAAATAAAAATGTTGTTTAAGCCTGCAGTCGATTTTTTTAAAAAAATTCGTATTATAGGTAATGTAGGTTTATAGTGATTTTCTTATTTAGTAATAGATAAACGATTAGAAGAAAGCTTCATCGTAGTGACAGCTTTGTTGTTGTTGGTTGTAGTAGCGACGATGACAAAGACGACGACGACGATGATGATAAAGAGCATATGATCTCCAGGTATGTTAACCAAAGATGATGATGATGATGATGATGATGATGTTTACAATGATTATTAATTTCGTGTGAAATGAAAAATCGAACAAACCACAAGTAAGACAAATATTATAAACAGGAAAAGTGTATTTTCTCTTACTAAAGCTTGTTCTTTTGATTAATCGAATTTCTAACAGGGTTTTCTCAGAAGAGTAATTACTAAAACACATTATCAGACTTTTTTGCCAAAGTTCCCGAGAAGTAATTTGTCTGTCTAGAATTTATGGGATTTGGTGCCTTTTTTATATATTGCAACTTGAACATTGATTTTTCTTTTTTATTAAGTTGCCTCATGCAACCTTCACCCTTGTTCTTATTCCTGTAGCAGAAAGAAACGTTATTCCACTTTTGTTCACACAGCACATGTAATAAATATCATGCACTGAAAAACAATAGCTTTATCTTAATAGTTTATCTCCGGGTTTTCATGTCTCTGTTTTCTAACTACAAACTCAAAACAGGTGCTGTCAACCCCATTATTGTGCCGCTAATTGGTATTACCGTGCAGTGAAATGGCGATACATTTTGGGCGGATTGCATGTGCTGCCTGGGAAATATGTGGATAAACATTGCGTGGCTTCATTTTGTTTTAAATAACAAAATATCTTATTAACTACAATATGTTTTTACCTTTCACGATACTCAGATTTTGTCCATAGCCACACAAAGTTCCTAAGTTAGCATGTATGGACATTTGCAATTATTGTGATTAAAGTAGGCCTAATGGGAGTAGAAGGGGTTGGAGTTGTGACAGCAGCAACAGTAGTATTAGTAGTTGGTATTGATGGTGGTGGTGGTGATAACGGTTTGTTGATGGTGGTGGTGGTGGTGGTGTAGGAAGCGATCTTGATATGGCTCGAAGCCTAAATGTATTTAAGATTCATCTCAGAAATCTAGTACATAAATGTTAATTATTGACATGTATGTACGCATAGAGGTTAACGGCACATTAGCGCAATCCTGTCCTTATACAGTGTCGAGTAAGTTTAGGTATCCCCAAAATAAGCATTGAAAGAAAAAAGGGCAAAATCTGTATAAAAAAAAATAAAAATAAAAATACGTAGTGAAATTCTATGTATTAACCGCATTCTTTTAGAAAGAAAAATCTCAGATTTAACACCCGCCCAAAATGCCGTAAGCATGCTATAGAATTATGTTCTCTCTCTCTCTCTCTCTTTCTCTCTCTCTCTCTCTCTCGTGTGTTCGGGCCACAACCGTACAAGGGAAACGACTCAAAAGAAACTTATCAATCAGAACAAGAAAACGTAAGAATTATCTATCTTTAATAAAAGGCACGGTTTCGATATTAATCGGTGAATTTCATCTGCAGCAAGAGATCTGATATAGTTTTAGATTTTAAACAAGAGATTCGTTTAGTTTTTGTGTGAGCTCAAGGATTAATACCTTCTCTAGGTCTTCTAGTCTTAATTTCTGGTATATTACTCAAAGAAACAGCATTGTGTTTGAAACACCATTAACACTCGAAGACTGTTTGAAAACACGCGACTGAAAATGAATCGTACCTGATGATAATAAATTACACACACACACACACACGCACGCACACACACACACACATACTTACATACATACATACATACATACATACATGCATACATATATACATACATACATAGGGATTACTACACAGACCGATAAATCAGCCCCTCTCCCATGATGATATTGATTTTCTGTTTATAATGCTCAGTATCAACACAAATATGGGGCTTGATTTATCGAACACACACACACACATGCACATACACACATACACACGAGCGTGCGTGCGCACACACACACACACACAATAATAACTCCAGGGTGTTCTGGACCAATGTGTCTGGAGCATCTGTTCGACTTTTTCATTCTGTTATTCATTCTTTCTTACTGTACTCTTCAATTCCTTTTCCGTTCCTTTGTGTATTTGTTTCACTTTCACATCAGGTATATGAAAACTGATGGACGCTGTTACCCACAAAGAGATACACAAGTAGTAAATGGGGATACCGTAGGGACTACCGGACTTATCATTAAAAACATGGGTTTTGTACCGTAGGGACTATAGGAAAAAGTCCGTTGTACTATAGGGACAACATAATGCTATTTTCCCATAGTCCCTAGAGTACAAATAAGTTTACAAAAAATCATAGGTATTATAGGGACAAGGAAATTGAACATGGGGGGAAAATAACATTAGTTTCCCATTGTGGTTCTACAGTCCCAAGGGAATGGAACATGGATGGGTTTGTGTAGGGACAATGAAAATGTAACATAGGAATACAGGACCGGTACTTGGGGGACAATGGGACTGTAACATGGTGGGTTTGTCAAGGGACAATGGGACTTTAACATGGGTGGGACTATAGAGAGACAAAAGGTATTAGGACTGTCTAGGGACAATGGTAAAAATCACGCTAGAAACAAAACAAACTCTTGCTTTACTATTCACAAACCCCTAACCAGGGTGTATTGCCTATGTTAAATTTCCCCTTGTCGACAGGGACTGTCTAGCGACAATGGGAATTTAACATGGGAATTTGAACAGGGATGGGTCTGTATAGCGACAAGGGAAAATGAACATGGGAATATATCTTGGGTTTGTATAGCGTCAAGGGAAAATGAACATGGGAGATGGAAATAACACAGACAAGAGACAAACACTGAGTTGACAAGCCAAATATAACCCCAAGCTCTATTATCCACACAGAAGGGGAAGGTTAAATAACCACACACTCTACTATCCACACAAACGTACGTGAGGGCATACAAAATTAAATCATATACTATCAACACAAACGTACGTGAAGGCATACAAAACCCAATCATATACTTTTCACACACGCTACGCTGACAAGCTAAAAACATAACCACAATCTATGGGCAGGGTTATACAGTGCAATGTCACTCGCGTCATTCTTCAACATTGTTACAATTTTTTTTCCGAACGTGTGTTTTGGTTTTAGATTTCAGAGTTAACCATAGGCAGGGTTATACAGCGCAATGTCACTCACGTCATTCTTGAAAAAGCCTTGTGTTTGTTTCCTTTCTTGAAAAAAACGGTAGATCTAAAGTTAGAATTTTTCCGTGACACATTGCAGTGCCAAAATAAAGAGAAAGCTACGATACCTGAATTGTACAAGCTCGTCCACTCCAGATTTTATTTCACCCACCGATTTACTGATTTACAATTTGTAAGGATGTAAGTGTTTCAAAAAAAAAAAAAAAATTACATGACAAACGGAACATTTCACAGAAATAGGGTGACTACTGGTCACAATTTTGGAGAGATATCTTCACACGGGAACAGATACCTTTAAGATTTCAAACAACACTACTATGACGGAGAGAGAGAGAGAGAGTTATTCCTACTGTAGATCATATCAAGACACTTACGTTTGTTTTTACAGTCTATTTTCGTGAAGAAAGATTCAAAGAAACACTCATTCCACTCAGATAATCACAGCCATAGAAAAATTTCACCATTATTAAATATCACCAGAGTGAACTGCAGATTTAGGCAACTAAAATTCCCTCCTTTTTTGATAACGTGGATGTAAAGTTCTCACAGAATAGTTCATCCAAAATATGCTGTGATGTATTTGACTATAAAACTGATACAATTTCTGCGGGATCGCCCAGGGTACGATTGTTCTTGCGTTAGTTTTACTATTTTAATTATTTTATTAATCGACTAGCAGTGAGACACGACTTATCTCGACACTGTGTGAAGAGATACTGAAGTCAATTCGTAGTGAACGCGGTCAGAAAATAAGTCTAGCCAATGAAATCGTTTATGATGAGCGATGCATTGTTTTGTTCGAAGTTAGTGTGGCAAAATAATGCCTACGCTCTTGCATTGTTACCATTGCAGTGCAGACAGACTGAATATGGACTTGAATCGATCTGTTGTGTATTGTACCATTTCTTCTAGCCGTATCAACTACTGAAAGGTCACAGTACGGGTTCACTTTTCTGAAATTGTCAATTTCTTTTTTACCTCACTTAAACATTTTGACATACACACTCACATAGGTGGAGTCAGAAGTGTACTGAGTGGCATGGGTTTTTTTTTTTAAATTGTGAATCTGGGGTTTTTATGAAGTAAATAAACTAAAGTATAGTGAACCTCAAGGATGGTGACCCAAGCTGTCTATTGATGCGTGCATTTACTTCAGAAGAAATGGGACTTCTAAAATAACAAAGATATACGGCAAGCATGATTAGAATGAACACATCGGCAGCTAACTATAGGAACAAAGAGGGTGTTTTCCTTCACGTCCGTGTAACTTAGAGTTTCAATCCTCTTTCAAGACAAACTTGTATCCCTTTGTAGGGCTTGAAATAAAAAACTGAACAAACGTAAGCATTTTGCTCTAGATATTTCCATTTTGCAGCAACAGACTATACAGCATAAATACTGTTACAACAATAGAAAGCCTTAAATCTTCTAGCAAAAAAGTAATCTCGACTTTCACACATTGGTAAATGGAATACTGTTACTTTTCTAGGGTTTTAGTTAGCCCTATGTTCTTATTCTACAACAAAGAGACACTTACGTTTTATGCCAGGTCTATTCTGATCCAGTGAGAGTGAAATGAATAGTGGACCGTAAGACACACCCCCTTTATATAGGCGCTTGGTCTGCCATGGATATAAAGTAGCCCATGGTGTTTAAACTTTAGTCATTTGACGTTTTGCTATCAAGATGAAACGATTGAATCATTTCGAGAAGAAAGAAGAAGAAGAAAGCAAGAGGCAGAAACGTGATCCATCGCCTCGTACCATCGCTGAAGTCTTGGCACAAATTCATGCCAGTGATTTTGAAGATGATATGAGTGAACCAGAATCGAACCCCAGTGAGTCTGCACCTAACCCAAGTTCACGAGTCAACCCTGAAAAGTACTATCACATTCGAGAGACGGAAAAGCGCCCCTCTAGAAAATTTAGAACCACGACTTACAAATACACGGTGAAGTTTAAAGATTTCAAGTCCGACGTACCCTTGGAGAAAGCAGAAGGGTTCATCACCGAGGTGTGGGATTCTTTGTTCACCACACTCAAGCGACAATGTCAACCCAAAGAAGACGATCGCTTGGGACTATCCATATATCACGACGGCTTGAAATCCCCTGTTTGGATCGAGTTTATCAGACCCGCAGAACTAACCCCTTCCAAAGTCATGGACAAGATACAACAGGTGTGTTACACGGGGGGAGTGAATGTCCCTCCGTATTTGGTTTTCGTTATCTAGGGGTTGACCGCCCTCGATGTTATTGCCCGGTTCGAGTAAATATAAATATAAGTGGTGAAACTTACAGGTGGAATAGATAGAGATCTGAGCAGGTATATAGAACAAACCAACACGAGCCCCCGTACATGTAAACAAACAATTTAATCAATTACATACAAACACTGTGAAAATTCATTACATCAGGAATGTACTCTGCTTTTAGAAATTTAACTTTCACAGAAATACAAAGAAAAAGCAAATAGATGAAAATAAGATAGTCGATCTGTTACTGATAGATTTAGTTCATCATAGGATCGAGTGAACAATCGAAGTCAACGTCTTGTATGATTTCATAACCTGCTCGTCCTCAGTCTGTTTTTGCTTCTTTGGATCTCGGGATGATACTTTCTACCACCCGTCTCAGGACACTCTCAAAATACTTCTTCAGAAAATACTTCTTCAGAAATTAATACGTCGCAGGGTTGCGTCACAGGATTATACGTCTCACTGCACTCTTCTCTATGCTTCTCCGTATAGGTCTCAGAATAACATTGCTCATTCGTTCCATACGTCTCTGGAGCTATTTTCTCCCTTTTAAATAAATATAAATAGAGACAACCTAAATGTCCCGTTATTTATGAAACGGTTAATTCTTCGTTATTCTCCCTCGTTATCAGATTTCACTATCAGTGCTAAACAGACGCTAAGGCTATCAAGCGACTCCACATGTCCTATAATGACCCTAGTTAGTCAAATGGCTAATTCGTTACGCCTTGACCTTACACATTACCACATACACAGCGAATAAATAGGATACATCACGTCAATCAATTACTAGATCATTTCCGTCAATACACACTTATTCTTAATCATACGTGAAATCTTCTAAATTCGGCGAATTCACACGGATTCTTGAAATCATATTAACTAATGTAATGCATTAAATTCTTAGAACATAATTCTTATGCAACAAGACGACAAATTCAAACAATTCGTCAAACTTAGCTAAAGAAGATTAATGTACAACTTCCTATGAATAAACTCAACACAGTTATACTTCATAAAGCAAATTATTACACGAATGTAGAGAAAAGATTCATGCAGATACAAATAAATAACTTCAGCAAAGCATTATATATGGCATCAACAAATTACATGGAATTGTCACACTACCTTTGCTGTCAACGTTTTCTCCCTCTAATCGGTAAATTAGTTCGTCGGTTCCTTTCGACAATCGTCCCCTTTTTGGACAACAGTTTCCTTTTTACGAGAATTTCTTGCAAATTCCCGGAGTCGTAACCTTTGGGTCTCCTCTAGTAGGAAAAGCTTAGACTGATTAAAATTCGATGCGGGCGATACTAAAATCTATGAAATTTTGTGTTGGAACACGCCCTCTCATTTAACGTACCAATCAGAATCAACTATCTCTGCCGCCCTTTTTCCAGAGGCGCCAAAATCAGGGTCAACTTGACCCTGGTAGTTTGAGTAACAGAGTTTCTGCGTTCTCTCAATTGTGACAACATTACCATGAAAATGAAGTTTTCCTTGTCCTAAATTGTCCGCCTGGCTGCTGTATAAACAAATGTTTAATTAGGAACAGAATTCTCCCTCTAGAGGACATTACCGTACACGGTAGTATGGCGATATGATACGCGCTTGTCTTCATAAATCTAATTAATGGTTGTCTGGTCTCAGCTAATGTATTCTTGTTAGATCGACATAAAATTTGCCACTTCACAAGGTGCAACAGTCCAACGACCAGGTTGACATCACCGATGGAAAAGCCACAGTGAAAATGACCCATACCTCTCCTCCTCAAGGGAGCGGTCGCAAAAAGGTCTTTATGGTGAACGGCCTTCGTAGTATTAAGCGTAGCCTCGTCCAAATTCACAACCCTCAAGACCAGATGTGTTTAGCCAGGGCTATCGTGGTGGGACGAGCGTATGCCGACAAGAACGACAGGGCAGAATGGAAAAGAGCCTGGGAGAACATTCGAAAATCGAACCGAGCCAAACAACGAAACGAAGCAGAACTCCTGTTACAACAAGCCGGCCTGTCCAAAGACACACCCTGTGGCATTCCTGAAATGCAAAACTTGCAAGATGTCCTAGCTCCACGCTACACCTTGAAAGTGCACCCTCAAGAAATGCGTGGGCCTCTGTTGTTTCGAGGCCAAGATTTTAAAGATGGAAAATACATTCACCTTTATCATCACGAAGAACATTTCGATACCATTACCACCATCACTGCATTCCTAGGATACGGTTATTATTGTGAGAAATGTGACTATGGCTATAACAATCGAGAGCAACACAAGCATTGTGGATTGAAATGCTCAGGATGTTTGGCCTCTCCACCCTGTCTGAGCGAAGGGCAAAAACCAGTGCATTGTCCAGCTTGTCAGTGCACGTTTGTCAGCCCTGCCTGTTACCAACAACATCTGAAGACGCAAGGTTCACAGAAGAAATGTGCTTGTCAACTCCTGAGATTGTGCCCTACGTGTGGACAAGGCATACGTACCAATAGTACCAAGGCACACGTATGTTCAGGAAAGAAAAAATGTCACATTGTCATCACATCGTGGACTTGGAACATCAATGCTACATGCAAAAATACTAACCCCAACAAGAGGAAGATGACAGAAACAAAGGCAATTTCATCTTTGTCGATTTCGAATGCATGCAAGAGACCGGCACTCACATTCCTAATTTCTGCGTGGCTCATCGAGCGTGCGAAAACTGCATTCAAGAACCTATCGTGAGTCATTGCCCTCACTGCAGTAAGCTTCCTGGAGGGCGTGAAAAAATCTTTCGAGGACCCAAGACGCTAGAAGATTTTGCCCAATGGGTCTTAGACCCCATCGACGAAACGTGGAGCCAAGAGGACATCGAAAGTTATGGTAATTGTCATCGTCACGATGGCTCACAATTTCTCCGGATACGATGGACAGTTTCTTCTCAGATACTATACAGAACATGGCACCGAACGTCCTAAAGTCACTTTGAACGGAGCCAAAATCATTTTCATGCAAGTGGGACAAGTACAGTTTAAAGATTCGATGAGCTATTTGGTCATGCCTTTGAGTCGAATGCCTAAAACGTTTGGAATGACAGAAATGGCTAAAGGGTACTTTCCACACTTTTTCAATACGGAAGCCAATCAACACGCCGTTCTACCCCATTTGCCTAAGGCTCACTATTACGACCCCGACAACATGCACACCGAACAACGAGAAGCTTTCTACGCTTGGTACCAGGCTCACGCCTCCGACCCTTTTGACTTTCAGGAAGAAATGTTAAAGTATTGTCGTTCCGACGTGGACATTTTACGGCGTTGCTGTGGAAAATTTCGAGAACTGTTCATGGAACACGGAGGGGTCGATCCTTTGAAAGAAGCTTGCACCATTGCCAAAGCGTGTTCCTTAGTATACCGGCAACGATTCATGCCTGAAAACACCGTTGCTGTCATCCGTCCTCAAACGACCAACTATGTCAAACGTCAATACTCGGTCAAAGCCCTACGGTGGTTACATTACTTGTGCGATAAAGAAGACAAATGGATTCAACATGCCCGCAACGGAGGAGGCGAAAAGACCATCGGAAATTGTTCCGTGGATGGCTGGGACTTAGAAAACCTCAAGATCGTGTACGAGTTTAACGGTTGCTTATTTCACGGATGTCCCGTCTGTTACCCTGACCGTGGCACTAAAAATCAGTTTTTACAACGAACCATGGAAGACTTGTACCAGGACACTTGTCAGCGACGCCTAAAGTTAGAACAGCAAGGATACCAAGTGGTGGAAATGTGGGAACACGAATACGATCGCCGTTTGAAAACCGATCCCGAGTTTAAACGTGTCGTGGAAAGTTACAAGCTGATGGACCCCGTGAACCCGAGGGATAGTTTGTACGGAGGAAGGACCAATGTCACCTGTTTGCCGTACCAAGTCGACGAAGAGAAAGGAGAAGAAATCAAATACTTGGACGTGTGTTCGCTGTATCCCTACGTGTACAAATATTGTCACTTTCCTGCAGGGCACCCGCAATTGTTGACGGAACACATCGACCTGGCCAACATTCGACAATACGAAGGCTTGATCAAGTGCAAAGTTTTGCCTCCCACCGACTTGTAACATCCCGTCTTACCTCACCATTGCCAAGACAAACTGATGTTTCCTTTGTGTCGTACATGTGCCGAAACGTGCAACCAAGACCAACCTTGTCATCACACCCAGGAAGAACGAGCCTTGACGGGAACCTGGGTCAGCGTAGAATTGTTCAAAGCTCTGGACATGGGATACCAACTGTTAGAAGTGTACGAAATTTGCCACTTTCCCAAGACACAACAATACGACAAGGGTTACTCCACTCAGAAAGGCATTTTCGCAGCCTACGTGGATGCCTTTTTGAAACTGAAGCAAGAAGCCAGCGGCTATCCTTCCTGGTGTCACACTCCCGAAGACCAAATAAAATTCAAAGAGAAATACTGGGAACAAGAAGGCATCCCTTTAGACCACATCGAGAAAAATGAAGGCAGGCGATCGTTTGCCAAAGTGATGTTAAATTGCTTGTGGGGCAAAATGGCACAACGACCGTGTTTACCCAAGACGGAATATTTGACCGAACCTTCCCGCTACTTCCAGATGATTCACGACAAAACGAAATTCATCAAAGACGTGGACGTCGTTCGTAAGGATTTGATCTTGGTCAATTACGAAGAAGATCTGAACTTTGTACAAGACGATCCATTAGGAAATGTCATCATTGCGGCTTACGTGACAGCCCATGCTCGCTTAAAATTGTACGAAGCTTTAGAACTGTTAGGGGATCGCGTCCTGTACTTTGACAAGGACAGTTGCATCTACATCCATCGCCCGGGTCAGCAACACCCTAACATCGAAGGAGACCGATTAGGAGCCTGGACAAACGAACATCCTGATGACAAGATTCTAAGTTTCGCGAGTGGCGGTCCTAAAACTTACGGCTACGAATACCGTGACAAAAAAGGAGAAGTGTACACGAAGTGTAAAGTGAAAGGATTGACTCTGAATTATCGTGCCAGTCGAGTGGTGAACTTTGGCGTATTGAAGGAAGCCTTGCAGTCTGGAGAGGATGAAAAATTTAAAGTGACCACCCATCAACCGAACAAGATTGTACGTTTACCCACTCACCACATCCTTAGTCGACCCTTGGAAAAAGTCTATCAAATCGTGTACCAGAAGCGAGTGCGTCTTCCCAACCACTTTACTTTGCCGTACGGTCACATCGATATCGGACAGTATATCAAAAGGAATCATATGCAAGGCCAATAATAAATGGTCAAGTGTCAGAAGAACCCGTTACCGAGGACAACCATTCCCTTCAGGACAGGACTGTCGTTTACATTCCCAAAAGACCCTTTCGGGAGGACACTTGTGTGACAATACCTCATGTAAAGATTGTCAGAACATTACACTCTGTCCCTAAGACATCTTAGTGACCAAACACATGTTTTACAGAGACTTGTTTCTATTTCACTTTGATCGTTTCCATGTGCCTTTTATCGTTGTACATAACTATTTGACTTTGATGTATTTTAATCTTTCATGTTTATTTTTGAAACCTCAATAAACGTGTCCTGAAAAAGTATATAAACTCTTGTCTTGTCTGTTTTTGTGTCACAAGTGACATTCCTGACACTATGGCTACCTCTGCTGTCTCTGCTCCCTCTTCCTCCACTTTCAAAGTCATCGACGAACACTTAGATCGTGCCAGTTGGGAGGCTTTGTATCTTCGCCATCCGTTTAACATGCTCATTGCTGGACCTAGCGGTTCAGGCAAAACCGAATTCGTCAAACGTTTGATCGAACATAAACATCATTTGATCGATCGACCACCTCAACGCATCGTGTGGTGTTACAAAGAGTGGCAATCGGCGTACAGCCTCTTGCGAGAAAGTCAAGGTTATTCCATCGTGTCTGTGGAAGGCATTCCTAAAGAAGACGACGGAATCGTCTCTGACTCCCGTCAAACCCATATGGTCATTTTCGACGACATGTTAGGAGAAGACGAAGAAGAAATTAAACTGTGGTTTACGCGCAAAGGGCATCACCGTAATGCCAGTGTCGTTTACATCACTCAAAATTTGTTTCAACAAAGTAAAGCCCATCGTACCATCAGTCTCAATGCTCATTACGTAGTCTTGTTTAAAAGCACTCGAGATAAATCGCAAGTGCAAGTCTTAGCCAAACAGTTAGGAACGCCTTGGCTCACTCAGACGTACGACGATGGCACTCAAACTCCACATGCCTATTTACTCGTCGATTTGAAACCCACTACCCCCGATGACTTGCGATTTCGTACCCATTTGTTTCACCACTGGTGTCAAGACGGAGGGCCTGTTCTCTACACGTCCCCGTCCTCGACTTAACTTCACTCAAAAAAAATCTATAAAAGCCTTAGACACTTTTTGTCAGTCTCACACAGCGTCAACATGATGTCCCTTCAGTCTCATCTTCCCGTCAAATTGATTCGTGCCTTGCATGGCATCAGTCGAGAAAAAAATCCACAAATACGTGCTCGTGTCTTAGAAGCCAGCCTCAAAGAAGTCTTACGATGGTTCACTGTGACAGCACGTCAATTACTACAAGGGATCATTCAGATTCCTCATCAAACCAAACGCTTTTTTGATAGAAACAAATTCGCTTTGACCCAACTGGTCGATCCCCGCATCGACACTCCAACCAAAAAGCAAATCATTTTGAAACCTGGAGGGAGCGGTACTCTAGGTGGGGTCATCATTCGCTCCCTCTTAAGATGGGATCCTAATGATCCCAAAGTTCTCCCCAAGAAAAAAGCCAAACGAAGCCCCAAGAAGAAAAAGAGCCACGGTGTCAAGACCAGGTCACCACCCCAGAAAAAGAAAAGCCCACAGAAAACACGCAAGAGAGGCACTTCAGCTAGGACGCAACCATACATTCGCAAACCACGACCTGCCATGGCGGTGACCGCGTCTCCGGTAGCCTCAGGTTCATCCACTTCTCCGTTGATGACACCACGGAAGTCCGTGTTTCCAAGAACTTCTCCTCCAGGGGTGACACCCTCCTCCTCTTCCTTAGTGCCAGTGGCCGCTGCTCACAAAGTACCTGTTCCCAAAATCAAAGTCCAAGAGAGATCGGGCATGTTACAGAGTTTACTGGATTTGTTCAAGCCAGAAATTACTCGATTTAGTCCGTTGCGAACCCCTCCACGACGTGTGATGCCTGTCCTCAAGTTGATACGAAGCAAAGACAATCAGTGGAGACGCGTTCCAGTATAAAATTGACCTGAGACAAAGCCCGGGTATCAGTGTTTTTGTGCTCCTGAAGAACCAAAGATGTCACCCCCCAGAAAACATCCCTCTTCTAAACCCCAAGGAAAGAAAAGGAAAGGACTACCTCCTCGTTTAGTCAAACATGGGGACATGTTGTCTGTCCTGTCCAAAGCTTCTCCACTCCTACGAAAAAAACTCATTCAATCAGCCTCCAAAGAGGTCATCGATACCGTGTGCGAATGTTGTTTGAACGTCTTGAAAGGCACGATCCCTTTGTCCAAACACCAGAAACAATGCTTAGGCAAACATCGTCACGTTCTTTGCCAAATGGTTCAAAAGAAAATTCCAATTAGACAAAAGAAGAAGATGTTGGTGCAACGTGGAGGAATTTTACCCCTCTTGTTAGGCCCATTGCTGAAAGGAATCTTGGGAACCATGTTGGGAGGACTGGTGGGAGCAAGATAAAAAGGACCTCTGAAGTCCCAAGATCTCAGAATTGATCCTTGACATCAAATGGAAGGACGAAAACTAGCTTTAGTGCCTTACAAACGATGGATGGAATACCATCGTTGGCAAGAACAACGCACCCCGCATTTACCTCCCAATCCCCATTTGACCGAGATGTCCCAGTTACAACACGAATTGCAGTCGTTAATGGATCGCCACGATTTGTCCGAAACAGAAAAATCGCAAAAGTACGGTCAACTCTTGCAACGACTGCAACTCTTTCACCAAAAAAGCTTTAGACGAAACAGCTCTATCCACTCTGAAAGATTTTAAGACCTTGATGAAAAGTCCAGCACCATCATCACTACCACCACCACCACCACTACTACCATCCCCAGGGGTCACCAGAGATGCTACCCCACGAAGACCCGAGGAAGAAGAGATGCGAGAAGTGTTTCAAACACCGTCAGCAGCACCCATTTCTAGTAAGATTGCAGCATCCTTGTTGACCCCGTCCCCCACACCCCAACGAGAAGAAATGAAAGCTTGGGTTAAAGAGATGATGTCCACTCCTCCTTCGACAGAAGTGAAAAAGAAAGAAGGGAAGCCAGAAGTGAAAAAAGAAAAGAAGACCAAAGCCATTCCATTGCCACCTCCAGCACCACTACCTTCGACTTCTACTCCCGTAGCCCATCGGACACGTAAATCCGTTTCTAAAACACCCTATCGTCCCACCCAAAGTAGCATCACCGAAGAGTGGGTGACTTATTAACACACCAAAGAAAAATGGAGAAGGTGTTAGCCAGCATTTAGTACGATCCCTCGCATCCTGCAGGTTACGCAGGAGTTCAAAAATTGTATCGTGCTGCCAAAATGCGTCTGAAAAGTCTCCGTTTACCTCAAGTGCAACGATGGTTACAAGAACAAGCTACCTACACTTTACACAAACCCATTCGACGCAAGTTTTCCAGAAGTCGCACCCGAGTGGAAGGCATCGATCATCAATGGCAAGCCGATTTAGCCGATGTCTCTCATTTGGCCAACTACAATCGTGGCTACAAATATTTGTTTTGTGTCATCGACGTCTTTTCCAAATTTGCCTGGGTCGTACCCTTGACTTCCAGATCGAGCAGCGAGTTAGTGCGAGCCCTGCAACGAGTGTTGAAACAAAGTGGTCATCACCCTCTTCGATGGCAAACGAACAAAGGTACCGAATTTCTGAACCAAGCTTTCCAAAAAGAATTAAAGAAACGTGACATTCATTTTTGTACCACCGAGAATCCCGAAACCAAAGCTAGCATCGTGGAACGTTTTCAACGCACTTTGAAAGAACGCATGTAGAAATATTTTACGCATCACCACACTCTGAAGTACATCGACATCTTACCGCACCTGGTGCAAGCGTACAACCAATCTTACCATCGAAGCATCGGACGTGCCCCGCAAGAAGTGACTCCCGAGAACGAAGTGTTGGTGTTTGAGCGCCTGTTTGGTACGTCCCCGACGAGGGCTGTCCCCAAGAAAAGTGGAGTGTTGGCCGTAGGAGATTGGGTACGCATTGGCAAAACCAAACGCACTTTCGACAAAGGTTAGTTACCTAACTGGACGACCGAATTGTTTCGTGTCACTGGACGAGTGCATGGCCGTCATCCTGCCGTCTATAAATTGGAAGACATGAACGGAGAAGTACTCAAAGGAACGTTTTACTTACCCTAGTTACAACGTGTCACCAAAAAAGAAGACGACGTGTACGACATCGAAAGCATTCTCGAACGCAGAACCCGTAAAGTGGGCAAACGACGTGTCAAAGAAGTCAAAGTACATTGGAAAGGATATCCACCCAGTTTTGATTCTTGGATCGACGCTTCGCAAGTCATCGACTATAAAAAGAAGTGACCATCATGCCCTTTCACACAGACGCAGCTACGTCGACCACTCCTTCACCCAGTTCTTCTCTCCAAGATTTACAAAAACAACCCTTGTGGGTGTGGTGTGGAGAACGTGTGCCTAAAACGCAAATCGTCTTTTTCTGCCAGATCTTCGTGGTGTATTGTGTCATCGGTGCAGCCATTGCCAATCTGAGTTTGCAACAAGGAGACAAACAATTGTGGACCATTTTATTGAGCAGTTGCATCGGTTACCTGCTTCCCAATCCCTTCCTGAAATTCTCCTCGAACGGGAACAATGGGAACTTTGTGTCCAGTGCTAGTGCCAGTCACCACTCCAACAACAACAATAACCCCATTTTGGGCGGAGACACTCCTCTGACTTCCAGTAACCCCTCGGACAGTCACAGAACTCTGGAATTATGAGTCATCCTAACCAATTTTACTTAACCTTACCCAGTGACAGTTCTATGGAGTTGTTTCCCAACAACACTTTGTGCTGTTACACGGCCAAATTACCTCAGGCCATCCAATTAGATCACGAAGTCCACTGGGAAGTGGCTTTAGTAGAAATCATTCACCCGACCCAAGTCCTCAATGTCCTTCCCAATCAAAATTTTTTTTACGGTGGACGTTCATGACGAGCAAATGCAAAAGTACCTGAATACCCATGTCAAATATGACAATAAAACCTATGATGACAAAACTCAAAAGTTGACCTACCACTTGTTCGTTATCCCAGGCTATTATTTTAGTGGTCATCATTTGGTCAGAACCATAGCCTCCAGGTTTAATGGCGTGTTTCTTAAAGCTTTGGAGAGTGTCAGAAAAAGTGTCACCCTGGAGTACCACAAAGTAGCTCGTCGCTTCCTGGTGAAATTTGAGGGAGGTAAAACGATATCTATTTTATTTTGTCCTGAATTGTTTGGCATGTTGGGCGGGGACATGGAGATGAGAAAGAAATTTGAGCAAAAAGGTGAGCTAGCAGTCATTTCCGACAACGATTCTTTTAGCAAGTTATTTCGTTCCCCGGTAGAAATGAACCAATGACTGAATTTGATCTTTGTGTACTCCGATGTGGTGGAGTACAATGTGGTGGGACACACCTCCGCACCGTTACTGCGTGTCATTCCTTTCAAAGTGGATTCTGCCACGATCGCTGACGAGGAAGGTGGAAACACTTATCACGTTCACCGCGAATTTGTATATCCTCATTATTTGCCCGTCAGTAAGTCGTATTTGGACACTGTCAACATTGCTATAAAAGGAGATCTGGGACAAAATATTCCATTCACCAAAGGAAAAGTCACCGTGAAACTTCACTTTCGAAAACGGTTCTCTCACGACTCGTAAGTCATGTATCCAGTGTACCGAGGGGTTGCTCGACAGCGAGTACACGGTTTAGGAGATATGTTAAAATCGGCCTTTCGTTCGGTGGCTCCCGTCTTGAAACCGATGGTGACACGAGGATTGCACGCCTTGAAAGATGCCGCACTGACGCAAGGCAAAGAATTTCTTCAAAATGTCATCATCGACAAACAAAACCCTAAAGAAGCCTTCTTGAGGGCAGGCAAAAATGTCTTGCTGCAAACGGGCAAAGACATTTTGGGTCGACGAGAAACACCTATAAATGCCCTGAACGCTACCGATTCAGGCATTCCCGCTTCTCTGACTCCACAGCAAGGACACGGCAGAAAAAGGCGACGAAGAAAACACCCCTTCACCAGTCTTCACACTTCTAAAGCTAGAAAGACAAAGAAAAGAAGAACCGTTCGAGACTTAGACGTTTTTGATTACTAAAAATTATTGAGACACAGAAAAATGATACACCGAGAGTCTTGTGCCTGTTCCAAGTCGGAACTAGATCTCTTTGCCATGCCCCCTACCATGATGACAATGTAAGAATCCCAGTGGGTCGAATTTCATCCCGTCTCCTTTTTGACGGAATCAGCTCCCACTGAGTTTGATATCAAAGGTCAACCCGAAGATTACATCAATCTGAATAGCAGTTACCTGTACTTGAAAGTCAAAGTGATCAAAACGGACAACACCAATCCAGGAGCCGATGCTAGAGTAGCTCCTGTCAACAATTTTTCATGCATTCCTTGTTCAGCGAAGTGGACTTGTACTTGAATAACAAACTGGTCAGCAGCAGCATGGATACTTACCCTTATCGAGCCTACCTGGAAAATCTCTTGACGTACGGAAAAGAAGTCAAGAATACTCATCTGGATGCTTGCGTGGTATGGAAACCTGACACAGCGGGTGAGAACACGTTTAACAACACAGTCCTGACAGCAGATGACGATCCTCACAATGTGGGGTTTAATGACCGTCGTAAGAAAATTCTGCAAGGGCGAAGTTTAGAACTGATGGATCGTTTGCATTTGGACATGTGGTTACAAGAAAAGTATTTGCTAAACGGAGTGGATGTCCGCCTGAGACTGAATCGTAGCAGTGCCGCTTTCCATTTGATGGCCCATGCCAACGAATACAAAACTATCATCCAAAAAGCCAGGCTCTACGTGCGTCGTGTGGAAGTGTTACCCAAAGTTGGAAACGACATCAGTCACACTTTGAGCAGAACCACCGCCAAGTATCCGATACGAAGAGTGGAAGTGAAAACGTTCACTATTCCTGCTGGACAGCGATCCATGATCGAAGATCATCTCTTCCAAGGACAATTACCCAAACGTTTGATCGTTGGTATCGTCAAGAATTCAGCCTTCAATGGACTTCACAACGAAAACCCTTTCCAGTTTCAACATTACAACGTAGCCAAAATCGAAGTCAGTCGCAATGGCAAGACCTTGTGTACCAGACCCTTCGAACCTAAGTTTGGTGACAGGAATTATTTGAGATCGTACTTGTCCCTGTACGAAGCCACTGGTCACTTAGGAACCAACACCAGTCACGGTATTACGTACGAGGATTATGCAGGAGGCTATGCTTTGTGGGCTTTTGATTTCACTCCAGACCAAGGCAGCGACGAGGGACATTTCCACCCTATAAAATCCGGCCAGATTCGTGTGGAACTTCAGTTTGCAAATCCACCTCCAGATCACACAGTGAACGTCCTCCTGTATGCCGAATTTGACAATGCCCTAGAAATCAACAGTTTGAGAGAAGTCATACTAGACTATTAGAAGCATGGAAGACTGTTCTCCCTCTTTACCTAGTGGAGAAGCTTTGAAGATGGAATGTGAGGAGACCGTGGAAGGAGAATCCCAAGACAAAGACGAAAAGGACATCGTGATCAAGTCGAGATGTCCAGAACAAGAACAGCAATTGGTCTCCTACTGTGCTACATACCTGCCAGACACAATTACGATATGGATGAAGCATGATTTCTATGGATGTCAAAACATCAGTCAAGAAGAAAAATTCAACGAATATCTGGACGAAGCTTGGAGTCTGTTTAAAAAAGACGTGTTACGTTGGTGGTATAAAGACTTGCGTGAACATTTCTGTCCTCCATTAACGACTCAAGAAATCCATTACATCAAAGCCCTCTTTGACAAATTCAAAGAGAAAGTCGAGATCGAAATTGATCACTTATTATCAGCAATAGAACATTTAGTGACTTATTTTGATCGTGATTTTTCTAGAAACGATGAGAAAGTAAATCGTTGATTTTGTGACTAGTATGCTTATTTTTTTGTCTTCAGCTAGGAAACGTAGTGTCCATCCATGACTCAATGACTTGCAACAGTGGAAATCTCAATTTCATTCACCATGTTGTCTACCTAAAAGAGTGTGAAAAAATGTTTGTTATTGAATTGAATGATTATTGTTGAAAAAAATGTTTATTGTTAAATTGAATGATTATTGTTGAAAAAAAATTGTGAATTGTTAGTGTTAAGTGATTTGAATAAAAATGTGTTTTTAAAAAAAAATGCCTTTGTCGTTTGTTTTGCTACGGGTATCATGATTCATGCTCTTTGACTTCTCTCTATCCCTCCCATGTCACTAATTTAGCGTTCCGACTCGATCTGTTGCTGCAAAAGGAAATATCTAGAGCAAAGTGCTTACGTTTGTTCAGTTTTTTATTTCAAGCCCTACAAAAGGATACAAGTTTGTCTTGAAAGAGGATTGAAACTTTAAGTTACACGGACGTGAAGGAAAACTCCCCCTTTGTTCCTACAGTTAGCTGCCGATGTGTTCATTCTAATCATGCTTGCCGTATATCTTTGTTATTTTAGAAGTCCTATTTCTTATGAGTAAATGCACGCATCAATAGACAGACAGCTTGGGTCACCATCCTTGAGGTTCACTATACTTTAGTTTATTTGCTTCATAAAAACCCCAGATTCACAATTTTAAAAAAAAAACCATGCCACTCAGTACACTTCTGACTTCACCTATGTGAGTGTGTATGTCAAAATGTTTAAGTGAGGTAAAAAAGAAATTGACAATTTCAGAAAAGTGAACCAGTACTGTGACCTTTCAGTAGTTGATACAGCTAGAAGAAATGGTACAATACACAACATATCGATTCAAGTTCATATTCACTCTGTCTGCACTGCAGTGGTAACAATGCAAGAGCGTAGGCATTATTTTGCCACACTAACTTCGAACAAAACAATGCATCGCTCATCATAAACGATTTCATTGGCTAGACTTATTTTCTGACCGCGTTCACTACGAATTGACTTCAGTATCTCTTCACACAGTGTCGAGACAAGTCGTGTCTCACTGCTAGTCGATTAAAAAAAAAAAAAAAAAAGTAAAACTAACGCAAGAACAATCGTACCCTGGGCGATCCCGCAGAAATTGTATCAGTTTTATAGTCAAATACATCACAGCATATTTTGGATGAACTATTCTGTGAGAACTTTACATCCACGTTATCAAAAAAGGAGGGAATTTTAGTTGCCTAAATCTGCAGTTCACTCTGGTGATATTTAATAATGGTGAAATTTTTCTATGGCTGTGATTATCTGAGTGGAATGAGTGTTTCTTTGAATCTTTCTTCACGAAAATAGACTGTAAAAACAAACGTAAGTGTCTTGATATGTTCTACAGTAGGAATAACTCTCTCTCTCTCTCTCTCTCTCTCCGTCATAGTAGTGTTGTTTGAAATCTTAAAGGTATCTGTTCCCGTGTGAAGATACCTCTCCAAAATTGTGACCAGTAGTCACCCTATTTCTGTGAAATGTTCCGTTTGTCATGTAATTTTTTTTTTTGAAACACTTACATCCTTACAAATTGTAAATCAGTAAATCGGTGGGTGAAATAAAATCTGGAGTGGACGAGCTTGTACAATTCAGGTATCGTAGCTTTCTCTTTATTTTGGCACTGCAATGTGTCACGGAAAAATTCTAACCTTAGATCTACCGTTTTTTCAAGAAAGGAAACAAACACAAGGCTTTTTCAAGAATGACGTGAGTGACATTGCGCTGTATAACCCTGCCTATGGTTAACTCTGAAATCTAAAACCAAAACACACGTTCGGAAAAAAATTGTAACAATGTTGAAGAATGACGCGAGTGACATTGTACTGTATAACCCTGCCCATAGATTGTGGTTATGTTTTTAGCTTGTCAGCGTAGCGTGTGTGAAAAGTATATGATTGGGTTTTGTATGCCTTCACGTACGTTTGTGTTGATAGTATATGATTGAATTTTGTATGCCCTCACGTACGTTTGTGTGGACAGTAGAGTGTGTGGTTATTTAACCTTCCCCTTCTGTGTGGATAATAGAGCTTGGGGTTAGATTTGGCTTGTCAACTCAGTGTTTGTCTCTTGTCTGTGTTATTTCCATCTCCCATGTTCATTTTCCCTTGACGCTATACAAACCCAAGATATATTCCCATGTTCATTTTCCCTCGTCGCTATACAGACCCATCCCTGTTCAAATTCCCATGCTAAATTCCCATTGTCGCTAGACAGTCCCTGTCGACAAGGGGAAATTTAACATAGGCAATACACCCTGGTTAGGGGTTTGTGAATAGTAAAGCAAGAGTTTGTTTTGTTTCTAGCGTGATTTTTACCATTGTCCCTAGACAGTCCTAATACCTTTTGTCTCTCTATAGTCCCACCCATGTTAAAGTCCCATTGTCCCTTGACAAACCCACCATGTTACAGTCCCATTGTCCCCCAAGTACTGGTCCTGTATTCCTATGTTACATTTCCATTGTCCCTATACAAACCCATCCATGTTCCATTCCCTTGGGACTGTAGAGCCACAATGGGAAACTAATGTTATTTTCCCCCCATGTTCAATTTCCTTATCCCTATAATGCCCATGATTTTTTGTAAAGTTATTTGTACTCTAGGGACTATGGGAAAATAACATTATGTTGTCCCTATAGTACAACGGATTTTTTCCTATAGTCCCTACGGTACAAAACCCATGTTTTTAATAATAAGTCCCCTAGTCCCTACGGTATCCCCATTTACTACTTACACAACTTTAAAAATAGTTTCAATGCCGATATTAGAATACTGACAACCTATAACTTTGTTCTTTGAAAAATTGCTTCGTTTGGGTTTTGATCTGTTAGTAACTCTTCAATGTACCCGGTAAAGAAAACGAGGACCAACTATAATCTGAAATTCCTCAACTGTGATGGATGTTGCTAAAACATGACTGCAAAAGGGAACATCAATTGACTAACCAATTAGCTTGTAACTAGACTATCAAGAAAGTACACTACTACTACTACTACTACTACTACTAACATTAATAGTAATAATATGGACTTGGTACACCTTCTAATCTTTAGAAGCTTTAAGCCCTTTACAATATTACATAACACACTAAAACGTGTGTGTGAGTGTGTGTGTGTGTGTGATTAGGATTTTTAACGTAGCTTTAACAATTTTTCAGTCAGATCGCTACGATGTTTGCAGTGTGGCAGTTTATAGTGATGTCTAGCGCTGTGGCATCATGCCGCAGACACGTAGCATGATGTCCCACCCAGTCACATTATCCTGACACCAGGCCGGCCAGTCCTAACACTAACCTTTTAATGCTGAGCACCAAGCTTAAAACATATACAACGACAAGATTACAAAAACAAACAAAATGAAAGTACAAAACAAAAGCATGCTGATAATAATAAGGAAATAAATATTATTAAGTCTTTAGGTCTGTTCTTGTAGTCGAAATATATGAATTTTAAGAGCACTCTTGGATGAGATCAGTGTCCTTGTGTCTAAGATCATTGGACAATTTGTTCAATGTAGTTGGGCCCAAGTGTGCAACCTTGGCCGTATCGTAAGGGAATCAAATAAAGAAAGCAAAGAAAGAAAGAAAGAAAGAAAGAAAGAATTTCAACACATTATATATTTTTTATTCAAAACAATGACAATTAATCTAACCACTAACCATGTACTGTTTATAGTTTAACATGTTTATTGAAATAAAGAAAACATAAAATATCGTGATCTGTGTCAACAATATAAATTTTTATCGTTTGGATTATGTCACCAGAAAACACATTATTCCATGCAAAAATACGAAGAAAAATCAATAGAAAGATATATATTTTCTTAAAAACTACGTATTTAACAGTAATCCTAACAAATAAAATGTTTATTTCATGATTAATTATAAGATTTATCTGAGATAGTGTGTTTTGGGTACGGGGATGTTTGGTACCGGTGTAGTGTTAAATTTTGACCCTCGTTGAATTCTGACCCTCTGGGTCTACACCGGCACGTTTTACACTTTTTAGTCCACAATTGTAAGAGTTACCTCCCCTACAAAAGCTCTTCACGGTACATTCACGTGTCTGGATTGAGCAATCTGAAAATAAGAAAAGAAAGTTTGGTAAAAACTGAATTTAGACTTACGTTTTATTTTTACGACAAAATATTGGCTCTGGGAGACCCCATAAAACATTTTTATGTACATCAATGAACTGATTGATAGATAGTTGTAATTAGAAGGGGCTTGTATCGCTGCTTATATAGTTTAACATTTATTATAGTCAAACATATATTATTATTTTATAGGTTATACTATATGTATGACTGATAGTTAAATTATAAATAGTGATAGGAGCCCCTGTGCCCCATCTTCGTGTTGAGGATAGCGATATCATAGCTATGTTGAAATCGGGTGAATAAGACCATAAACGGTAACAGGCTGATTCGGACCAGGCTTATTCGGTCCAAATTACGGGCTGATTCGGACCATGTGAAATATCAGTAAGTTTCGTCTGAGATTTAAATGTGACACTTACATTTGTTTAAGACACGATATATCTCATTTCCCAGGTACGTTGAGCAGTTCAGATATGCATTTAAGGAATCAATCATTAAATTGTATGCAAATTGTTGGGGACAAAAATCCATGCGGCAACATTTATTCATACATATTGATCAGAGTTTACATTATTTGTGTCCACACATACAGGCCTGGGTAGGTTTATGCCTTTGCTAGATTTATGTAGAATTTATTTATGCTATTTTGCTGTATGATAATAGTACTACATAAAACTTAATCTTAAAGGAGAAAGTGATGTGCTGTACAATTTTTGATTTAGTTCGATAAAATATCACACGTCAATATCATATGTTTATATTCTTCTACTTTCGTGGACCTCGTAAGACGAATTATATTTTAATAATATTTGTTTTAAGCAACGTATGTTAATGTTTTTCTTAATTCATAATGTATCTGTAAAGTGTCGAATTTTGAATAAGTAGTGAACCTTAAAGTTGAATGCATTGAGCATTAAAATTTTATTTACATTTATATTTATATATTCTTTATTTTGGTTGAAAAAATCTAAATGCTACAGTTAATATGGGGTTTGTTCTGATTTCGGTTAGAAATTTGCTAACAACTGTCTTACGTAAATTTAAAAGCCGAATATCAACTTTTTATATTCTCTTAGTATGTCTGCAAAAACAGTAATAACTACTAAACTAAATAATGTGTGTGTTTCACGTTTTTTAAATAATAGTTCACATGGTCCGAATCAGCCTGTCATCTGGGCCGAATAAGCCCGTCATTTGGGCCGAATCAGCCAGCATTCAAACAAACATGTACAGTGCCGAAGCAGGGGCTTATATAGGGTAGCCATTCATTGGACAATCTGGTTTTCAGCTGGTCTGTCCAGCTTTTAATGTGATCATTTTTGCGTGTGTGCAAAGAAGTGTCCGGTGTTCTTGAGTTCCGTCCATGGCCACTCTAGGCTCTTATTGTTCCTTACAATTTATCTTATGCACATGTAATATTATAGTACGTGTTTATTGGTAAATCATAAGCATCTATACTGGCCCATGTTATTCTAATCATTGTCCAGATATATTGCACCAGAGCTTCTGCCATGTCAAAAGCCAAAGAGAATTAAAGATTGCTTTAAATTTCAAATTTGCTAATACTGAAGACAACGATAAACCCGTAAATATTTTGGGTGGCAACACAGATTAGATTTTTTATGTTGTCCTCTCCACCCTCCAGATGCTTCAGAAATGTAAATTATTGAGGTTGTTCTCAGCAACCCACTCAGTGAACCAGGTTCAATTCTACCCCGCTTAATTTCAGACCATGTCATTTCAGTCTGCAATTTTATGGGGTCGATTCAGCTCAAAGTTGTTTAAGTCCAGGTCATTTTGGCTTTCTGGATTGAAAATGCTATTGTAGGTTAGACCATTACACCTACTGGAACAACTACAGCAGGCATAATGGCACTTGTACTTAAATCTACCTTGTGCTAAAAATAGACCATAACATCATTGTGCCCGGCTGCCGCCATACTGTTTTCGGACAAAGCATTGAGAGACCCTTAGTAACACGTAGTAATTCGCTACATATATGCAAAAAGAATCGTTGTTTTCATTTGCACTTCCCTCACTATGTACTGTTTTCATATATTCATCTATAATATATGAGCAATTGAGCATGTTAATTAATGTAGATATAATATTGTACATTTTATTTCTTTGTCATCCGTTTGTATTGCTTTCCAATCTTCGTTTAGTAAAACTCTCCTATGTGCATATTATATATGTATGTGTGTGTGATTTGTATTTTTTAATGTAGCTTTAACAATTTTGTTAAAGCTACATTAAAAATCCAAATCACACACACACACACAGCTGGTAGGATAACCTGTGTATTTTTGGCACTTCTCTTTTATTAATTCAACATCTACAAAATGACCATCACTCTAGTATTAGATTAGATGAAGTCACAATAGATTGGGGATTAAGATGTATTTTAATTTACCATCAATACCTTATCGTTTTCATCAAAAGAATCATTACGCTTGTATTTTGACACCTCACTTTGATAAGCATCACTTGGGACACATTAAGAAATCATATTTTACCAAGTGTCCAGCTTTTGTTATGATCAGAAACATTCTGTGCTTGTTTAAGATTATTCTCATGTTAAAATCAATATAACATAACCATTTCCTTCCGGAAAACACCTGATGCCAACTCTACAAAACTTTGACCAGTCTGACAGTCTTGGCTGCAGTAAAACCCAATAAATGTTTGTTAGATTACATTTTCTTCCTTCCAGAATATAGTATTATGGGTGTTTGTGAGAATCTTTTTCTTTTAAACAGTTGTTGTTGTTTTATGTTCTGCATATGATAGGCTATACATGGTAATCAGCATATCAGGTGTAGGAAGAACTCAGAAAATCCTGGGAAGAACCATTGACCCATGGAACTTACTGGCAAACTTTCTCACATATCCATGCTATCTGAGCCTGAGACTCGAACCCACGTGGACAGAGGTGAGATGTTTGTGATCTGTAAAGGTGAGCACCTTAGACCACTGTGCCACCTGGGGCCCCTTCTTTTGGACAGGCATCTCCACATTTCTTTCATGTCTTGATTGCTTTCAGTCCTGTTGTTCTTGTTGTAGGGTTTAACACCATTTTTCAGCACAAAATAGGCTATACACGGCGGCCAGTATAAAAGGTGGAGGAAGAGCACTGGAAATCTCTGGAAAGAACCACCGACCCATGAGAAGCTACATGCAGACTTTCTCACATACCCACATTGGCCAAGCCCAAGACTTGGACCCATACAGACAGAGATGAGATGGCAGTGATCCATAATGATGAGCACTTTAGACCTCTCAGCCACTCGGGGCCCTGCTCTCAGCCCTAAAGTGTTCCATATTCTATCACATATTGAAATGATTTATTCTCTTGTGCCTTGACCATAAATTTGATTCCACTTTTTAATCCACTATCGTAAAAAAAAATAACATCTGCCAGTGTTTCATACAAGCATGGATTGACAAAAACAGGATACTACACAAAAACTTCTGGTTTCAGCTAATGATTCATAAAAATGTCTAGGTTCTCATAGTCTGGTTTCTCTCTTATGAAATAATATGAGCCTAAAACAATTATTATTTAATTTTGGAACCAGGACTCTTACTTTGTCCACTCCTTGAACCAGGACTCTTACTTTGTCCACTCCTTGAGCATGTTTGCTAAGTATACTGTTATACATTAGATTTGCCTGCAATTTTGACTTATGGCAATTTGTTACAATTACTCTAGGATTTTGGATGTGATGTGATTTGGATATTTTAACGTAGCTTTAAAAAAAAAAATCAGTCATATCGCTACGATGTCTGCAATGTAGCAGTTAATAGTGATGCCTAGTACTGGGGCATCATGCTGCAGACATGAAGCATGATGTCCCACCCAGTCATATTATCTTGACACCAGGCCAGCCAAGCGAGGCAGCTGTTAGTACCATTTTTGGAAGTCTTTGGTATGACTCGGCCGGGGTTCGAACACATGACCTCCCACATCCGAGGCGGATGCTCTAACCACTAGGCCGTCGGAACGGTCTTGTGATTTTAGAAATTAGCAAATCCACAAGTGTGACACATTTTGGAAATTTATTCTTTCTTAATTTTTTCCAATTCATCTTTTTAATCTTTATATGTCTTTCCTTTTTTTTGACTGCTCAGTAACTAATGTTTGTTGACAAGTCAAATATGGAACTATGTGCTTCTGGTGTAATTCATTTTCATTTCTGGTCTTTGGTCTGTTTTTGCATTGGAGTATGCTTCTTCATCGGTCAGATCCCTTTGAAGCCAGACATGATTTCAGTGATGAATATGGTCTAAATTTGTAACTGCTTGTCAGCCAGTTGAATTTGTAACTGCTTGTCAACCATTTGAATATGTGACTGCTTGGCCATTGATACAAATAAAAGCATCACAGCACTTGTTGAGACTTTTATCCTACTTTAAGTTTTCCTAAGTACCTGATTTTTGCCATACACTGTAATAATGTTGTGATTGCTAACTTCAGCAGAAACATCTGTGCTAAGATTATTAACTCAACCTTTAAGGGAAAGACAAGAGGCCCACACATAGTACTGAGCACTGTTATACTGTGTCATAATATACAGTGAAACTATCTCTCCAAATGGGAAAAATTTGTCTTCATGTAGCTAAAGTTTTTAATAGGAAGTCCAAGTCTCCATTGTCATTACATGTACTTCTGTAGTGAACAGTCGTATTGGGATGTAAGATCAGCACCAGCTCCATTAACTCTTCTGGACTATGAATTGTAGTGTGAAAAGACCTGATATTGTTGACTTTTGCATGACATATGGTTCAGTTCGATCATGATAAATTTGTCCTGCTTCTCTCTGGGACTTTTGGGCGGTTGCTCATAGAGTAAAATTATGCGCCTGTCTGGAATTAAAATGGCTGAATCCTGATACATATTTCAAAACCATACAGGATTCCTAATTAAAGCAATTTACAGCACTCCTGATAATTTCCAATAACCCCCAAAAATTCCCAGTTTCTCCAAGGATTTAAATTTGTATTGTGAAGGAGATGGGAAGATTGTCAAAGCCATTATAGTATTCATGATAGAAAGGAGTGGTAGCATAGGAAATCTACTTGGAGACATGAATGCTTATGCATCCCATAGCTTGAAAATGAGAAATTATGTGTGTATGTATTGTATGATACTAAAGCAGCAAAAATTTCTGCTGAAATCGTTTTTGAAAAAAATTGTTTTTTTTTAAAACAGTCAACCATTTTTGGGGACATCTAGAAATGATCTTTATAAGCAGGTGGTCTATAAAACAGATTTGAATAATTTAATTTTCCTTTTTTTTCTTTTTTTTC
Organism: Sinohyriopsis cumingii; assembly: GCA_028554795.2. Lineage (NCBI taxonomy): Eukaryota > Metazoa > Mollusca > Bivalvia > Unionida > Unionidae > Sinohyriopsis > Sinohyriopsis cumingii. The sequence goes on from CM068835.1 coordinate 64,714,453, forward strand.
CAGTAAAGCTTTGACTTCGCAAAACAAAAACAATGGGGCGACTTGCTAGGAAGCGCAAGCATAAGGGGGACAAACCTCTAAAGGAAAAGTACCGTACAAAACGAAAGACAAAAGATCTTGATCAGATACATGAAGATATGAAGGAAGAAAATGCAGAAAAACTACTGAATGCAGAAATTGATCATGATAAACCAGGGGCTGCTCAGTTTTACTGTCTTCATTGTGCGTGAGTATTGTACATGTTCACTGGTTGATCACAGTCATTTGTTCATTGAAATCAAAATTAAAATGAATACAAGACTCCGATCTGCTTGCACTTTCAAATGCTTGCAGATCTGAATCTACCCTTGTGCAGATTGCCATACATTATTCAAATTTTTTGTTTTCTACAGGTGATACTGTACCAGTTGTAGAAAACAAAACCTCCATAAAATGTGCTAAAGTGTGATTGAACTTTTATGAAACTACAAAGCTTTGTGTTTTAGGTTTTCTCACACTTTCAGTGGCAACGGCTTGAAAGTTTATTGTTTTGAACACCACATATGTACTCAGTGGTTTATCTTATTAGTTCCATGAACTTTCTTAGGGAATGGATAATGTTTTGCTAGGCTTGTTAAATTGTACCCAGGGTAAATTTGAATTCACATTGTGTACATATACCTGCATTTATTTTGAGTCTTGTTTATGCGGTATTAAAATCATTCAGATGAAGATGAACCTGTTTAAGCAAATACTCTGAATTTTGTGTTTAATTTTTAAGTGCTTTACTTTTAATGTGTATTAACTAGGGCATCGTAAAAGGGTGTGGAAATATCTCGCAAGCACCATAATAAAATCATCTTGATTCATCAAACTTACCATTTTGTCTTTTTGGTTTCAGGAAGCATTGCATTAGTGACACTGCTCTCAAGGATCATTTTAGAAGTAAACCTCACAAGAGAAGGTACGAGCAAGAATTTATCCATTCTTCAGCCTTGCTTTGTATGCAAGACTGTAGATGGTGAACTAATACAGAAATTTACACTTTTTCATGTGATAAAAGAATCGGATGAATCTTTACATTTGCCATCAATTAACCTTAGTGCAGTCCTTTATAGATATAAGTGTGCTGATATGACATTAACCATAATGCATGTCTACATACATACTGTACATGGAAATGATGCTGATCTGCCATCCATTATGGCATCCATCTTCAAACGAGTTTTATCTCCAGTCCTTTTGAATGGATGGTCAAATTGACATAGGGTGTTCACCAAAAGACTTACGATCGTGTCTTGATGCTCATAAATGAATATGGTGCCAATCTTACATTCAATGTAGTAATTATGATCTTGACATCGTCCACTTTTCTCCACTCTCACAAAAACACTAAATGCAAACATAAGAAATGTTGAAGGTGGATGTAACAATGGAGACTATACATTTCATGCTATTTTATTTTAAATGCTGGCGTGATTGCATCACAGAGGATCTGTACACTCTCAGTCATAAAACCTGATTGAAGATACAATTTTCCTCTTTGAAAAATTATTATATTGTTTTAACTAAGACTTATGACAGTTTTCCTGATAACCATTTAACCTTTTTTCCTTTCTTATTTACCTTACAGGATAAAAGCTCTTCAGATAGAACCATACACACAGGAAGAAGCAGAGAGGGCTGCAGGAATGGGATCCTATATTGCTCCCAAGAAAGTGGTTGTAGAAACACAGACAGCTAGACACATGGATACATTAGAAGTTGGATAACAATTTAGCTCTCTGTGACTTTTTTGTTGCATTTTTTAAAATAAAGCTGAATAAAGAATGCAGTTTGTAATATTATAATATTCAGAAAACAGTTAATATGATATGATGACAGCCTGACTGAGGGCAGAGGTATATTCATGGTAGGAATCCCTATGTCCATCCATTTGTCCTTCTCTATCTGTCATGCAATCCTTTGAAAACAGCTAGTTCCACAATTTTTGATGGATTGCCGTGTAACTTGGTAAATAGTATGGTCATTATTTGAAGACGTGCATCTTGACCAATCACTTTGCTTCTGCAGTTTCTATTTATTTTGTGAGCTTTTGATGGACAAATCAGTTTGAGCCTGTAATTTTTATAAAGCGTTATTGGCTTTTTTCCACCACAAGCTGAAAGCAATTTTTCACAAACTCTTGTGAATGCAACTAGTCACTGTTTGTGGCTGGCTCACCGTCAGACTTTGTAAATGTTATGGTCATCATTTGTAGATGCGCATATAAAAAAAATCACTTTGATTCTGAATTTTTTTTTCTGGAGTTATTGCCCTCTTTGTCCTGCAAATTGATGAATTGTGTGACAGAATCTTAATAATGAAACTAGACACATAGATTTCAGTGATTACAGTGAAACCTGTGAAATATTGTCATCATCTGAACATGTTCACAACAGCAAATCAATTGATTCTTGCAGTTTGTGTTAGAGTTATTGCCCATTTTGACTTGTGGCGTGGTGTAGAATTTTTGGAATCCTATGAGTGCAAATAGTTTGTTTTCAGAGGATTACCATGAAACTTTATAAATATAATGGTCATCGTCTAAAGATGCACATGTCAGCAAATCACGTTATTCTTTCATTTTTATTGCCCTTTTCAAATGTATGACAGAATCATGTTAATGCAGCTGGCCCCCAGGTTTTGATGAATTGCCGTGAAACTTTTTCAGTATTATGGTCATCATGCATAAAGACAAATCTCAGTGCTTCTGTGATTTCTTGTTTTGGTTTTTTTATATATATGTTTTTGATCTTCTATTACTTGGATGTGGTGTATGACAGAAATTTGTATGCAATTTGTCTTGCAGTTTTCAATGGATCACCATGAAACTTGGTGCATGTCATATCCATCATCCAAAGGTCCTGCGCATTTTGACAAATTGCTTTGCTCTAGCAGTTCCTTGGAGTTATTGTCCATTTTGTTCTACAGCAGCATGCAGTGTAGGACAGATACTCATGAACTTGACTTGCAGTTTTTTTTCTTTTTATTGCTAGTTGTACAAATTGGTACATATCATTGTAATTATTTAAGGATGTGCATACTGGCAACTCTTTCTACAACCTGGATTTTTTATCACAGTGATTTACAGCTGGAATTTGGGAATGCAGTTTACATGGTATTGTTATGAAACTTGATACATATTTGGCTTATCATCAGATGATGTTGACCAATCACAGTCTGTCAACCCTCATGACTGTATCATCAGATGATGTTGACCAATCACAGTCTGCCATCCCTCATGACCTTATCATCAGATGATGTTGACCAATCACAGTCTGCCAACCCTCATGACCTTATCAGATGATGATGTTGACCAATGACAGTCTGCCAACCCTCATGACCTTATCATCAGATGATGTTGACCAATCACAGTCTGCCAACCCTCATGACCTTATCATCAGATGATGTTGACCAATCACAGTCTGCCAACCCTCATGACTGTATCATCAGATGATGATGTTGACCAATGACAGTCTGCCAACCCTCATGACCTTATCATCAGATGATGTTGACCAATCACAGTCTGCCAACCCTCATGACCTTATCATCAGATGATGTTGACCAATCACAGTCTGCCAACCCTCATGACTGTATCATCAGATGATGATGTTGACCAATGACAGTCTGCAAACCCTCATGACCTTATCATCAGATGATGTTGACCAATCACAGTCTGCCAACCCTCATGACCTTATCATCAGATGATGTTGACCAATCACAGTCTGCTGACCCTCATGACCTTATCATCAGATGATGTTGACCAATGACAGTCTGCCAACCCTCATGACCTTATCATCAGATGATGTTGACCAATCACAGTCTGTCAACCCTCATGACTGTATCATCAGATGATGTTGACCAATCACAGTCTGCCATCCCTCATGACCTTATCATCAGATGATGTTGACCAATCACAGTCTGCCATCCCTCATGACCTTATCATCAGATGATGTTGACCAATCAGTCTGCCATCCCTCATGACCTTATCATCAGATGATGTTGACCAATCACAGTCTGCCAACCCTCATGACTGTATCATCAGATGATGTGCATGTTGACCAATCACAGTCTGCCAACCCTCATGACCTTATCATCAGATGATGTTGACCAATCACAGTCTGCCATCCCTCATGACCTTATCATCAGATGATGTTGACCAATCACAGTCTGCCATCCCTCATGACCTTATCATCAGATGATGTTGACCAATCAGTCTGCCATCCCTCATGACCTTATCATCAGATGATGTTGACCAATCACAGTCTGCCAACCCTCATGACTGTATCATCAGATGATGTGCATGTTGACCAATCACAGTCTGCCAACCCTCATGACCTTATCATCAGATGATGTTGACCAATCACAGTCTGCCATCCCTCATGACTGTATCATCAGATGATGTGCATGTTGACCAATCACAGTCTGCCAACCCTCATGACCTTATCATCAGATGATGTGCATGTTGACCAATCACAGTCTGCCAACCCTCATGACCTTATCATCAGATGATGTTGACCAATCACAGTCTGCCAACCCTCATGACTGTATCATCAGATGATGTGCATGTTGACCAATCACAGTCTGCCAACCCTCATGACCTTATCATCAGATGATGTTGACCAATCACAGTCTGCCATCCCTCATGACCTTATCATCAGATGATGTTGACCAATCACAGTCTGTCAACCCTCATGACTGTATCATCAGATGATGTTGACCAATCACAGTCTGCTGACCCTGATGACCTTATCATCAGATGATGTTGACCAATCACAGTCTGCCATCCCTCATGACCTTATCATCAGATGATGTTGACCAATGACAGTCTGCCAACTCTCATGACCTTATCATCAGGCTTACTGTAACAACCTTTAAACCACAGACATGATGAACAGTAGCAAATATATGAAAATGCAGTTGTCTTTACCAGCTTTGGTCTAGACTTGGGTTTAAGATACAGTGGAGTTAGTCCGATAACCAGGCTAATTTAATCAGGTGAACCTCATGTGGTTTAATCCACCTGTGTTCCTGTAAAGCATCTGCATGATCAAACTTTTGCTTAGTCTGGAAATGTTGTCCAGGAAAAAGAAACTTGAATGGGACACTTAAAAGGTCCAAAACAACAAAAGTATAAGAAGCAATATTTAGATACTTGTAGTTTCTCATGGCAGGTGAAATGATTGCTAATGCCTTGTAAGTTTATTTTTAAAAATGTTACGTTGAGTTGGTGGTAGATCAAGCAAGATGGCATTACCTTATATGGTGTTAGGGATTACAATCACTGAAACTGAACTGGAGAACATTAAGGCTGAAGCAAGATGGCATTACCCTATATGGTGTTAGGGATTGCAATCACTGAAACTGAACTGGAGAACATTAAGGCTGAAGCAAGATGGCATTACCCTATATGGTGTTAGGGATTGCAATCACTGAAACTGAACTGGAGAACATTAAGGCTGAAGCAAGATGGCATTACCCAATATGGTGTTAGGGATTGCAATCACTGAAACTGAACTGGAGAACATTAAGGCTGAAGCAAGATGGCATTACCCTATATGGTGTTAGGGATTGCAATCACTGAAACTGAACTGGAGAACATTAAGGCTGAAGCAAGATGGCATTACCCTTTATGGTGTTGGTGGCGCTATACAGTTTCGCATTTTGCATAGGGTTACGATTTTAAAGAAAAAGAATGTCCCCGGCTTTCCTCACTGGTTATACTGGCTATTTAAAAAAGACCTTGTATATCTTAGGTATAATGCAAAGAACCTTTAATTCCCTTTATTTTGGTGTATGATTGATGGGTGTACTATGGGTTATAGAGTATACAGCTTGGCCTTACTTCAAATGTGCACCTTTCAAAAAAGTGCTAGCTCTACTTGGTCATTTTCACTTCCTGAACTTCAGAGGTAAATTGTATAAAAAAAGAGCCGATAACTTTTTTTACATTTTATATATTTGGTAATTCATTTATTGCACTTTCAGAAGCTGGTATTGTCTAGTCTGGCAAAATTCATTTTCCCTATTTTAATAGCTGCTATGTATAGTGTACTTTAGACTAATTCAGACTGATTTTTTAACACAAGGGAGCAGTCATTTTAGTTAGCAGTGTGCTTAAATCATGTAAAATTTCCAAAAGTACAATATCCAAAAGAAATATCATCCACATTACATTAATGTAGCATAGAGGTATGCAAACATTCTCTCCACTGTGCATGTTTTAAATGTGAACTACTTCACCTTACATACGTCACTCTCTCAAAAGTACATATTATCTGGTGAGCGCCACCATAAAGAAGATGTAGGTATTATTTTTGTATGATTTAATTATATTTATATGGCTGAAACATTTAAGTCGCAAGCATCAAAACAATCCTTATGAATAATTCTCCTGCCTTTTTCCACACAGAACAGTATTTATAAGTGTCAGAGTCTCTAACAAGTCCAGCCTACCCCCCCCCATGATAAAAGTGAGCTATTTTAAGAATGCACATTACATTTTGTAAACATAGCAACCAATGTTATGCTGAATGACAGGAACATGAAACTAGCCAGAATTATTTCTGAGATATCAACAATGAATTTTACAATTAGAAAAGGGAGGTAACTCATCAGCTTCATAAAGGTCAAAGGTCAAAGTGTAAAATATTTGCCTATTGTTTAATATGGAAGAAGTGAATTCACTTTCTCTTCATTTATTTTTTTATTTCATTGCAAATAAATGAAAAGAAACATTTTCACCATATATTTCTGTCACTTATTGCAACAGTTTTAAATTTAAGTTGACTCTATTCCTATATTCTAAGTCTTCTAATTTCCCCATAATTAAGGTCACTACTCACACAAACATACCTCATGGAAATTATGTAAGCAAGAGAAAAATGATCTTAATTAGCTTATTTTCATGCTTAACATCAATATGAATGTACCATTTTATTCAGAACATCATACATAATTACATGAAAGAAAAAAAAAAATAATTGCAAACATTTTTTTATTTTCTTTAAGGTGGCGCTATACAGTTTCACATTTTGCATAGGGTTAGGATTTTAAAGAAAAAGAATGTCCCCGGCTTTCCTCACTGGTTATACTGGCTATTTAAAAAAGACCTTGTATATCTTAGGTATAATGCAAAGAACCTTTAATTCCCTTTATTTTGGTGTATGATTGATTGGTGTACTATGGGTTATAGAGTATACAGCTTGGCCTTACTTCAAATGTGCACCTTTCAAAAAAGTGCTAGCTCTACTTGGTCATTTTCACTTCCTGAACTTCAGAGGTAAATTGTATAAAAAAGAGCCGTTAACTTTTTTTACATTTTATATATTTGGTAATTCATTTATTGCACTTTCAGAAGCTGGTATTGTCTAGTCTGGCAAAATTCATTTTCCCTATTTTAATAGCTGCTATGTATAGTGTACTTTAGACTAATTCAGACTGATTTTTTAACACAATGGAGCAGTCTTTTAGTCAGCATTGTGCTTAAATCATGTAAAATTTCCAAAAGTACAATATCCAAAAGAAATATCATCCACATTACATTAATGTAGCATAGAGGTATGCAAACATTCTCTCCACTGTGCATGTTTTAAATGTGAACTACTTCACCTTACATACGTCACTCTCTCAAAAGTACATATTATCTGGTGAGCGCCACCATAAAGAAGATGTAGGTATTATTTTTGTATGATTTAATTATGTTTATATGGCTGAAACATTTAAGTCGCAAGCATCAAAACAATCCTTATGAATAATTCTCCTGCCTTTTTCCACACAGAACAGTATTTATAAGTGTCAGAGTCTCTAACAAGTCCAGCCTACCCCCACCCCCATGATAAAAGTGAGCTATTTTAAGAATGCACATTACATTTTGTAAACATAGCAACCAATGTTATGCTGAATGACAGGAACATGAAACTAGCCAGAATTATTTCTGAGATATCAAGAATGAATTTTACAATTAGAAAAGGGAGGTAACTCATCAGCTTCATAAAGGTCAAAGGTCAAAGTGTAAAATATTTGCCTATTGTTTAATATGGAAGAAGTGAATTCACTTTCTCTTCATTTATTTTTTTATTTCATTGCAAATAAATGAAAAGAAACATTTTCACCATATATTTCTGTCACTTATTGCAACAGTTTTAAATTTAAGTTGACTCTATTCCTATATTCTAAGTCTTCTAATTTCCCCATAATTAAGGTCACTACTCACACAAACATACCTCATGGAAATTATGTAAGCAAGAGAAAAATGATCTTAATTAGCTTATTTTCATGCTTAACATCAATATGAATGTACCATTTTATTCAGAACATCATACATAATTACATGAAAGAAAAAAAAAAATAATTGCAAACATTTTTTTATTTTCTTTAAGGTGGCGCTATACAGTTTCACATTTTGCATAGGGTTAGGATTTTAAAGAAAAAGAATGTCCCCGGCTTTCCTCACTGGTTATACTGGCTATTTAAAAAAGACCTTGTATATCTTAGGTATAATGCAAAGAACCTTTAATTCCCTTTATTTTGGTGTATGATTGATTGGTGTACTATGGGTTATAGAGTATACAGCTTGGCCTTACTTCAAATGTGCACCTTTCAAAAAAGTGCTAGCTCTACTTGGTCATTTTCACTTCCTGAACTTCAGAGGTAAATTGTATAAAAAAGAGCCGTTAACTTTTTTTACATTTTATATATTTGGTAATTCATTTATTGCACTTTCAGAAGCTGGTATTGTCTAGTCTGGCAAAATTCATTTTCCCTATTTTAATAGCTGCTATGTATAGTGTACTTTAGACTAATTCAGACTGATTTTTTAACACAATGGAGCAGTCTTTTAGTCAGCATTGTGCTTAAATCATGTAAAATTTCCAAAAGTACAATATCCAAAAGAAATATCATCCACATTACATTAATGTAGCATAGAGGTATGCAAACATTCTCTCCACTGTGCATGTTTTAAATGTGAACTACTTCACCTTACATACGTCACTCTCTCAAAAGTACATATTATCTGGTGAGCGCCACCATAAAGAAGATGTAGGTATTATTTTTGTATGATTTAATTATGTTTATATGGCTGAAACATTTAAGTCGCAAGCATCAAAACAATCCTTATGAATAATTCTCCTGCCTTTTTCCACACAGAACAGTATTTATAAGTGTCAGAGTCTCTAACAAGTCCAGCCTACCCCCACCCCCATGATAAAAGTGAGCTATTTTAAGAATGCACATTACATTTTGTAAACATAGCAACCAATGTTATGCTGAATGACAGGAACATGAAACTAGCCAGAATTATTTCTGAGATATCAAGAATGAATTTTACAATTAGAAAAGGGAGGTAACTCATCAGCTTCATAAAGGTCAAAGGTCAAAGTGTAAAATATTTGCCTATTGTTTAATATGGAAGAAGCGAATTCACTTTCTCTTCATTTATTTTTTTATTTCATTGCAAATAAATGAAAAGAAACATTTTCACCATATATTTCTGTCACTTATTGCAACAGTTTTAAATTTAAGTTGACTCTATTCCTATATTCTAAGTCATCTGATTTCCCCCATAATTAAGGTCACTACTTACACAAACATACCTCATGGAAATTATGTAAGCAAGAGAAAAATGATCTTAATTAGCTTATTTTCATGCTTAACATCAATATGAATGTACCATTTTATTCAGAACATCATACATAATTACATGAAAATAAAAAAAAATAATTGCAAACATTTTTTTATTTTCTTTAAGGTGGCGCTATACAGTTTCACATTTTGCATAGGGTTAGGATTTTAAAGAAAAAGAATGTCCCCGGCTTTCCTCACTGGTTATACTGGCTATTTAAAAAAGACCTTGTATATCTTAGGTATAATGCAAAGAACCTTTAATTCCTTTTATTTTGGTGTATGATTGATAGGTGTACTATGGGTTATAGAGTATACAGCTTGGCCTTACTTCAAATGTGCACCTTTCAAAAAAGTGCTAGCTCTGCTTGGTCATTTTCACTTCCTGAACTTCAGAGGTAAATTGTATAAAAAAGAGCCGATAACTTTTTTTACATTTGATATATTTGGTAATTCATTTATTGCACTTTCAGAAGCTGGTATTGTCTAGTCTGGCAAAATTCATTTTCCCTATTTTAATAGCTGCTATGTATAGTGTACTTTAGACTAATTCAGACTGATTTTTTAACACAAGGGAGCAGTCATTTTAGTTAGCAGTGTGCTTAAATCATGTAAAATTTCCAAAAGTACAATATCCAAAAGAAATATCATCCACCTTACATTAATGTAGCATAGAGGTATGCAAACATTCTCTCCACTGTGCATGTTTTAAATGTGAACTACTTCACCTTACATACGTCACTCTCTCAAAAGTACATATTATCTGGTGAGCGCCATTGCAATCACTGAAACTGAACTGGAGAACATTAAGGCTGAAGCAAGATGGCATTACCCTATATGGTGTTAGGGATTGCAATCACTGAAACTGAACTGGAGAACATTAAGACTGAAGCAAGATGGCATTACCTTATATGGTGTTAGGGATTGCAATCACTGAAACTGAACTGGATAACATTAAGGCTGAAGCAAGATGTCATTACCCTATATGGTGCTAGGGATTGCAATCACTGAAACTGAACTGGAGAACATTAAGGCTGAAGCAAGATGGCATTACCCTATATGGTGTTAGGGATTGCAATTACTGAAACTGAAGTGGAGAACATTAAGGCTGAAGCATTATTTATGAAAATGTTTGTTCAAAGTAATGTTCTTTTCATCAGACTGCACTTCTAAACTTTTCAGATGCATATTTTCCATTTTAACAATAGCAGTACAAGATCTTTTGTTACCCCTTGCTGAAAATTTCCCTGACTTACTCAGACTTGGCTTTTCTACTTTTTTTTTTTAAAACATAATGTTTTCAGAAGAGTTATGCACCTTTCTGACAGTAGACTTATCTCCATCAAAAGTGTAGAATTAATTGGAAAGAGTAATGATATATATCAGTCCATTTTAATAAATTCTTTTCAAGAAAACATTTATAAAAAAATAATAGGATCACACTAATAAGGGTATGTTGCTAAATTATCATTTTAGCATATGGTTAAAAAGCATTCTTGTTGGTCTTTGTTGGGCACACATTTTTTTATATACCATGAATGAATGCAATACATGATATTGTTTGAGAAAAAGACGGACCTCATTTTTAAGTAAATTTTAACGAAAAGATAGGATCTCATGTCCCACTGTTTGATATATTTGCATTGGAAAATGTTTAATAATTGGAAAATGTTTGTAAAATTTTTGACCTTTAATGTATGTACAGATTAGCTTTAGAACCTGAGATAAATTTAATCTTTAATTTCTAAGGTATTAAAATTGACGTCCATTCCAGTGGCCTGGTGGATGCAGTAGGTTTCAGGTTCAATTCCCGGCCAAGTCGTACCAAAGATTTACTAAAATGGTACTAACAGCTGCCTCACTAGGTGCTCAGCATTAAGAGGTGTCAGGATAATGTGACTGGGTGGGACATAATGCTACATGTCTGCAGCATGAAGCCCTAGTACTGGACATCACTATAAACTGCCACACTGCAGACACATTAGCGATATGACTGAAATTTGCTAAAGCTACTTTAAAAATCCAAATCACACACACACACACACACATTAAAATTATTAAATTTACTTTTATTTTCTGTATTTTAATCCATTTTATGGGAACCTACCGGTTTATCCTCCCCAAGCAAATGTGTGCTGTGTAACATGAAACATTGCAGTCACACATGCCACACTACAGGCAATGATACATAAGGTGGAACTATTAATACTAGTGACACATTCTTTCTATGCTTAAACATTTTTGTCTTGTGTCTTGATGCTTTGGCAGCACAGTGGTTAGTGTGCTTAAGTCATGACTGAAACAGTCAGGGCTCGAATGTTACCGGTAGATCAGTCTGTGCTAATTGCATGGTGTGTCATTGGGTAAAGAACTTCACTCCAGTTGTCTTGGCACTAAATAACCTACTTGCGTTTCTGTAATGTAAAACTACACTAAATCTGATAATATGATGTTACACCTAGGTCAGTTTTTTCCATGAGGTTGATATGAAAGAAAATAAAAAGGAGTCAAGAGCTTGAGAAATATCACAGAACGTTGTAGCGTACAACATTTAATGAAAGCATTGTGCCCTAATTCCATGACCTCGTTTTTTATTTTAACATCACATTTTCTAGACCGCTTCGGTAGCCTAGTGGTTAGAGCGTCTGCCTCGGGTGCGGGAGGTCGTGGGTTCGATCCTCGGCCGAGTCATACCAAAGACTTATAAAAATGGTACTAACAGCTGCCTCGCTTGGCGCTCAGCATTAAGAGGTTAGTGCTAGGACTGGTCGGCCTGGTGTCAGGATAATGTGAATGGGTGGGACATCATGCTACATGTCTGCGGCATGATGCCCCAGTGCTAGACATCACTATAAACTTCCACACTGTAGACATCGTAAAAATTGTTAATGCTACGTTAAAAATCAAAATCACACACACTTTCTATATCACTGAACCAGTGTGTTGTTGTGATTTGGATTTTTAACGTAGCTTTAACAATGTTTCAGTCATATCGCTACGATGTCTGCAACGTGGCAGTTTATAGTGAGTGTGTGTGTTATTTGGACTTTTACCGCAGCTTTAACAATTTTTCAGTCACATCGCTACGCTCTGCGTTTGCTGTTTGGATTGATCATTTATGAATTTTATGCACAATTCAGCTCCTACTTAAGAGCAATTAAATTTAAATGCGACTATTCTTCTTTCACTCCTCTCTCTCTCTCTCTCTCTCTCTCTCTCTCTCTCTCTCTCTCCTTTGTGTCTGAGAAATATTTATCGTCAATCACATGAATTGTTGCTCGTGATTGAAACGCTATTCTGAACGAGTGTAGTCAGAAAAGGTTTACTCACAGACCTGCCAGAAAAGACCATTATACAAGAAGACCCATATTGCACGCGAGTTTCGCGGGTCGGTAAGATCTTTGTCAGTATACCTCAAATAAAAGAACTGATATGTAACTACTGAATACAAAACTAGCAACTACATGGCCACCTTGATTAGTATTAAATTTGATTATTGAAATATTCAGACAAAAGCAACATGCTTCATGAACATTTGACTCGGCTCATTACAAAGTTTAACTCTAGATAGACCTTTACTCTATGTTAGTATGATGACGAAACTTGTTATGTTTTTTGATGCAATTGATCGTAGTGATTAAATTGATGGGCGTAGACTATAGCAAACGCCCATGAGTAAATAAACAAACATAGTGATCCATTTTCAAAAACTGAAATTATATTTCTCTCTATACTACCTTGGTGAAACGCAAGCTACCGTGCTATTTGAAATCCTACTTGTCCAATAATGATAAATCATCATCCACTTGTTACCAATATATATATATATATATATATATATATATATATATATATATATATATATATATATATATATATATATATATATATATATATATATATATATATTATTTATATAACGTGCTTGGGTTATGAAGTAAGACCATGTTCACTAGATGTAAAGGAGAGTAATATAGATCGAAAATGTCGGTGGTTCTAACATTTTTTTTCGGGTGTTAGGTGGCTAAATCTAAGCTTAAAACATTAATAGACCATCATTTCGACTTACGTTCTACGTCAAGGTGCACATAATGATGTAATACATACATTACAATTATAGCACGATCTCGCCTTGCATGCTTCGTCATGGTACGAAGATACGGTAGCATATTATATGTGAGTTAAAATCACGACTTGCGAACTTTATCGAAATTCACAGAAACTGATGTTTTAAAAAAGCTCGTATACTAGTCAAAATCATAACGTGATCTCGTTTGCGTGCCATATCAACATGAGCTTGTACAATAGTGACGTAATGGTGCATGCACAAAAATGAAATATGTTTACTTAAATAAATCAATACGAACACATCGATACTTGATACACTGGTAACACAGCATGTGAAACAAATTACTACACCATTTGATACGGCATACGAAAATAATAATAATTAAATAGGATGAATAGTTAGAATTTAAACAGACATATCATGAAACGACCTGAGTATTAATTTAAAAGAAATTTACGTCCAAATTGATTTGACGCAGGATAAAATACAGATTCGTATAAATTTATGCTTCAGTCTAAAAAAAGGTTGACAATTTGGTAATAATAGAATGTACTTAAACGACTTTACTTTACAGGTTCCACAAATCAATATGCATTATCTACACAACTTATGACATAATTGCACTTGTTTTTGTACATTAGCAATATTATACGCAAAGAAAACTACAGAGAACAAATTCTTTCATCGTTAACCTGCAGATGGAAATGAAACTTGTTACTGACAGGTAACAGAAACATAACAATCACAGAAATAATGATCAAAGCTAGATGTATTTTATTTAACACACCATTTTTATCCCGAAAACATTCGACACAGAATTAAATAGTGTATTGCAATATCAGTAATGGCATTAGTTAAAATAAATATCTAGCTGTTGGTTTAACGCCATTTTGTCAGCACACGATAGGCTATAAATAGCGGCCTGAATAACGGGCGGAGGAAGAACCCGGAAAAACACCGGTAAGAACCACCGACTCAGTGGAACTACTGACAAGCTTTCTCACATACCCACAATTGGCCAAGCCAGAGACTCGAACCCACATGAACAGAGGTGGGATGGCAGTGATTGATAAAGTCGAGCTCTTTAGTCCAGTCGGCAACCCCGGGGCACCTAGAAGAAATGTATGTATGCATACATACAAGCATGCATGTATGCATACATACAAGCATGCATGCATGCACGCACGCACGCACGCACACACACACACACACACACACACACAGAGACATACATACATACATACATACATACATACATACATACATACATACATACATACATACATACATTTTTGTCAGATCTGAATATAAATCTGTTTCTTGCTCAGTTCCCACAATAGAGGTAGAAGTGGTAAAAAGAAAGTGATAAAACGAAATATATTCTGAAAATATTTTTGGATAGACATGGTAAAATTTATCATAAAAATTAGTAGTAACTTTTCAGTTTACATCGGAAATTATGATGATTTAAATATCGGTTTTATATATTTATCCAATCAATTCAGTAAGTAAGCATTTGTGTTATTTAGGAACTCAGTATATTTGTATGTATCAACACTTTTGAGAGAGTCATAACTTTTATATTGTGTTTCTATTTCAGCAAAATACTAACACTGAATGACAATGGCAATTTCGTATTAGTACTGTATGTCATAATCCCATATTCATACAGGAACAAAAGAGTACCGCAGTAAAGTAGAGCGCTATATTGTTATCAAATTAATATAAAGTGAAATGAAAACGTTATTTAAAAAAATAAAATCCAAGCAACCTTGATGCCATAAATAGTAAAATGAAATAGGATGCATCAGATAGCTATAGCAGTACATATGGGTGGAAGAAATATATCGTGACAAATATTGCTCATTTAATTATGTGAATAAGATAACAAAACATCCTTTTTTTTTTGCTCTCCAATGTAATGCATGTGAAAAGACATGTTGTTATTATAACTGGATTCTTAGACTTCATAAAGGAATAACAGACTTCCTCGCATGGATGTTTATTGTTAAACTCCCTGGTGTGAATTTGATTATAAGATTTGTATACAATTTCACCGTAAAACCAAATGATATTCATCTCCTATTTGGCTCTACCGTCTATAGTCCCTTATAAGTCGAGTCCAACTGCAAACTGCACAGACCCAGAACTGCCGTCGCATAATGCGACGGCGGATCTGGGTCTGTGCAGTTTGTTAGGAGTAATCAGTAGAACAAATAACATAGACCCCTACGTGCAGGCCTATTATGCTACGGCACATCCAGATCTTTGTTGCTTACAGTTTAACAAGGTTTATAAGCGAGTACAAACGGTAGATTGACATTGTTTAGGAGGCATGCCATTATGTCGATCTTTCTCTACAGCTAAATTATCGGCTGATCATCCGAGTGTGTCTAATGCATTTAATCGATGGGTATGCAAATCAATCGTCATTTAAGGTAAATAAAAAGTTATCAGGAAATTTACTATAGAATTAAACTGTCTTTATGGCGTTGTCTTTAAGCTGAGTAAGAAGACATTATTCACCCCCTAAATCATGTGCATGCCAAATATATCCAAATCTATATTCATAACCTATTTGACTTTACCTGACACGTCCATTTTTATCGTCAAAGCATAAGATATCGATTATCATCCATTCTAATAAATCTAATCAATTGCTTATAAAGTTCACAATGATGAGTAAAATACAAAAGTATTCTTCCTGTTTTCCCCAGTGTTAAGATGAGTATGTTTATCTCTGAAGTTTCAGAAATGTAGAACAAAACCTATTAACCTATTATGTATCTTGTCATCTGTAAATGACTTCGTACTCCCCCCCCCCCCATTTCAGCTGCATAAGTTCATATGGAAGTGATAAGAGTATCAAATAACTTCAAGCTTCTTTAAAACAAAAGTCTAAATTAATTTTTACAATAATCAATGCATGTAGGGACTTCTTTGCTTGAAGTGTGAGTTCTTCCTTTGTTCAAATGAGTTTCGGAGTGAAGTATAATGCCATGCATTTGAAACTAATTACGGTGTGGACTTGTTTGCCCATGTACTACCATTATTGACATTGAACGATATAGTAAAAGTAATCACCTACATCTTCTGAGGCACATAATTCACATTTTCTTTCAGATATATCCAGTGTTATCACTACTAGTTTCAATGCGAAACCTACGGCTTGTTGTACGGAACATTATTTAAACTATCATGTACTTTCGTGGCATGCGTACGAATAAGTGCTAAAAATTAACAGTTATAATTATTTTACTAAGCGTCCGATAAGTTCCGATTTTGAAAGAAAATAAAGCCAAGGGCAAGTTTGAATTAAATTTAATTTTCAGTCTCGTTTGTCTTTGCAGCTGCTCGCCGCGTGAATCTGTTAGAACTTCGTCTAATGACGGGTGGTAAATGCTATTTACTCTGCTAGTATTTCAACAGTCAATATATATAAAATCTACAATATTTAAGAGATGTACTAGTTGTTTGCTGGGTTGTACATTTAGTTTGAAGTTACTTTGTTGTTCCTCTTTTGCGTCACTTTGTTTTGTAGCTGCAGTTTGTAATGACGGTCGACACCAAAAGTAAAAGACAGTTGGATATAGACATTGTCCCCAAAACACCTTTTTCTCATTTTTATTCGCCGTCTTTTATTTGCTCCAATTTCACGTTCCGTTTTATGTCCTTGTTCATTTATCTGAGATCATTATCATCAAATATTTTCATCTTTTTGCTCAATTTGCTCAAACTTCCGTCTATTTTACGTCGTTTGTAACAAAAACTGCCTAATTATTATCTGAAGTATATATATATATATATATATATATATATATATATATATATATATATATATATATATATATATATATATATATATTGTATGCCTCTTCTTTTGTTTTCTTTCGTTGATGCCACCTATCGTATAGATTCTCCCAATTAGGTTCTTCCAAGATATGTATATATCACGTAGACTCTCTGGCGCCGCATACTATCCTAAGAAATCAAGCTTGTGTATTTTGAACTAATTTTTTTCCAAATGGTTTAAAATTGTCCCAATTATGTTCCAAAAGTGATCAGACGAAAGAGAACTATAGAGCATCTAATGATTTTCTGTCGAGTATCAATTTAAAACTTCTTAGTACATCGATCATGTCCGCCACTGTTGCAATTATTTCTTGAAATGTGTGACAAGAGAGAATGTTATCAATATTTAACCCAAAATGTTTGTTAGAATATACATGAGTAATGACTAGTGTGCGTTATATGTGGAATATGGCATACATAATGAGATTTTCGTGATGCGATCACTGAATTTGTTTTTGTTAGGACTACCATTGATAAGCCATTGATTTCGCCATTCTAACACTTTTCAAGGTCTACCTTAACGACACGAGCATCCAATGCTGGAGCCTCAATAATAGCTGACAATGCAATATCACCAGCAGACAATATTTGAAACTGCTGTGATAAAATACATACGTCCTCCTGAAACAGTATGGGATTTATCAAATCGACGTACTGCCGTCCTTCTGTGTGCCACTATTCGGAAAAGAGCGGGGAGGGGTAAAACATTAGAGCTATCGTTGACTGCTCCGAGTAATATGTATTAAAAAGGGAATTTGTCGAAAATAGAATAAAAGATGTTTTTGTTTTATGATTGGGTATTGTGAACATTTTTCCTGCTTGGGAAAATTTCATTGCTTCATTCCATTGCAGTTTTGAACCTTATTTACCATCT
The DNA here is from genome assembly GCA_028554795.2 of Sinohyriopsis cumingii. Taxonomy (NCBI): domain Eukaryota; kingdom Metazoa; phylum Mollusca; class Bivalvia; order Unionida; family Unionidae; genus Sinohyriopsis; species Sinohyriopsis cumingii. The sequence continues at coordinate 64,732,893 of CM068835.1, forward strand.
TGAGGTTTATAGACTATTTGTTAAGATGACCAAATTTTGCTCGATGCATGGCAATTACACCGGTGATTCTTAAATGTCTACTGAGCGCAACGAATGCTGTCATTTATTCTTCTTGGTAACTGTTGCCAAATTATATTTTAATATCATTGTACATCCAATTATGATCACATGGTCGTGTTATTACCTTTTCAGTCACAATACGTAAATGAACTATTTGTAAATATTGCAAAATGTACACATATATTGTTGATCAATCAGAAGAAAATTAAGTTTTAAGTAACTTTCAGTAATAAATATCTATTGAATTGAATTCATGATTTTTCTGTTTTTTAGTCGTACACTTTGGTTTAAACTGCGTTTTGAAAAATAAAATCATAACAATTATGTATTAAAACAAACGGGGTTATAAAAATAATCACAAAAGTGTTCAAGATCTCGTTTTCAACGCGGAATTTTCGTATCAGTGACACGTACCATATTACTCAACACAGAACGGTACTATATTGACCTGGTGAGTTGAGTAATCACTTAATAGAAGTTGACATTATTTCTAGTTTTCTAATTGGTGGGTGAAAGTTTAGCATTGATAAATGTATCTGCGCTGATTGAAATAATATCACAAAGTTCAGTTTGATTCTCATTATGAGCGATCTTCTTATAGATACCATTGGTATTTTCCGGGGAAGTGGCAGACCTTTTGGCAGCTATTATTGGGACCTAACTTGGATTCAATGTCATTTACTAGTAGGACTAATTTTCGTAGACAATATGGAGTGCTACTTATTTCTCTTTTTTTATTATACATTTGTGTTCTGATTTAACTAATGCATCCCCGATAGACCTCTTACTACCAAGAACAAATTGTATGAAACAATATATTCCGACGTTGATAACATGAGATCTGGATCAACCGCATAAAACTTAACATCTTTTATCGTGTCTTATTCTTGTTTCCGTCTGTTAAACATTACTTAATAACAACCATCCTGTAATAGATTTTGCTCCAATTCAACATCATGACTAATGAGACGATGTTAAGAGGCGAAGTTAGTTAGGTTGGGTGTTCAAATTTTGAAACAGATGCTTAAGGTACTGAATGCGGTCGGATAATTGTTAATTATTTGTATGCATCCAGGTCGTTAACATGTGAACAATCTATACAATGTCGGATCTAATCCCCTACAAACACAATCAAACATCTTGTACGAGATTTATGAATGAGGAAATTATTCCCCCAAATGATGTGTTAGTACCATTAAATTTACCAAATTACAATTTAATAAATAAAACACAGTTGGAAAAATAACAACTACACAGCTGGCATGCACATTTTTGAAGATTCATCTGGGGAAATTGTATTTCTAGCAGTCGGGGATATTGTTCATGATTTGTCAATCTGTCGGGCTACATCCTGAGTTTCAGCTTTAAAAAATAATGATGCTGCTAAACAAAAAGATTTATTTATGAAATATAGTAGACAAATTTTAAAAATCGGCCAACAGAGTTATGACATATAACATTGCATCTATATTTGCACTTTTCTACTTTGAGGAGGGGGTGGGGGATATGTTCGTAAAGAAGTATGTTTATGTGATATCATTGTCAAAAATCAGTCAAACAAACAAACAAACAAGCAAAACAATGACAGCTGCATGCGGCAAGTCTATCCAGTGGAAAGTCGATTGTTCGTAATCAAGAAAATTGTATCCTTGTTTGCAGAACTAGAAAGAGACAAACAGTTCTTGTCTTAATATAAAATCAAACAAGTGGGTTGCACGTACGTGTTTTTAACTGTTTGCCTAATGTGGTGGATTTGAAAGGTACTACATATTTTGTATCTTAATTCTATCCATTTGATGTCATAAATGCAACACAATGTCATCTTCATAGTGCTTGAATACAGTAAGTAAACATTACAAACAACCATTTGCCGGTGTTGGTTCACATACCGCGTTCTTTTAAAACATTTTTATGAAACGATAATTGTGCCTCATGATAAGCACATATGGGTGTATTTGGTTCTTTCTTTAGAGAAATTTGCTGGTTCAAACATCCATAACATATCATGAACCACTATATGTTTCCTGAAAATCTTTTCCATTTAAGGTTCTCAGTGCAATTAATTTACAGTATAATTTCTTTTTTTAAAGAAAATATTACAGAATTATTTCCTGAGACTACAAGCAATACTGGAAAATGGCTACAGCTAATAATTATTCAAATGCTGGAATAGGTTTAGGTACCAGAAAGGTATTAACCTTTTCCTGAAGCAGTTCATAGTTTTCCATCTCTCTAGCAAGACGTTCACTGTTTGTAATGTCCTCTCCAAAAGAAAGACTTGTTAAATCTTGATCTCCACCTCTCCTAAATATCGAGGAGCGACGTAATCCTGCCGCCGCACATCCACGTCTCGCTAAACCTGGCAATGCTTGGACAGAAGACGCTACGGATGTGCGTCTCGTTGCCAGTCCAGATGCTGACCCAGACAGAGTTTGTCGTCGGCTACCATTTGTTTGAAGTTCGTTCATCATCCTGCGGTTTTGCATGTTCTGATACTCATTCTGATACGAAACGGACTGTCTCCTTTTCCTGTCCATCATTCGTTTGATCAATACGCACGCCCCATCCGTATGCTCATCAAATGTCTCCTCTTTAAGTAAGTCTTTGAACATTTGTTGAAGAGAAGTTTTAGGCCTCGTGTTCTCCGAGCGTTTATTTATAGCTATTTGATGACGTATTCTTTTCACTGATCTAACCAGGTTTGAAACGCGGGAAAGATCCGGTTCCGAATCATCCTGAACTGGCAGAGTATCTGTTTTAGAGGGCTCTGTATGTTCTAGCAACTCTTCCTTGTCATCCTTCGGCGACAGGGAGAGTAGAATGGATGGCACCACCCTTGACATCCTCCGATATTCATCTAGCAAATAAGCACCGTGCGATCCTACAACCTCGCGGGAGGTTAGCCCACCATCTTGCCCATTTGATTCGCGGGTTTTCTGATTTTTTGTGTTATTAGCGTTTTCCTCCACAAGTGAGGTTTGTCTTGATAACGTTTTGCCATTTGCTTCACGTTTATCATTGTTATCAACAACAAACGAAATTTTTCTCTCAATTTTCTTTCCTTCTTTTGTCTGTGGGTCATCTTCAGGAGATGTGGCAACCGACGTCTTCCTGGATATAGAAACAGCAGGTGCTGACGTCTTCCTTTCAGGTAAAAGAGCTGTGATGGACTGCATCCGTGTTGATGCTGGAAAACATGACAGTCGCCTTTGAAATGGTCTCGGAAGATCCGAAATGTCATCAATCGCTTCATCAATTTCTTCTGCTGTCATCGGCCAATACTGTGCTGACGTTAATGACCTATTATGCTTTCTTTTCATATTAAATTCGTTTCGAAGAGTGATTCTCTCTTTTTCCAACTGCATGATTCTAAACTTGGACTTGAGATTCAGCGCCTCAAGACGTTCTTGCAGCAGAAGATCCTCCTTGTGGTTTACAAAGAGTGTTTTCTCCAGATGCCGGGGTCTTCTCCTACCAGTTGCAAGCATGGCCGATTCCTTTAAATATTTTATTTATCGCTGTATAGCAAACTGTCCCGCTTGAGAATGTATCTAATGTCTCCCTTCAATAAGCAAACTATTTATATGTCGATATTATTGATGAATGTTATCCTCATCAAATGTCATTTGGGATCAAATCTCAAGAACGTCATTTCTGGTTAACCAGGCGTGAGGAAAACGATGTTGACTTGGCTCGAGGTTCCATGGAACGCTGCGGAAAGAAACCGGAAGAGTCATTGTAAAAATGGACAAGGACTATGTTATTGATGACCATTTAGTCAGTTATGAAGCAAAGGTGAAAGCGTCTTATACGAGCTATATGATCGTGAATCAATACCCATTATTGTTAACGTGTGCATACTTTTCGAAACGACATATAAAAGGACCTATCCGAAAGCTAAATGTTTTGCAACGCCCAAAGAATAAATGGTTACGTGGAGAATATTTCTCTGTGCAGAGATGATTATATTTTTATTTTAGAGAAAATTAAATATTTCCAAAATTATATGCAAATATCCTACAGGGGAGCTGTCGGCTTACTCAGAGCTCTCGCATGCCCATTGGCTGTGTTCGGCTGCAACTAATACTAAGCAAAGATCAAACACGCAATTTGTCGTCCGCTGTAGGAATACTTGTAATGATAAGAAAGTCGATTGTTGGTCTTACAAAAAATAAAAACGAAATTCAAAATATACACACCAACTGTTATCACTTGCCATCGTAATTTTCCAAAACTTTTACATCATTTTCCAAGCCACCACGACAGCCATCACAAAATTGTCGTTACAAGTGTCATTTTGTTTAATTTCACCGTTGACCTCTTCCCATTGAACCTAGTAGTTGGATCCAAAGATGACACCCTACTCGCAGATGGTTACCACAAAGGAGATATAACTATGAAACGTTCTCAAATTCAGTAAATATAGTAACGGGCAGACGGATGAACTAACGGAGGGTATCGCGATTATAATGGTGATACTACTACTACTACTGCTACTACTACTAAATAATAATAATAATAATAACAATAATAATAATAATAAATACAAATAATAACAATAATAATAACAACAGTTATAATAATAATAGCCAAGCAGTTAATATGATAATGGTTTATAAATATGTTAGAAAATGCAATACTCCCGAGCCATCTCAAAGAATCTAATATGAGGATTTAACTCGTTCTCTCATCAGAATTGAAATATCGTTTGCAAATAGATATCGACATTACTAAAATAATTACAATATATGTCAATAAAAAGATGCATGAAATATTGATGAAATTAGTATTGAAATATAATATCAAACTAGCGTCGAAATATTACTTTATCAATAATTTGCGAGACAATGCATCAGTTATTCTCGTCATGCGTATCTGAGATAAAGTTGATTCAAAACTAGGTTGTTTCATTGACGTTTCCGAACTTTTGGATCAATATATTGACCGAACAATAGAAGTATGTTGATGTGCTTTGTTGGTTTTATCGGCACTTTGAACATAGTATTGACTACAGCATGCCGATGAAATGGGATCTAAGTGTCTTTCCCAGTGACACTTATAGACATATCTATATTGTGCTTCAAATTTGCAATAGGCGATGCTTTTCTCTTACAAAAATTAAAAACAATAATGGCACATTCTCAATTTAAAAACAAAAGATCTCAACGCTTGAAAAGTTCCGAATGTGACTTTGGATGGGTGGTGGTGTTGGTAACAAAGGATTGGTGGGGGGGGGGGGGAGAGAAGCTAAGTCCATCTTCATTAATGATTTACAAAGATAAAATCGAAGGGTATTTTGAATGAAATAAGTGGAGTGATTGTAGTCTCCTTATTTCACTTCCATCAACCACATCCCTAAACATAACTGTTAAATTACTGTCAGAATGTAAAGTTTCGTTGCTTTCTATTTTAGCCATGACATATAATCCAAAAGTGCTAGTGACAAGCTATTTTCACTCTTTTGGTGTAAATACGGAAGTGTTAATTCTGGCTTCATACCATTAGAACATGGTAAATTATGCAAATAACAAAGTATCATAATTTCATCAATAATTAATGATGCTTCATTAGAGTGCCAACATCGTGAATAGAAATCCTTTTTTTTTTCAAATAGCAAGAAGAAAAAAATGAAAACCAAAATATAAAACAACAGAGATCTGATCAGTTTAGGTGACGCTAGGATGCTTGTATGGTTCTAAGACTAATTTTGATTTGATATCGCTGGCATGGAAAATGGAAATGGCATGGAAACTGTTTGCAGTATAGTTGATGTTTGTAAATTGTGAGCAAACAAATAATCATTAAACTAAATGCAACTGTCCAACCAAAACTACCGAAAACAACAAAGCCATTATTCATGTATTTTCTTGAATTTGGCTGATAATGAACAGATGAAGACGTCATTCATACCTGAATCATTTGATTACCTTGATCTTTCTATTAGTCGTTCACAATAACACAATGTTTATAGTATACCATAAATCCACACCCACCCTTACATATAGTTACCGTTTCGCGGTCAACATTAACAACGCTAGAGGTGCTACGTAATCACGATGACTTCATTATGACATATCTATCATTAATAAGAGTCATATACGAAATGTCATTAATTAAGGGTAACTGAGCTTTAATTTATCTCGGAGTACCAAAATGTTGAACGGTCACCGACGTCTTCTGTATGGACAACACTTTGGCAGTTTCGTCAGATATAGCAAAGGCTTTACATAGCTGAAACTATGATACATATCTACGTGGTCATCGCCCCCACCCCCGTATGCATGTCAATCTGATACAGATCCGTAAAGACATGCCCGGGATTTTTATGTTAATGTGTGTGTGTGTGTGTGTGTGTGTGTGTGTGTGTGTGCGTGCTCACAGGGGGCTCCGCGTGTAAATCCAGGAGGGTCCTCCAAAATGATCCAAATCAGTCCTGCGTTTGCTAAGGCCGGTGCTGCATGTATGTATGTAGGGTCGGCCTTAGTCCTACTGGACCGATTTGGCCCACACTAACCGGGGGTCTTGCGCGTTAGCAATTTTTAAAAATTATATCTATTGAGATAAAGTAATCTTAAAGCAAATGGAAAAAAAGATTTAAGTTCAATATCATATAAAACTTGTTTCAAAGTTTGTTTGCAAATCCATGCTCACTGGGGGCTCCGTGCGTAAATCCAGGAGACCCCTCCAAAATGATCCAAATCGGTCCCGCGTTGCTAAGGCCGGTGCTGTATGTATGTATGTATGTATGAATGTGTGTACGACTGTGAGTAACCCATACACACGTATCTGTCTACAGTCCTTTCTACCCACATGCCTAATAACACGATATTCATTTAAGTCGCTTTATGTAATTTCACATGTAGGGTGGATGGTTGTCTCTGATTTTTCGGATTTGATGGTTACTTTGCAGTGCTGTCTTTTATAATCTTGGCAAAGTCGTTAACAGTGGTTCTTCCTATATGCAAATTGTTTGTTTGCCATAGAAACGCTTTAATTTTGCAGTGATTATATCTTTAATATTTATTAGTTACTATGGGCAAGGGAAAGATAACAGAGGGAAAATTGCGATGCCTCTCCTGTTGGCATTCTTCTAAATAACGTATTGTTCGATATACTCTCATACAAACCACCGGAGGCTTAGGATGATGGCAGTTGCCTCCTACAAATTTCATACTTGAAATTGTTTCTGTCAGACAATAAATTACAATTCCTGCTAATAACAGTCCTATATTTGATTGGAGGTAATTTCGAGCCAGCTGTTTGTTCATGCATATGGCTAAACACAGCATCGCTATTGCCCTGTAATGTTATACCTTTCTGTGCTATGCCATATATAGAAAACACGTTAGTAGCACACGATAAATGCATTAAAGTTTCATATCGCACTTTGCACGTACCGTGTCGTAAATTATACATTATATTCATTTGTAATGATTTCTTTTCGTCATTTTACACATATTTCTCTTCAACTGTTGCATTACAGATTTAGGATATTAGCTAGCACCGATTTATCGATAGTGTATGAATTTAAGTAATATTTGTATCATACAAAATAAACAGTCACGAATATATTACTTAGGAATGTTGTGTATGCTCATTACCATAAAATAGCACTGAGTTGAGTCAATAGAGCATATTCTATTGTGCTCACACAATATACTACGTTTTGTTTTGTTGTTGTTTTCTATAAACTACTTAGTACTAGTATTGGTAATTTATTGATAGTGTGAAATACCATTTAGATAGATGAAAATATATTTACTCTGAAGAGATGGACTATTTTAATAATATACTGTAACGTAATACAAATGATGTAGTTATTTGATTCGTGATATTTTTTGGTGTAATATTTTTAAAGGAATCAATTATTTAGGATGCAAATTATAACTCCAAAAAGAGAAACTATCAACATCAGCTTACTTTCTAAAAAAGGGGAGAAAATAGGGTTTAAAATATATACTCAGAATTTCTTAAGTACAAAAAATTGTTTCTTGTCTCGTTAATACCGTGCTATCTATACGCTGACAGTTTCTCCGAATAACGGTATTTTAAAAAAAAAACATAGCTTCAGAATTTAAAAGTTTTTGAAACAAACACGACTGATAAAAATATTTACATCTTAGCATAGTTATACATGAAAAAGTATTACATGCAATTTTGAAATATGTCACGCGACATCAGTGTATTAAAACTGAATTTGTACAAATAAAAATAAATAAAGAAAACGCACCCACTTAGCATACAATACCTTAAGATGTTATTTGGTAAGGAAAACGTATAGGATCATCATTTACTTACTCATTTGTAAGTCGTTCCTCCCACTGGATCTTAAAATTCCAAACCCTAAACGCAGAGTGCGCTAGGCCGATGTTCAGCGAGAGAAGTCAGATTTGCACAGCCGATTGTTGTGACTAATCGAGCTTGATGTTGATACAGTAGCATAGGCATTGATACCAGTGAACTTGGGTTTTCATTGGCGTGTCCAGCCGATAAGAACAGCAAACATACGAACGCCTCTGAAAAGTGTACCTGCCAACCGCGTAGAAGGAATTAAAATTTATTGCACGAATGAATGGAACATTTTGTTTGCAAAATATAAGCTTGCGATATTTTACCGAGATAATGACACTGGCAATGATAAAATGCAACAAAACTAGTTCGAGAGTCGGATTACAAATGATGTTTCTATTTGAAAAGGGACTATAAAGCATAATCACATATTTATTTCAAGTTCTCTCAGGATAAAGAACCAGAATTGGTATATCTACATAGTTTTGACCTAAAACTCTTACAGTCAGTTGTAACCGTTATCCGAGTTCCCTAACCCATCATGGAATGGGAGATTTTTTTATGATTTTTAGACTTTACTGTGACTGGTTATTTTAATTTGCAAGATCATACGAGAGAGAGAGAGAGAGAGAGAGAGAGAGAGAGAGAGGGAGAGGGAGAACTAAAAGTAACATTTCCATGCTGCCCGTTAAAATCTCGATTTTTCGAATTGTATGCAAAATGTTCTAATGATGGTAATATTGATTTCGGATAATAAACTGCCAGTCATTTCATCACTTTAGTTACCTGCTTAGCGTGGGATAATATCCCCGACATCCACAACAGTTAATTTGGTGGTGAAGTGCCACCTGGAGAAAACCATAGCGCTTTCTGCATAAACCCAGATTTAGACTGCATTTTCTGTGATCTTTTCTCTGCAATGGTTTTAGTGCTGAATGAGATGGTTTAACTAATGAGTAAGAGGAAATAGCCAGTAATTCTTTGCTTGCAGTGATTGAGCACAGGTCTTAGAACGTTACAATAAAGCATATATAGCTGACGTTACAACATACCGATGACGTCACAAGTGAGCGCATCTGAGCTTGCCTTTCATAGGACGGTTCATTGTAGCTTGGTTTCGACATCTAAATGTCAGTATGTACATACATGTACATGCATAATAGTCTATTTCCCAAGCGTTGGCTGGTTCGGGCTTAATGCCAGGCTCATTTGCACCATGTGAAATATTTTATAATAAAGAAAAAAAATGGAACACACGTACGTTTTATTGTTGTAGTTATTCCGCTTTTCGCAAACCTAGTGAGAGAATGGAAAGAGCTAATTTTTCATCGCGTAAATTTAAAAAAATAAAATTCTATCAAAATATGCTTACGGTTCCACCAAGTACATTAAGCAATTGCTCGTTAATTTCTTGCCGAAATCAGAACAAAGTAAATAGGAGATATCACGTTTATTATTTTTTCTCTCCTCAAAAATCAAAAGAGCACTTAACGATTACGACAATGAAATAAAAAAAATTGCTCTTTGAGTTAAATCTATGAACCATAGTTTTCAACATTTCTTAAATCAGACCAGTATGGCCGACGTTCAACACTATCCAACACTAACGTATACAAAATGACACGTTTTATTTGACTTATGCAAACTGTGTTTTCTTCGCGTTATCTTTACCAAATAAATTTTTGTGTAATGAGATATTGACGAGTCTCACAATATTAAAACGCATTTTGATGTTATCAATTTTATTATGCGAACGAAACCTAGAAACAACAAATCAATGTGATTGAATTTCATTCTAACCTTTGAAGATTTTGCAAATATTAATAAACATAATGTTTAATCTAAAACACACAATAAATACGTTAAAAACTTGATTTCTAAATAGAGATTTTGTTATATTAACACGCACACTATAATAACAAAGTTTCATGTAATGAAAGATTACAAAGTTATTTAAAGGCAGCGTTATATTTTGTCCTGCAAGGATACAAGCCTGCTTTAATTAAAATGGCATTGATCAAACAGCTTTTACAAGACAAGATGCTTGTGAGATCGTAGTTCTATTATTGCTTGTAATTATATTTATTAAGGGCGTACTCATCAAAGAAAGTTTTCAATATAGATATTCCTCTCCATTATTAACATAGTTAAATTAACAAGCATTCAGAAAGGAGTTGTAGAAATAAAAAAGATAGGTGACGTTCATAAATATAATGAAATGAGGGGAATGAAGGAAGGATAAGAGCAGAGTGTTATGTACATCTATATAAAAAAATTGTGTCTCCTTATAAATGAATTTATACAATTTTTGTAATTTTTAATCATGGCTGTAAACATTAGTATCTTTAGTTAGATATTGCTTACGTGACTGGGGCCTGTTTTAAAAATATAAAGAGCGTAAAGTTGCATATCAGCCATATATAGATGCTTACGTGTGTTGACAATTACTACTAATAATTTTAATAATAAGACTTATTGAAGACTTTGGGTTAATTTGTCATTGGCTATTGGGGTTTGGAAGGTTCTAGAAGAATTAAGTAATTTTCCAATGATGGGCTTGGTCACATGAATAGGTATTTCGAAATATTCACCGAGTAGTATGGTCTGTAACGTGGGGTATGTTGTGAAACATAGTTGTAATTAATGTATATAAGCAAAGCACTAAACAATCAGAATCATTCCTATTTTGGAACAATTCTTATTTCTTGTGTTCCTGCTGCAACATCAAGTATGCAGACGTTATTTGTTGTACTTAGATATTATTTTAGAGAAAAAAGAAATGGTTTGATAGGTCAGTGGAAATAGAAAGTGCTCCTTTGTTTACTATATTATTCTGGAACTATTGTCAATTATTCAAAGCAGTTCTGGACAACGCCATGTCGACAAAGTCACGATTCTTGGAAGACCAGTAATATTTCTGGTTTTTAAATGTATTGATTATTTTGACATGACATCATCCCTGGCACTCAACTAATCAAACACCACCATCTGTTGAGCAGGTGACTGATTCAAGTTTATATCCTTTTGAAGCTTTGTCTTTGATGGCAAAGAAAATCATTCTAGCCTGCTATTTTTGTTTTAAAACTAAATATTCATAACCAATAACATGTTGAACCGCTTCAGTGGCCCAAGTGGTTAGAGCGTCCACCTCCGATGCGGGAGGTCGCGAGTTCAAGCCTCGGCCGAGTCATATCAAAAACTTATAAAAATGGTACATACAGCTTCCTCGCTTGGTGGTCAGCATTAAGAGGTTAGTGTTAGGACTGATCGTCCTGGTGTCAGGATAATGTGACTGGGTGAGACATGATGCTATATATCTGCAGCATGATGCCCCACTATAAACTGCCAAGCTGCAGACATTGTAGCAATATGACTGAAAAATTGTTAATCCGATATTAAAAAATCCAAATCACAGACACATATTGTTCACTGGGTACATATTGCTTCAGTGAGAGGTCATGTACGAAATCCAAAACTAATGCACTGAGAAAAGACTGAGGATGCAAGGCCATAACTGATGAAATTTAAAAGAACTGACAATGCAAGGCACAACAGATGAAATTGAAAAGGACTGAGGGTGCAGGCCATAACTGATAAAGTAGAAAAGGACTGAGGATGAATGGCATTAACAGATGAAGTTGAAAAGGACCAAGAATGCAAGGTCATAACTGATGAAGGTGAAAAGGACTGCTGATGCAAGGCCAAAACTGATGAAGTTAAAAAGGACTGAGGATGAATGGCATAACAGATGAAGTTGAAAAGAACTGAGGATACAAGACCAGAGCTGATGAAGTTGAAAAGGACTGACCCTGCAAGGCCATGCCATATTTGATAAATTTTAAAAGAAATGGAGGATGCATGACCATATCAAATGCTCAGGTTGCCTTGAACCGCAGTAGAATTAAATTAGAAATAATGACAAAGTAAAATCTAGTACATAATTGTGTAATTTTATTTCATCATTAACAATCACATATTAAACTTTACCTAATATAAGCACGTCTGGATCCCTCTACTTCATTTCAGTGAAGTGCACTTTGATGACTCAATCTGATTCACATGCAAGCACATTTGGCTGCACATAAACATGTTTAGATGCTGAGAGTAAACATCAGCCAATCCAAGCTGCTTTGCATAGCGCCACCATCAGGGAATACCACCTATTTGAAACTATAGGCACTGTAGAAAATGACCATTCCATTACATCAAGCTACACCAACTTTGATAATTTATTATATTTGGATGGTTTAGTGATAAGGACATAAAAAAGACTGATAATTTGTAAGCTTGAGAACATTCTGGTTGATCATACAATGTCAATGAGATAATGGTGAATGAATTATTACAAGATCGTAAATATACCAAGAATTTTTCTGTGCAAATCGATTAAACAACCAAAAAGATCCAAAATCAATGCAAAACATTTATACTGAATACAAACATAAAAAGGATAAAATGATAAAAATCAAGGTTCAACTTAACACACACAATGCTTCCCCCAATTTTCCAAGCAGGCCCATGTGCATGTACATTTAGTCATTTTAAGATCACATGTGTTCTATTTACAGAACACTGTACTAAGCTGATTAGTACATGTATAGTAACAGCCTGTGAGGTAAAGGGTTAAAAACAAGTGTCCTTTGATATGTCATACCATGACTGTGGACAGCACCATGATTATCTTGCAATCTGCTAATACAGATGATAACAATAATCAGTGTATATCTAGCTAGAAAACCTTTATAAATGAGCCATGTGCTTCAGCTGAATACAGTATACACAAACGATGTTGAAATTATATACCATTATAGATGTCATCATTATCATCACCATCATAAATTGGAAATTAAGAAACTGATAAATACAAATGAGGAAAATATGATTACCAACGAAACATGGACAAGATATAAAAACACTAATTCTATGATTTCTTTCAGAACTGTGAGAGATTTGATATTAAATTTCTGCCATGCCTAGAGAATTTTGATTTTAAACAAAACACCACTCCCTCCTCCTATGCATAGGATACTTTAGATTACTTTGTAAGGCACATCAGTATCTAAAGCATTTTGAATCTGTACAAAATTTCCCTCCCACAATCTTCTGGTGCATTGGGTGTTTTAGTGTTCTTCATAAAATTACAAATAGAAAACAATAAAGCAATATGGAAGGCATGTTTGATTTCATTCTTTATTGTGGAATAAATCATTGCATGTGATAATAATACCAATGGGATAAAATTAGCAATGGAAGGAGAATGCCCTTGAATACGCATTCACATAAAGCCTGTAAATTTTCTTTAAATTTGTACAATCATTTTTCAATTGTATAAATAATTACAAGCAAACGAAAATAGTAATTACTACTTGCAACTTATTCTTAACTGAACACAGCTGCAATATCACCTTTTGAATACAAAATTCTCATAAAAACATAAAGGAAGGACAAAATGTAATACTAACTTTTAAGAACTGATTTGAATGAAAAATTAGATAACACTAAAACTGACAGACATTATGCTAGACAAGTTCAACATACCACAACAGTCATGAATGTAGTGAATCATTTGTTAAGACAATATATTATTTTAACAAATTATTCTCAATGATACAAGTGTTCTATCCATAATCATGTGCTATTCAGGGCACATACTGAACAATGTTATGCCTAGCACCTACATTATCCGACAGTCAAGTTCAAATATGTTTAATATTTTCCCTTGCAACTTATATGATATGATAGTCAATTTTACTTTGAATCAAACTAAGTCATGGATATTCAATGTTCATATTCACTGTAGGGAAGCAACTATTTAACTAAGAATCAGAGTTGAGGGTACAAACGGATACCTGCTTTTTGATTAAAAATATCAAAGCCATTTATTAAAATCTAATGTCTGGTCAGAACTCCTGTTGCACTCATCCCTTTATATGAATAAATGTACACAAAACAAAAAATTGGTGAAACAGAAAATATGCAGACTGGGACTGCAAAATGAGTGTTCTACTGAGAGCTTTGATACCAGTAATGAAGAGAGCTCATGAACACGTATACCACAATCTCGTAGTCCACGTATATACAAGAATGCTTCTTGTTAAAAGTCTGCATGGGTGACAATGATCATTTGTCACAGAAAAGTCATCTAGTGAAGCAACTGCATTCTCATTACAATTAAAAAAATTCCTCATTTTAATCATGTTTAATTGATAATGCCCCCATTCCTTCAGGGAATTTGTCATCTTGTGGCAATTCAATTAATCAAAACAATCAATGATTGGTCAGAAAATTAAAATTACTAAGCATTTAATTAAATTTCTACATAACTGAATATCAACCATTAAATTTGTTTTTTGTTTTAAAACTGTTCTACTGTCTGAGATGAAATTTTCCAGAATAAGTAAAATATATGCATCAGTTTCTGGACAATAAGGTTTTCATGATTTAGTACTTCCCATGAGCAAATAACATGGCAAAGGACAAGAGCACCAGTAAACCATTGCACTTTGTGGGACACAAACAGCTTAACTAAAACAAAGTATACTGTACATGAAAAAGTACAGAAAATATCCCAAACTGATTAAAATCAATGGTAAATTGGTTATAATAAACCAATCATATATCTTTAAATTCTGTCCAATTCCCAGCCCTACTGTCGCCTTAATCGCATATATACCTGGAACATTTTAATTATCAATTGTACATAATCTTCCAATTAAGAAGACAATTTTTACATTCACAATTTCATATCTTGCTGGTTTCTTTGGTTCAATCATTAAGTATGAATGACATTATTTGTAAACAGAGTCCTTCAATCTGAATCACTGAATGATGACACTTCACTGGAATCTGAATTCTCCTCATTGTCACTGATCTTATCAGCTGCAGGGGCTGGGGTATCTGGGGTACTAGAAAAAAATATAAATAAAATGTAAGAAGCAGTTGGTATTTACTTTCAATATTCTAAATTCCATAAAACAGTTTAGTCTACTTATTTTTCAAGGAACCTTGTATAAATCTTACAAATGGTAGCCAGGACAATGTTTGTTGCATAATTTCAGTTTTCATCGGCAAGTCCTTCCCATAAGTGGAGTTGTTCCTCTATATATATATATATATATATATATATATATATATATATATATATATTCCCTTTTTCCACTCTCTTTTGCCAAGTCCGTCCCATAACTGGAGTTGTTCCTATGCATGTATATATATATATATATATATATATATATATATATATATATATATATACACACACACACACACACACACACACACAGTCATTTGGGTTTTAAGATGACCGTGATATTACTACGTGGTTTGGATTCTGTGCGTATGTGAATCGCTGATCAAGCTAATTTGTGCTCTGAACTGTCTGTGACACACCTGAAAAAAGATACAGTCTGGCTGTGATTGATCAATAGAAGATATGCTGCAGTCCTTAATTTTCCACTTCTCACATTTCTGCACTGCCTCTGCAATTACCTTCCCTTTAAAGACTGTCGCTCAGTATGGATAAGACTCAGCCAGGTGGAGTAATCATGTGTGCAATCCTCCCAAGAACTCCGGGTCAATGCTGAAATTTTTGTGGGAATCTTTGAAGTGTTTTTTCTGGCTATCCTATAATTCCTAAGATCGCCTTCCTTCCTTCAGCTCCAGAGAAGATATCAGGTATGCACTCATCTGACATCTTGGTGATCTGGCCTGCCTATCTCATCTATGATTACATCAGCAGAGTATGGATGCATGGAATACCTGCCTGCATGCAAACCTCATTGTCTGGGACTTTGTCCTGCCATCAAATCCTCATTAGTTTAACCAGATGACTAAAGCGAAAATGATTTAATTTTCATGGCATGGTGTCTATACATTGTCCAGGTTTTGTATGTATACAGCTGGGTCAGCATTACAATGGTTCTGTAGACCTTAAGTTTTGTTTGTTGATTAATCCCTCTATGCACCCACACATTTGCATATCTGCTAAAGGTCATGCTTGCATTCAGCTATTCTTGCATTGTGACAGTGTGTTGCTGAGATAGGTAAACTTGTACACTAACATGAGGATTTGGTTCTATGTAAGGTTTTCCTGGAGCATGTTTGTGCATCACCTGTCTTTTATATATTGATTGTGAGGCCAAAATTGTCACAAGCTGAAAAGAAATGGTGCAAGCTTTGTTGCATGTCAAACTCACATATGGCATTAAGGGTATAGTCATCAGCAAATAGACGATCACAAAGTATCAATTCCTGTAACTTTGTATTTGTCTGTAGTCTCCTCAGATTGAATAACTTGCCATCAGTCCCATGTCTGATGTCGATCCCAGTGTCATAGTCATGGAAGGCATCAGTAAATATGATAGATAACATCATACTGAAGAGATTTGGGGACAACACACATCCCTGCTTGTTAAGTGAGAATGGTTTATATGACTGACCATACAATGTAAGTGAGCATGCCATCATCGAATTGCCAAATCATCATGATGAACTTCTCAAGGCAACAAATTTTGTTTTGATCTACTAAAGGTCTCCATGGTTGACTCTGTCAAAGGCTTTTGAGATGTTAATGAATGTCATGGGTGATTTGGATTTCTGTTCCTGGCATTTCTCGTGGAACAGGATACTTACACCATGTCTGTATTCCAGTGTTCATTTCTGAATCCACAATGACTATGGCAGGAGCCTGTGATCAATGTGATGTATAATTCATCAAAAATCTGTCAAGTATTTTGCTGGCTACTGAGCAAAGACACACACACACGCACATGCACACACACAACTTCCCTGGATGTTATATACAGGTGAAAGATTAGCTGTTAATACCTGTGTAAAGCTAAATCATGACGTACAGCAAAATCATGACATACAGTAGACATGCAAATCTATCAGACTGTCACTGTAAAAATATCAAACTTAAATTTGGTAATGGACACAGTGTGCAACTTTTTTAAACATGAATAACAGGAAGTCACATCAGTTTGGACCATGATAAACATTAAAAAGCCTTACAATTAACTTGGAGGTATGAAAGCCAGACAAGCTAGACCAAGATGTTCAAATGGACGAGTCCATCATAAAATCTTCCAAATTCAGACTTGCAGATCGTACTATACTTAATTTTTAATTTTCAACACAAATTATCTAAAATTGATAAAAACAATTACAATTTGCTTCGGTTTCTTGAAACAATATATTTTAAGGTAGAAAGAAAAGAACATCAAATCACATTTTATTTGTGTAGAAGCATACTTACTTAAGAAGATTTGGATCTAAACCCTCTGCGGCCATCTTCAATTTCACAGCAGTTTCTGGCACACCCTGAAAATAAATTACATTTAAAGCTACTGATTGCAGCTCAAAAAAGTTAAAACTTTACAGACTAAGCTGAGGAAGCATACCACTTACAAATAATGCAGGTTAGCAAAAAGACTTAATATTAAGTTGCATCTTGAAAGTATCATTTTGAGGATATCTTTCACACAGCACTGTCTTAATTGTCATGACTGTACATGTAATGATTCCCCCCATTAATATGTTTGAGACCTTGTAATGATAATTAGCAGTTAAACAAGTGTCTGATAGAAACTGTATGCAGTGTAAGAACCTTTACAAAAAACATGTAGAAACTGCATAAATGCAGTGCATGGTTTGCAGACACAATATGAGTACAATATATCTTCCCTGTAAAGGATAAATGTCCGTGTTCTATTATTCAAGTAGCCACTTTCAACAGATTGCTGGGACAGGAAGTCGTGTGCTTGAGTCGACATAGTGGTAAGGTTTGTATAAAATCCTCAATTAAGATAAGACTTCCAAGATTCAAATGAAGACGAAGATTAATTTTTTTTAATTATCAGAGACTGATTTCATCCACATAATGACATGTAATAAATAACAAGACAGAAATGAACTTTCTGAAAAATGCTATTTCAGTAAAATCTTAGCTAGAAGGAGTCAATACATTGTTTTGTCTACTATTTGTTTATTAATTCTGAACCACAGTCATAGAAAAGTCTATGACTTTGAAATGTTAATGGTTGCAAACATGCTGCCCTGCAACACTGTTTACATTTAAAATTAAACAGGAATAAGTAGAAGTGTATGTATATTCAATATTACACTTTATGATAATCCAGTTGATTTCAGATAAGAAGACAGTTATTTAGCAACACACCAGCACTAGAGTTTGCGATGAGCCTAGGCTCGGGGTCGAGGCTTGATAATTTTGGAGCATTTTCGGGGGCTCAAAGCTCGAGGTCGAAGCTCGATGAGCTTCGAGCTTACGCCAAGAAAAATTCTCCGCTTTTTGATATTATCGGACCGGATAAACCTGTGTGATAATTAATTGACTGTGGGAATGAGCGGCTTTACAGATTCACATGGCCTATGCTTCCCCATGTGTTGGTCGAACAGTGGGCGGTCGTTGCCTTGCAACGGTCATCGTTGGGGGCTCCTAAGATAATAATTCCGACTATTATGATTGCGGCTGACGGGGTGAAGGGGTTTTTCAACTTCTGCAAGCGAGAGAACCGGTGAACTTCTCAAGTGTTTGGCCTGACGATGAGTGGTGCCAGAGGGGCAGCAGGCGCACAACTGACGCCCAAGGGATTTCTTTTAAACTGCTTTTTGAACAGTTCAAACAGCATAAACGTGTTATCAGCGATTTTTCATATTGTATCTGCTCTTTGTTTGTTAATTTTTACTTATATTTTATTTCTAAAGCAGTAGCGATGTCAAAAAATAAGAAATCAGCTGTTTGGTCTTATTTTAACAAGCACGGAAAGGATAATTTCGCAGCTTGCAATGAATGTAAGCAGACAATTTCATGTCCACAAGGAAACACTTCAACAATGCGTCGACATCTGCTTAGCATTCATCATATTGACGTCAACAAGGATGAGTCTGAAATAGAGCCGAAGAAAATGAGAACAATGGATAACTTTGTTGTCAAAACTTCACTGGAAGTAATGTCTCAAAACTCGCTGCAGTCGATGGATTCTCGATTCGGAAAATCACTCATTCAGAATTTATTCATCAATCGCTGTCATTAAGAGGAATGAAGCTACCTGCTGATGAAAGATCGGTGATGGCCCTTATTCGCGATTTTGAAGAAAAAGTGAAGCAACAAGTCATACAGGACATTAAGTAAGAACTCTCAGAATCAAAGAGATTTTCAATATCATTGGATGAATGGACAAGTATCGGAAATCGTCGATTTCTCAACATCAACCTTCATGTGGTCTTGTCAAAATGTATCAATCTTGGTCTTGTCAGAATTTACGGAAGTTGTAATGCTGAAAGAATGAACGAGCTTGTTGAGGAACATCTTAATTCTTTTGGTGTCTCATTCAAACAGGATATTGTTGCCTCTACCGGTGATGGAGCAAGTGTCATGATCAAGTTCAGAGAAAAATCGCCCACTCTGTATCAAGCCTGCCTTGATCACGGATTGCATTTGGGTGTTACAAAAACTTTTTACAGAGAAAATTGCCCAGGTCAAGGAATTTCAGTTTTTTCATGCGAAGAAAATGGACACTGATGATTTCGATGAAAGCGACGATGAATTGAGTGCTGAAGAAGTTGAGATACAAAGCGAATCATGGAAGGAAAATATAAACACTGTGAGAGAAATCGTTAAATTTTTCAAAGGCTCAGCCATAAGATCGGATGTGTTTAAAGCTAAAAGCTCAGAAAAATTTAACAAAGAACAAAACTGTCCTTCGACTGCAAAACTAGATGGAATTCCATGCTAAAAATGCTAGAAATCTTTATTAAATTATACTATGTCACCAATGAAGTACTGAGTGAAATCGGATCCGAGCATCTCTTAACTAATTTGAACATAGAATTATTGAAATCCATAGTTTTGGTGTTGAAACTGGTTGAGGTTACTCTTAATGCTATGAGCAAAACAAAGCTTCTCTGAGAACCGCTTATGTTGCTATTAGCTTCATGAGGGAAAAATTGTCTGCACAAGGAACAGAGATCAGTCGTACTCTTTTAGAAAATATTGATCATTACATCGACGGTAGAGTTAATCAACAACTTATGGATCTTATGATTTCTCTGCACCATTTGGATAATGTTCCATCCAAAACTTCTATTGAATTAGCGACAAATTTGATGAAGCGGCTATTTCCATCGGCAAATATTGCAAATGAAGAAGCACATGATGAGAAAATAACAATTAACCATAACGAGCTCTC
Source organism: Sinohyriopsis cumingii (assembly GCA_028554795.2). NCBI lineage: Eukaryota > Metazoa > Mollusca > Bivalvia > Unionida > Unionidae > Sinohyriopsis > Sinohyriopsis cumingii. The sequence continues at coordinate 64,753,451 of CM068835.1, forward strand.
ACTTGAAGATGAACTTAGATTTCGATTGGAAGCTTCTAGCACTCAGGGATCTCTTCAAACTGATCGATTTAAGAAATTATACCAAGAATTTTCCTTGTCAAAAAGTAATGGTGAACTGACTGAATATTTGAGGCGATTATCAGATGCCATCAGTACAAACAAACCGACTTCAATTGATTCAGAAAGAGCATTTTCAGTTGCTACTAATTTCTGTACAAAATTGCGGTCAAAGTTATCGGATAAATCTCTGCATGCTCTTGTCTTTTTGAAATACTATTATATTAACAAGAATGATGTTTAAATAAATCATAAAGAAAATTATTTTTTGTACTACTCAAGCTCAAAAAAATTATCGAGCTTGAGCTCGAGCTTGCCTGAGCTTCAAATCCCCGAGCTTTCCTATACTCTAACCAGCACATGAAAGACCATTTGTGAGTTATGCAGTTGAAGTAAAGTGTCTTCTCCAGAGGCATATCAAGACAGCTGGTTTGGGTAATGTTTGATTTGCTCTGGTGTTTTACGACAGTAGAATTTAGGCAGGTTGTATAGTGCCAAGATGATCTGAGCAAAGTATGCTGCCCAAAGACACACCATGTTTGATCGGGGGCCCAGAGTGACCGAGTGGTCTAATGAGCTCACCGTTCCAGATCACTGCCATCTCACCTCTGTCTGTGTGGGTTCGAGTCCAAGGCTTGGCTAGCGTAGGTACGTGAGAAAGCCTGCCAGTAGCTTCTCATGGGTCGGTGGTTCTTCCCTTGGTTTTCCAGGGTTCTTCCTCCACCAGTTATACTGGCTGCCATGTATAGCCTATCTTGTGCTGAAAAATGGCATTAAATCCTAGAACAACAACAACAACAACAACCATGTTTGATCCAATTGTAGGAATCAAACTCACACCCTTTTTGTCACCGAGTCCAACATTCCAAACACTGAGCCATCATGGCCTGTAAAAACCCACAACTCACTGTTTGGGAGAGCAGCTACCCTGGCTCTCAGATGAAGAAGAAGAAGAAGAAGAAGAAGTAGAAGTAGAGCAAGGCAGGGTTTTTAAACAACTGCATAACCACAGGTAATTACCACAAATTTAACAAACCATCAATGGCATCATGGTGATAACAGTCCAGATGATGTCGATAAAATAGTCCGCATTAGCCTTTATGCTTTTAGAGCTTGATGAATTATATATTTACCTTTTTTCATGGAGAGTCTTTTCTAGATGAAACAACTATGAGTTCATGCTAACTGTTTGCCAACCATGCCCAAAAATGAACCAAATGCATTATAATTATACCTAATATTCTCAATCTCTACCAATACGTCTTCATTAAATCCATGTATTGTGTTGAAATCTCCCCCCTTCTTTTGGTGTGGAGGGTGCAATACCCCCAATTAACTTTTCAGTTCTCACACAGACCCTGAAAACACAATAATAAAACAAAACCATACAATAAAAGACTGATGCAAAAGCCTTACCACTTGTAACATCTTGAAAAATCTCATGTATCTTGGATCTTTAGAGACAGGATTCTGAGGTGTTTCAACTTTTTCCTGGACAGGTTGCTCAGCCTGCATTGGTGTGGGTGATGCTGGCTACAGCAGAAATACAGATCTGACATTAGTCACATATTATACAATATAGATGCAATGAAGTGTATATGACTTTCTGCTTTTAACATGCTGCTCAGGGATATTGTGTACCATAAAACACAAATATAAGGATTGCACAGTGTACCACTTTCAATGGGGTAATATGCATAAATATTCTGGATCACACATTAAATTCAGATTATCCACCTGTTTAATGCATGGATTTATATAACAAGGTTCACCTGTTTCTTGCATGCATTTACAGTGTAAGCCATCTTTGCATATGAGACAGTTCAAGTGCATACTGAAATAGCTATTGTCTTTTACATGCTTCTACAACACAATGTCACATGAACTACTGTATGTAGCTGACTTTGAAGAAAGATGGTCTATTTGTATTTGTATATTTCTAAGTATACCCTCTAGAGGAATTTTTGTAAACCTTCTTGTTCCATTGACAGATGGTTTCCTTCAAAAATAATTATTGTGGTGATTGATTAAGAAAGAGCAAGTGTTGTGCATCTTGTGTGGCAATAGATGTTTGCTGAACCACTAGTGAATCAAGTTAAACCAAAGACTTTAATTTGTGTTCAATTACTTGACAATACCTAGCTGATGAAATTCAATCACTGGTTCTAGGTATCATACATTGTTGATGAAATTCAAGCAATGGTCACTGTATGATTCCTATGACCAATGCCTGAATTTCATCACTAATCTAAGATATTTATAATGAATGCCTAAATTTTGGCAACACTATGATCATTATCTGACTGGTTTCTTGTTTAAAGCACACTGATTTTCACATTGAGAGACTTAAGTTTATGTATCAGCCTATCATATTAATACTTTTCACCCTTTCTATGTCCATATAAAAAACAAAATATTATTTCACAGGATTAAGACTTTCTGAAGCTTAATCAATTCAAATGGAATTTCCACTAAAGGTGTGTAATTATGCTTATGTCAGAATGCTTTCTGTGAAACTTTGCAACTAATATTAAGCAGCTTTTCTGCTGTAATTTAAAAAAAATAATCAATTTTTAGTAACAACTGCTATTTTGAATAATGCAAACCAGCATTTAAACAAACATAAAAGTCGTTCATACCAGGTTGCTTAGTGTTAATTTTCATCACAATCTGTTTGATAAAAGTTATTTCAAGCTTGTTCAGATTTTAGCAATGGTGGTCATATTTGATAGCAAGTCAGTATAAGCTGTACAAATTTTGAAAAGTCTTTAGGCAAAGATGCTTTTTGTCAAATTGGTCAAATTGTGTTACGCCGTGTTTGGTGCAGATATTTTTAGTAATGGCAGTTTTGTCTGATGACAGAAGAGCATAATTCTGAAAGTTTTTCATGCCAAGATATTTTTTGTCAAATTTGGTAATTTCTGAGACAAAGTCATTTAATGGTTTTACAACTTTTAGTTATGTTGGCCATATGTGATAATGGACGGACATCATTTATACAAACTTGACAGACATTCATGATAAAATGTTTTCCACACATGTTCTCCCTTTCTTCTGAAACTGATTGAAATCAGTTAACTGATTTTTGTGAAAATTTCAAAGTGGCTGATGGGTGTCTTATGGTCAGATGATTTAAAGATCAAAGTGGAAAAGGAGTATATATGTTTTTCTGAGTACTTTATGTTTTATAGTTTCAAAGTAAACAAGTAATCAAATAACAGTGAACCTGTCAAAACATAATTAAACTATTTTAAAAAAAAAAAAATACAATTTGTGATACTGAACTTGCAAATGACTTGTTTAAAAGATATATGATTGCATGAAATGATAAGGTACTGAAAGATACTAAAGAGAGAATGTGCAGGAGAGAAAGGTATTAATTTGTTTGCCATGTCTTACTGGTGGAGGAGGTGGACCAGACTGTGGTGCAGTGCTGCTAGATGCACTGGAACTGACCCCTGCTGAAACATTAGATGAACTAGGTGCTGTTACACCCTCAAGACCTGGTATAGATGCAAGCTGAAAATATTAAATTATACTGAATAAGCTATATAGCTGTAACAGCTAGTTAAAAGTAGTTCCATAATTTTATCATCTGGACTAAAGGAAATATTAAAAATAAGTAAAGAAATAATTCTTCTGAAATGAATATCACAAAATCTTACAAAAATGGATGAACACAGAACAAATATGTTGTTGTTGTTGTTGTAGGGTTTAACGCCATTTTTCAGCACATGATAGGCTATACATGGCAACCAGTATAACTGGTGGAGGAAGAACCCTGGAAAACCAAGGGAAGAACCAGCGACCCACGAGAAGCTACTGGCAGGCTTTCCCACTACCTACACTAGCCAAGCCTTGGACTCGAACCCACGCAGACAGAGGTGAGATGGCAGTGATCGGTAACGGAGGGCGCTTTAGACCACTTGGCCACTCGGGGCCCCGAACAAATATGTAATATTAGAGAACAAAAGAAGATCAAGAGAAATATTTTCTATTTTAGAGCAGAAAATAAAATAAAAGGATGGCTTAATAAATTACCATAACCATCTATCTGTCTTATAGATAATATTGCCGAAAGTTTATATTGTATACTCATTTGGAACACCTCAAGCTTTTCTGTGAGAATAACAATATCCCTGATGTGAGTCAAGACTACTTGTCACATCTCTTAGGTTTCTGACCTTTTCTTCTGGTTAAATTTACAAAATACTGCAACTTTCTTCTGGTCAGTAAAGACTGGGTGAGTTGTGTTTCTGTTTTTTTCCCTCATTAACATAGCTTTAACAATTTGGGTCATATCACTAGGATGTGTGCAGTTTGGCAATATATAATGATGTCTAGACATGGCAACATGTCCAACCTTGATACATTACGCTGATACCAGGCTGATCAGTCCTAACATTGACCTCTTAATATTGAGTGCCAAGCGAGGCAGCTGCTAGTATAATCTAACCACTTAGGTCACCAGAACAGTCCAATACAGACTGGTTATCAAAGCTTATAATTAGCATATCTGCTTACATGACCCTTGCAAACCAGCCTAACATCACACACATGGTAGATCATCATGCCATGAAGCAGTTGTAAGCCGATTTCCAAAATCAAACATGGATTCCTACAACTGGTTTTTATCTTTATCCATATTGTTAGGTATTACACATTTCAAAATTAATGACTTTTTATCATAAAACACTGTCATGGCTTTCACTTATTCCAGCTAGATTTTGGTGATATATGTTCTCAGCATATAATGCTATGGAGGTTGGTCAGATAGCCACATTTGCACAAAATGTATGCAAATCCCAATAATCACATCAAAGGTAAAATTCAGCGACAGCAGAAAACATCTACAAGGTGTTCTGAATGCTTTGTGCCTAACCTATCTATCATGCATGTGCAATAAGTCAGTGAAATAGGCATTCTTCTTCACATCAGGAAAATGTTTCCACAATAGCATTGTTGGGCTCAGCTATAATAATTTAAAATTGAATAATTGCAATGAATACAAGTAATAATAAATAAATGAATAGGTAATAATAAGAAATGAATTAATTTGCACTTGGGTTTGATTTCTAGATTTAATAAGTGCAATGGTTAAAAGTCACCCATCCAAGATGAGTATTTTTCTTCTGGTTTCCCTCAATCAGTATCCAAAGCATGCAATATCAGAACATAGAGACTAGTTGATGCCATTTGTCTGAAATTGCTGTCAAATCTTATTACAAGAAACACAATTTTAATCAAAGGATGACTGCTTGTTGGAGTATTTGCTATAGGTCCAAGAATGCCAAAATCACACATAAATGTTGAGATTGGTGTGTATTTTCTTGTAAAACTCTTAGATGAAAATCTATTCCATTGCATGGGTCAACAAATATAAAAATATGGGGAAAAGTTCTGTCACTAAATTTCCCAAATAAATCATCATATTTGAACAAGTTGAAGATAACTGACTTCTCTTATCAAATATACCAAGAAAAAGAGTATGTTTGTGATTGAATGTTTCAGCACAACACAATTTTTAAGATCAGTTAGGGTTTTTGCAACTGAACACATGCAGTTTACAGCAAGTCATACATTGCTAAATATTTCTTAAGGTATTGTATACTTTTCCACTGACTTTATCATTTTCTTTTGCATGTCTTTTTTGAGAAAAAAATTTCTTTTTCAATGTAAATTATGATAAAGAAGTTGTAACCCATCATTTAAGTCAAGTCTCTACCTGAGTTCACAGTGTTAAGATTCAATCAGGTAAAAAATGATGTCATATCAGTATGTCATGATGTAATGATTACATAATACACCACTCCCTCGATAACTCGCGCACAATGGGGTCCAAAAACATTGACCGCACTATAAGCAAGGGCACGAGTTACCGACGGACCTATCAAAAAAACTAACAAAGAGATGGAGATCGACAGAGAGAGGCGAAGCGGGGTGGGTGGGGGTGGTTTGCATTGTTAAATACTCGTTTTATAATCATGCTGAAAATAACTGTGAATAAATATTTCTTTATAAAGGTGTTGTTCGTTTTTCTTTATAAATTACCTTTAATTTCTGGATAAAGTATCTTGAAAAGATTGTAAAAACAAACATTATTCCACGAGGTATCAGTACTCTTAACATGTGTATCACTAAACACATTGTGTATTACATCACTGCTTTTTGTGTTGATTTGGATACATTCTAGTTTTATTGTTTGTTCAAAATGAATCGAGATTTCTTTTATCAAAAAAGATAACATTCATATCGAAAAACAACAATGTCGAAACTTGTGTTGCTCTAAAACAAAAATTCTACTATCACTAGATAGATAGATAGATAGATAGACAGATAGATAGAGTAAAATGTAAAAAAATAAATTCACAAAGATAAACCATTACCAACCATGAATTTAATGGGTCTAAACGTCAGACATGTAAAAAAAACAAAAGAAAATAAAATATTTACATGTAAATACAAATACGCGAGTGAGAATACGACAATATTTGCAGTTTTTGACACAGTTAACAAATATAAATTCACATTTTGAAAAAATCTGTTAATTTTTTTTGTGTTGTCAGTTGATTTCTCTGCCGCAGAGCAAAATCTCTAAGGTTTCTCAACTGAATTATTTTCACAGAGTCAACATTTTGGGTCTCCAGCCACCGGATGGCAACATTAAAAGATTCTATTGCTTCCTGTGCAGAGGGGGGAGGTGGAGCAACATCTGAATTGGCTTCACTCTCGACACTAGGGGTGCTCCAATTGGAATCGTCTTCCAATGCGACTCTGTTTGTTACAGAATGTACAATCTGTTCTTCTGTCATGTACTCAGCTGTGGGACAGTCACTGTCAGCACATAACCACCCCTCCACATCATCGCGATTGACATCCATCTGAGCACCATGGGTCTGTATAAATTTCTCCCAAACAGCCTCTGCCTGAACGACATCCGTTTCGCTGAAACCTTCAAAGTCGCTCTTGCCATCACTGTCTTGCTTTATATCAAAGGCAGGTCCAAGACCCTTCATCCAGTACCCCTCTATTATCTTAGGTGTGATCAATCTCTATGCTTGACCACCCATGAAAACAGTCTCCTTCAAACTCACACTCCTGAGAAAGGTTGTAACACCTTCTCCACTGTCCAGCATGGACTGTATTAACAGCCGACGGTAATTCTGTTTAAAAGTGCTTATAATTCCCTGGTCTAGTGGCTGGATTAATGATGTTGTGTTTTTAGGGAGATATTCCACCCGGATCTTTCCGTTGCTTGTTTGTAGTGAATCAGCAGGGGGGTGTGCTGGGCAATTGTCTAATAACAGTAGAGCTTTCTCCTCTAAGCCCCTGGATCGCAGGTGGTTTCTGATGGTGGGGACAAACATCTTAGAAAACCACTCCGTAAATATTGTTGCAGTCATCCATGCATTTCCACTATTTCTATATACAAATGGAAGGCTGTCCATATTCATGTGATGAAAACAATGGGGAGACTTGTATTTGCCAACACATAATCGTTTCATTTTATGTGTGCCAGTTTTGTTAACACAAAACAAAAGTGTTAATCTCTCTTTGTTCAGCTTGAAACCCTCCTTTTTGTGTGTATCATCTCTGGTAGCTAGAGTTTTGTCTGGCATCATCCGACAGCATAGACCAGCCTCATCACAATTATAAACTTGGTCGTCTGTATATCCATCACGGGTCAGTATCTCTTGGAGTTGGTTGGGATAACTAGATGCCGCCGCCTGATTTGCTGAGCGTATCTCTCCCGACAACGAATTTTGTTTTATTCCATGTCGGCGCTGGAATCTCCAAAGCCATCCATGGCTTGCCATGAAATCTGAATCAGTATCCATAGTTTTGGCCATTTTCTCTGCCTGGGCCTTGAGAATTGTTCCCAAAATCGGAACACCCTGTTCACGTTGCTGTGTGAATCAGGTGTACACAGCATCATCTAATTCTGTGTTGTTTGCAGTGCGTGCCCGTTTCCGTTTAAATCCATTATCAGAATCAACTTCTTGCAAATAATCCCAAAATTTCTGCTCATCCTTGAGCCAACCTCTGAGTGTCGACTCGGCAAGTTTAAGTTCACTACAAACTTTTGATCTTGATTCACCATTACGAACCCTCTCTATGACAGTAAGCTTTTCATTCACCGAGTACGCCTTTCGCTTGATTCCCTTGCTCTCCATGATCACATTTACAAATGATTAGGATAAATTACTGATTAATATATACTTTAATGACAATAAGTACATACTATTTGAAACCATGTTCGATTGGTCCAATTAAATTGATTGATGTTGAGACACGATATTGACCACAAGAGTTTATGCATGTAGAATTTGCATTCCTCTGAACTTTTGTATGGTAAGTCTTTTACCTAATTTGATACAAAAGACCGACTTAACGTGATAAAACAAAGCAGGTCTATTTTAATTGATTTTTACAATGCAACAAACACTTCCCCAAGTCGTCGATCAAAACGCAGCCAGCACTTAATTAGGTTCTCACAGATGTGCTCGCAGGCATCGATGTGACAGTCAATTGACTCTTTTCATGTTTGAATAGAAGAGAACATGCAACACTGCTTAAACTGCAACACAATGAAAAGATTAAAACACTAATTTCCCCTGACAAGACATATTTAATTAGTGTTCATTTCATTCAGTGTTGCCACCTGTTAGCATTTACTATAATTGATTGATCGCCGTTTCGACGTATACATATACAGTATTATTATTTACATTGAACTGAGAAAATATTTTTTCCGATAAAATCTAACAAGATATGTGATTCCTTATTAAAACCTGAAAATTTCACGATGTTGATTCTAACTTTTCGGGCACTAACCTCCATTTTCGACGATAAAATGGGCGATATATCAAGGTTTCATTCACCAGTTCTGGTCACGATTTTCTTCATTTTGTAAAAATATTTTCTTTTAAAAAAACGGGATCCACACCGGACACCGTGTTATAAGCGGGTTCGCGAGTTATCAGGGCGCGAGTTATCGAGGGAGCGGTGTACCGAACTGCAAAGTAAGCACATATTGTTTTAAAAAACTGGCAATTGTGTATATATATAAATCATATTACAAATAACAATCCTTTCAAGTGCACTGGATCCAGCAAGGGATCATGTGTGTCTGGGATCGATATATATTGTAATAAATCTGGAGTATGTGCATTTGCTTATAGCGCCCTGTTTTAAGGAATTCTTAGATTTTGTGACTACTTGTCTGATTATTAGAATTTGGTGCAATAGAGATATTCCTTTGCCCGAAACAATTAGCCAATTACTAGGAGCAAACGTCACAAAGAAAAGTGTTACTGAGTTTCCATGATGCCATGGTTCACTAGTAGTGGATTCAAGTCCAAACCGAATGAGTGTCCATGGAATAATAAAGTCCCTACTAAAATCTAGTGGTGTACATTGGTGGTGTGACTACAATGGCAGTATTTATGGTAGAAAACCGGTAAATTACACAATGAAATCAATGAGAAGGGACTTTGCAGATACTGTTTATGTCGCCATGGTGGCAAATGTAGGGCAGTTATGCTATTGGAAAAGGCATGGAAACCATTGTTTGACTGGCCTAAAGTGGAATAGTTAAAATAGTTCCCTGTGTTAAGAAACTGTTGCATAGTCTCTATGGCAAGAACTGCTGGCGGTATGGAAACCTAACAAAGAGAGGCTGTGCGGATGTGCGGTTGGTGAATATCTGGCAGGTTGTGAGATCTGTGGTCTTGCATTAATTAGAGTAAAAATTTATGTACAGAATGGACACATCAGGCTTTCTAATTTACAACTGAAGTTGTAGGAAGTCTTTGGAAATTTGGGGTAAACTTATGACTTCTAGAGGGAATTGCACCAGGGTTTGACACAGCTCAGTCAAGTACAGGCCCCTGGCTTGTAACAATATATATATATATATATGCTTATAAATTGGGTCCAACTGCAAACATGATAAGACCCATATCTCTCATCACATAATGTGCATTGGAGTTGAATCCAACTAATAAGCAAGCATATACACATTTATAGACTTCTGGTACCTTAAATATTTATAGACTTCTTTAGTTGCTTACCTTAGCTTCCAGAATATTCATTGTAATCTCTAACTGCTGTAGTCTACTGGACAAATGCTCCAACTTTTCTTCACAAACACACGAAAAACGATTTAAAAAACTTGCACTATGAGTGATGAAATGATTAAGGAATGCAATAATTCGCTTCTGATTCAGTGCTTCAACCTGAAGAAAAAGAATGATTGACATAGAAAAGGTGGTAATATCCATTTTATCTTTGTTTTGAACAGCCATAAGCAAGAAATGGAAACAATCTTGCGCAAACACCATTTAAATTGGTTGTTTATTAAATTAAAAGATATTTAATGCCAAACACACAGAAAACTTCCAAAGTTCCCTTTTTATCTTCATAAACTTGATTTCATATAATCAGACATCAAAGACCTGTTTAAAATATTCCTGGAATCTAAAGGTATATAACATAACTAATCCTGTTAGGGGTTGTCATCAAGTTGTCTCCCCTTCTAAACATGAAGAAAGGTCTATGCATACATAGATTTGTCATGCTACTGAATTTAAATACTTTGAAATTAAGCAAGTAATCAAAATCACCTGCTGAAGTCATAGTTAAGCAAAAGTAAAACAAAATATGTAACATTTCACCATGTGACTTGTTCACATTAAGTTCCTAATTTACAAAGCTGATGCAATGCAAATACACCTCTCCATTGATAACTCATGCACAATAAAGACCACTGCATGAGCAAGGGTATGACTGATGAAGGTACCAGTCTAATACATCAACTCCCAAACATGGTCAGGTCTTACTTATTCATAAAACTTAGTAATTACTGCAGACAGACCTGTCTCAAGCCCATCAGAGCATTTAATAATTGTTTTAAGAAACTCACTAACCCATTCAACTCAAGTGCTATGAGAAATATCATTTAATGTCTGAAAACAATCAATATGTGCACTGATGTTCAGGTTTGGAGGCTGATTTATAAGACTGCTTAGGTACAGCTAAAACATTAAGAAAGAGATGGAGATCAGAATATTTGTCAATAAATAGCTTTTCAAATAACCTTGATTTTATTTCGTTATAAAATACCTTTATTTTCAAGAAAAACAATCTCTGAAAGATCATTATCAACAGTACACTAAGAGGTTTCAATATACATCATTTGCGTATCAGTGAAAGCTATGTATTTCCTCACTACTTTTTGCAAACGAATGTGGATACATTCAAGTGTTATTACGGACTTCAGACAACTAGATTATTGTCTACCAAGGGAAGGTACATTTATTTTGAGAAACATAGTCCAAACAGGCATTGTTGAGGATTTTGTATTATTCAATCAGTAAAATATTTATGAAATAATTTCACTGCAAGTAATCAAAAATGTATTGCTCATTCTTGAATAAGCTTCTCAGAACCAGTCAGGAATTCTAAGTTCAATACAAACTTTGGATCCATTTCTTTATAGTGAACCCTCTTTCTGATACGAACGTTTTTCATACACAGAGCATTGATTCGTCTTATAAAATTTAATGATGTCACTTATACACATACACAGCGAAATCACTCCAAGCTGACAACCCTTGGGACCAAATTTAATTTTGGGTTTTGAGAGGTTTTCCATTTACTGCAGGCTCTGCAGACATGAAAAAAAATTTATTTTTCAATATAAGTATATTACAATGATACTGGCACTAGTACCAGCCTTCAATTTCAAGGCAAAACAGCCCTTAAATATTTTAAAACCAAAATCTTTCTTAACCGTCTTATCTATATGCACTTAGTTATGATTAAATTACCTTAAAAACTAGCCCTTCTTTATGATGCAAAGACTCTGGATTAGCCAAATGTGGGCCCTAATTTGTATCAGTACATGTGCTAAGTATTGTTTTTACTGCAAGACTCTCAGGGAGACACCCAGCTGACTGACTCAGCAATAAATCTCCAGCATTTTTAACCATAAATAATCTGACCCAGTATGCTTCAGGTATGTGCTTTACTTAGTGCATGACCACATGCTATTTGTGGACCATAAATGATAATCTTTTATGGAATTTGGCAACTAAAATATATTTCCAAGCTTTAAGTGAGTTTCAGTCTTATGAAGTATTTTTAATGCAAAACTGATATTTGGTACAAAAAAAGAATATATATATATATATATATATATATATATATATATATATATATATATATATATATATATATGGGATTCAACAAATAATTACCCTGCCAATCTGTCATTAACAATTCAATTCAAATATTAAAATAACTGCTTACAGACACCCCTTCTACTGAACTCATTACATCATCTTTATCTTAAATAAACTTCCTTAAGTTAAATTTCAAAGTAATTACTAATATTAAATCAATGTCTTGAAGACACTGTAAATTTCCCAATTAACATTTATAAATGATCATCATATACCTAACCCCATTATATTTCTTAAAGAATTCTACATACAACCTGTCAGTTAATTTTCTCCTACCCAATGTCACTGCTGTAAGAAAAGTGACACATATACTATAAAAGGTGAAAATATGTGTTAAGAAAATGAAACATTATAAAACAACAAATAATATGAAGCTAGGGCAGCCTACAACAGAATAAAGAGATATTTGCAAACTTGGGTCCTATGGAATATTGCCTTTACAGCAGTTCCTATTTTATTACCTTAGTGTAATTTACACCGGGTCCTACCAAAGGCAATCCATCAGCATCCATTTTCTCAGGAGGTCAGATAATTTACTATCTTCACTGAAACAAGAAATATACAAACTATGAGAAGAAATTTAAATAGCAAAATCTGATGGAAGCACAAACGATGAAACACGATGAATGCATAGCTAAACAATAAGCTCACTTGGCCTTAATGCTAAGTGAACTAATCACCTAATCAGACAAAAAGTGAAATCTACACAAAAAATTAGAAACTAAAAATCCATCTCCATGATGTGCAAGTCTGCATTAAATAATTACAAATATGTAATTAGGAAAATATAATTTCCGTTCACTGTTAACATAATCAAGTGAATTATAGATCATTATTAGAAATAAAATTATGAGTAGCAGTCAATGGACAAAAGAATGTGGGTTGGGGTTGGGTATACAAATCTGTAATGACATTGTTACAGTTTTGGTCCTACTGATCTAACAATCCAATAACCAATACTCTTAACTCATTCAGCCCCGATGCCATCTGTAGTCGTGGATTTTTTACTGCATTCAATGGCCGATCCCATCTCCAGGTGTGATGAATGTGTGTTAGATACAACATCTCTGATTGGTTAGAAATGGGTTTTTCCAAGAATTAAACAACTATTATGCCAATCAGAAATGATTTTACTTTCATTTGTGGAAATTTCAATTGTTCAAAAGCCAAGAGTTACTGTTTGAGAGCAGTTTCACTACACATGTTTTGTTCATGAAAAATCATAAATGATAGCGGACGTAAGAGTGATCTTTGATGAGAGCAAAAATGAGGAGTTTTTCAGGTTTGATCAAAAAAAAATTGAGCAAATTATGGAAAGATATGTTTGGAAGTTGGATATTTTGTGAGATTTAGATTCGGACATAGAAGTTTCTGAGATTGAATCGTCAGAAGATGAGGATGCTGACAGTGATGATGATAAAGAGTTCTTGCAGATAAACGTTGCACATAATTTTGTAAAAAGTGTATAAATAAGTTGTGAAAGACCTGGACAAATAGGAAAAAAATAATAATCACTGTGTAGACAAATTCATTTGGAATTTTTTAAAAAAATCGTGGATTTTAATTGGATATAAGAAGAGAAAATAAGGTAAGAGTGAATGCATGTGCATGATGTTTTCAAAAATTTTCAAACAGGTAAAAACTCGGGGGCACAAGCAGCTAGACACAGCTTAGTGCTTCTGAGGCATAGCAGCAGAGATACTGATAACAGTGCTGGGGCCTAATGAGTTAAGTACACTGGGAATGAGTGCCTGCAGAACGATGAAGTATAAAATTGTTCCAGTTTTAACTATAATGACTTGCGTAGGTCCGTAACTAATTTAGGTTTATGGAAAAAGGACAACACATAACTTTCTGACGATTTCAATTCTAGAATGTGAAAAATGAATGTCCATAATACAAAATATGTGACTACCATCCAGATAAGGCTAGTTAGTCCTGATATTGCAACAAAGCCTAGCAAATAACCTCAACATAAGTAGCTTTTACATGTGTGTGTGTGTGTGACTTAGACTATTAACATAGCTTTAAAAAAAATTCAGTCATACTTAAGAGTTATAAACTTCTTGGCTGCGCCTTTTGGCAACTGGAAGTGCCACCTATTGAGTTTTTAACACGTTTACCACTTCACAATCTTGAGGATGTGTTGTTAATATTTTCTCAACTTTTAATTTACAACTGTTTTCAGGCACAAGAACTGTGAGATAACAAAAATGAATTGCAACATGCATTTAGATTCTCTGACTAACCTGATTTACGCTATTTTGAAGTATCCCAAATTACCATACACAGGAAAAAAGTGGGGATACACATTTTCAGCATTTCTTTTATTCACTTGTACAAATGAAGGACTAGGACAGAATTTAGTTTAAGGCATTATAAGAAATTATGTTATTTTAAAATGTTGGAAAATTCCCCTTTGTTGATGAGAAAGCTTTTGATTTCAAAATGTTGGAAATTCTGAATACATGCTATTTTTATACTTTTGCTCCCGACATATATTTTAGGGGTTGTGGGTAGTCTTACATTATAAGACATCAACACTAAGATTTATGTTTTGGGAATCAAGATCTCACTGCTTAAATAGCAGCACTGTGTGGCATGTTCTGATGTCAACTAACATCGGACTGAGAAGTTGAATTTTCAGGAATATCTCACACACATGAAGTCCGAGTTTCCTCTGACCCATTCCACCCAATTTTTTATATATTTGGACATTTATGTTGGGGTGTAGGGTCAGATTCCACTGCCTATAGAAAAATTGGAATTTGCCGACACCATTTGTTGTCGGCACAGGGTAGCCACTTACTAGCCAGCCTAGTAAACTTGAACGACCTCTCATCGAAATATACCTGCATGAAATTGATAGGAACAGGATTTATTTTTTTCAGAAATTGTGAGCATAGCATTTCTTAGGTCTTTAATCTGCTGACAGACGAGACAAAAGTACATCGTTGTAGAAATGTGACCTGAATCTTGCCATTTGCATTCCTAGTCACATGACTACACAAACCTTGCAACCTATAAGTCAATGACATCAGTTGTCATATAGTCATGAGATATCAACAATAAACTATGTCTAGTGTTACTGTAGGAAAACAAATCAAACATATAAATTAACGTCATGTAATATTTACAGAAAATGAAAGAAGACAAACTTCTCAAAATATTTATTCTGAAAACAACGACTGAAAATCTGTAAATATTGTAGCAGCTTAAAGAAAAGCCTGATACACTAAGCAGAGAACATATGTGAATGCGTTAGTCATGCAATTCCAACAAAAAACATTGCATACATGTGCTTGGTACTTGTTAAAAAAGGTTTTCTCTACCCTGCTGCAATATCAACAAATTTCTGGTTGTTACTCTCAGAATAAATATGTTGAGAATTCAGTGTGCATTATACAGTAAAACCTGTCATGAGCGACCTCTGCTATGAGCGACCACCTGTCATTTCCGACCACAATCGTAATGCACGGATCGATTTTACTATATAAACGCTCTGTTATGAATGACCACCTGCTGAACGCGACCAGCGACCACGATTTCTTGGCAAAATATGCATTTTGACACTGCTATGAATGACCGCATCGCCAAAAAAAACCAAAACAGATTGACACCACTGACCTTAACTTAATCCTTTGTAAACACTAGAGCTCGGGATAAATGTAGTATGCAAACAAAGTGCACATTAAATAACACTATAGTTGAACAACCATATATCAGGATAAACACCTCTAACCATCATTTAATCCTTTGTAACAAAGACTGCATAAATAGCAAAGATTGCTCTAATAAAGTATTTAAAAATAATTTGTCTTGCTACAGTACCAGTTTTGTGAAATTTGCAACTCCAGTGTACGGTGTCATTTGTAAACTGCAGTAAACCAGACTAAAGTACATGTCACTAACCGCCATTGTAGTGCCGAAGTTATGTGAATAGCCAGCAAGAGTAACATCAAAGGGAGTAATGATGGATATACGCAGTCAATTTAGAGGTTTGTATTTTTTCTTTATTTTTATGAAAACTCACAAAACGCCAGTAGTCCTTATGTCCAAGTGAGAAATCGTTTGAAAGGGCTTCAGTGTTGGTTTGAGTACGTCGTTTGCTTTCCAGTTAATCCATAATGCCTGGAGGGTGAATGAGCTTATTGTCTTTAATACTAGTAAGTGAGAATCATTTCCGGATTTTTTTTAAAATTATTTTTTATTTCTTTTGTTAGTGTTTCACCAAGCCACAATCTGTTTACGTGGGTGCAGATGGTCGGAACATTTGTTTATCTAGCTATAACGCTGTTGATTTAAACTTCGTCTCAGAATAAATGTATTGTTTCCTGATGAGTTAATTATATCTTTTGGTTTCATTCATTGGTACATAATATATATTTATTCCACAATTCCCCAAAACCTGATCAAAACCGATAGTCTTTATAACGTCAACACTAATAACAATGGCAGAATCTCCGCTGAAAAAACAGAAAAAATTTAACACTGGAAGAAAGGATTAATGTCATTGACAGAAATGAAAAAGGCGAGACCACTCGCAAAATAGCAGTCAGCTTAAGCGTCGGTAAAACGCAAGTTCAGAATGTAATCAAAGACAAGAAGTCCATTAGAAACGAATGGCAGAAAGGTGCACAAGCACAGAGGAAATATGCCACGGCACGACGGACAGTTTAACGGAGATCTGAATGAGCGAGTATGGGAGTGGTTTTGTGTTGCAAGGAGTAAAAACATACCAGTAAGTGGAAAGTTGATTCAGGAAAAGGCAATAATTGAGATACATGTTCAGACCAAATAGCTGAGTAAAACATGTCAACAAAGAAGTATAATGGATTTCTTTTAAAAAAACAAGTGAATAAGTGTATGAAATAAGATATATACATCATATCTAACTGTTCATTTTTTGTACATATTAATGTGATGTTGAAATATAAATTTTATTCTCATTGTTTGATAGATGTATATCTTTATTATATAAAGATATTTTGCGAGGAATGCATGCAATATTTAACAAGATTCATGAATAAAGGATATGATATATGTACAGTGAGTATGGGTATTATTTATTTTTCAACAATGCTAACTATTGACCCTGAAAACCAGTCCATTTTCACACACCTCTTATGAGAGACCACCTGCCTTGAGAGACCGCTTTTGGTTGGCAGAAGGGGCGGTCTCTCATAACAGGTTTTGCTGTATTTATTTACAAACATTAAGTGACTTCTATATAATGTCTCCAAATTCTATGTACAACAACTTTGGAAATTTGTTTATGGTTGATATCATGCGACTATTTAACCTCTGATGTCACTGACATATAGGTTGCGAGATTTTAGTCATGTGACCCAGAACGCAAATGGCGAGATCCAGGTCAAAGTTCAGCAATGGTGTACTTTTGTCTTGTCTGTTAGCAGATTAAAGACATGACAAATGCTATGCATGAGATTTTTGAGAAAATAAATTATATTCCTATGGATTTCAAGCAGGTATATCTCGATAAAAGGTTGTTCAAGTTTGCTAGTCCAGCTAGTAAGATGATATCTTATGACGACACCAAATAGTGGACTCTGACCCTACACCACAACATAAATGTCCAAATATCAAAAATGGGGTGGCAAGGGTCAGAGGAAACTCAGCCTAACACACTGGCAGCCAATATTGATGCTTTTCTAAAAACTATTGTGATAATATTTAAGTGAGATGTTACATTTTCTGATGTCTTTTAAATTTTTCTAATAAATTCAAATTCTCACACAAGCAAATGAATGTGTTTTCAAGGTCTGTTGGCGTACATTTCAGTTGGCTGGAATGTGATGGAAGCCAGGAAAACTGAAATTGGTTAAAAGGATAATAAGTATTTTGCTTGTGGAAGAATCAGAATTTATTAGAAAAAAGACATCAGATTAAGTAAAGTCTTATTAAACAATACAACTTTAATTTGTAGAAATGAGCTGGAATGGACTGAATAGTGTGAGATATTACTGAAAATCCTCATTCTTGTACCGATGTGAAGAAACATGTCACACAGCATCATTATATAGAGAGTACGACATGGACCGACAAAACATAAATATGAGGGTCGATGTCATATTTTAGGTCAAGGATTGTAGGAAAAAATTAAAAATAAATGTGGACCCCAGTAAATCCCCCCCCCCCCCCAAAGAAAAAGAAATGTGGACCCCAGTAAATCCCAAAAGTATATGTTGCAAATTTAAAATGCATCTGTCAAAATACATTAAACATACACAGCTACATATATAGATTTATAGTGGCAAGTCCTATTACCACGGAATAGTTATAAGCGTTTTCATAATACGCACCAACAGACGCGCAAGTGCACCTATAATCCGTGAGGTGCTGCAGTGTACATGTATTAACGGACTGTCGAGAACATAAACACATCACTGAATATACACAGTCGTAAATATTTTGTTATCACCTATTGACATAAATGTTCGAATACAGAAATGTTAAATCGGTGTCGAAAAAGTTGCTTTACTGTCAAAGGTAGGTGGGACAACGAAACAAGGAAAACTCTAGAGGTACTCCAAAAAGAATAGATAAATAAACGCTTATGTTAAAGTTTAGCTATAATATATGTGTCTAAATGATTGAGATTGTACCGTCAGCGTAGTAAAGTTAAACCCTATATTCATTGGATGAATTTCTGGATACTGATCAATAAATTTCTTCATCAAGTGTATTTGCTTGTAGATATAATTGTGTGGAAATAAAAAAGAAAAAATTATTTAAGGATTTATATTTTCCAGGTATGGCCTGTTCAAATTGAAGTCCGTAGAACTTTTCTGAACTTCCGGTTGGTTCCGGCAAGCTTTTAATAAAGTAGGTTGAGGAAAAAATCGCCGATTTCTTTACAAAATGGAGAGCCAAGCACCGCCTCTGGAGACGGTGTATCAGGCTCTGCAAGCTCTGTATAATAACCCTGATTTCGTTGGCAAAGAAAAAGCTTCTGTTTGGCTCGGAGAACTTCAAAGATCGGTAGGTTTTGAGTACCCCAGCGTTGAATGAAAACCCTCAAAAATATATTGTTCACCATCAGTTTGATACTCTTAAGCGAGGTGTTCTTTTGCAATTTTTTTTTAATGAACCTTGCAAACATGGCGGTCGTAATACTGCATACACTGGTATTGTCAACAGTACAAGTATTATTGATAATACTGGATGATTTTGGTCAGAACTAGACGTCAAGACTCCATTCTAGCTAGTTGTAAAATGTAAAATCTATTATCAGTTTTCTTTCCGCGATAATTATGCGTATGAGTTATTCTTCTTTTTTAAGCTATGAAATCAACATATGTGAAAAAGATCAATTCGCAGATAAATAACTTGGAATTGCTAGGTTTGATAGGATTACCATACGTTTGTAATGGTCCATGCGAACAATAGTCTTACTATGTAAGACGTCAGTCCCAACATTTATGATATATCGGTGTCATGTCACACACTTGTCAGCCCATGTTCACACTGTTCCACCGATTAAAGGCTAACTGTGTTTGTCTGACTATATTTTTATGTCTTTTTTGCCTGATGGAGTCAAATCTTGCCACTCGTAAATGGATGCATTTTCAAGTTTCATCAACTGGTTTAAATGTAGTGGTAGCTGAGGAGTGATGTTGGTTAAAGTTGGGCTATGTTTCTTTAGCAAAATCAAATCAGAGTAATCTTACCCTTATTCAACTGAAATAGGCATTCCTCCACAACCTTAGAGTTTTAAATTTATCCCAAATGAAAAAGCACCCACATTCTGTGCACCTGTGTATAGATTTGGTGGATGCAGGACAAAAAAGTTTGGGAAAACCAGAATCTAACTTCAAGGTGCAAGGCTGGAGAATGCAGAATGGACTTATTCTCATATAGTTTGTTAGTCCTCTTCATGCTCTTTGAGACATAAAGCTTCAACTAAGTTCCACCATCTAGGTTGGTCTTGAGCAACGGCTTGTCCCTCATGCCAGAAAAGTCCCATAATTTCCAGCTCAGTCATCAATGTTCTTTGTCAGCTTATCTTTGGCTATTCTGTATTCACATTTACACCCACCAGTTGGTGTCCATATGAGGGCTACCTTGGGTATCCACTCTTGGGGCATTACTTGCCCAAATCATTTAAGCGCAGTGGATATGTTTTAGTTCAATTCATATCAAAATGCGAAAAATATAAGCTACCTCCCAAAGCTAGAAAAAACACTGGGTAATAAATATGAAACTCTGGTTTGTGTCCTGTGTCTAAAAATCGGAAATATTCTTCTCAGGATGAACTAGAGTAGTATAGCAGAGCAGGTAACAACCTTAAAATCCCAGCCTCAGGACAACTAATGTTTGAACTTTCTTGCAGGCTTTGTGTGGTTGTTTTCTCATTGCCACATTGTAATGACATGGAGAAGACATTCTGCATTTTCATAATATAAAGTGATGAGCTCATGACTAAAATACAAAGATGCTTGAGATTTCAGTTTTGACTCGCACAGTTTTATTTTCAAGGGTTAAATTACTCATCAGTTTTGAACTCTATGAGAACCTTGGATTACATTGTAGTTACAATTGTTAATCAGCTGTCAATAGAACTAGGTACTTGTAATCTTTATACTTTTAAAAATGTCACCAAAAAATGTAATCTTTATACTTTTAAAAATGTCACCAAAAAATGTCAGTCCATAAGATTCACATTTTGAGTTAACTCCCTGAAATTGTTCTGATAAAGTGGAGGTTACTCGTTGTGTGTTTGTGTGTGTATGATATAGATTTTTAATGTATATCTAATAGTTTTTGTCATATCCCTGAGATGTGGCAATTTATATTGATGCATAGCACTGAGGGATCATGCCGCAGACATGTAGCATCATGTTCCACCCATTCACATTATCCTGACACCAGAATGACCAGTCCTAACATTATCTCTTAATGCGAGGCAGCTGCTAAAGTTGCTCATTAGTGTCCATTGTGGTTTGAATGAATGAACACTGCTATGAAGACATCTGTATATATGCTGTCATGTGAAGTTTTAGAAAATGGAAAGATTAAATTTATTTAAATGACAGCTGTTATTTTTACCAATTTATAGTTACAATGATGTAATATAGTACTCCATTCAGTTAAAATGAATTACAATGTGTCTTCTATGCTGGTCTGAAGTCATATGGCTACAATATATTGCATATTTCTCTTTGTCTGAACATGTACACTTTCATGTATGAATATGCTGAATATGAATACTTTACATTCATACAACTAGGCTACACAATATAGTATGTCTGTTTCCATTTGCATTGGTTTTAAAAGTAGGGTAGGAAGAACTTTTTAGTATATATATTTAATGTGATTTTTTTCGGGAGTTGGGGAAAGGTGCTAGGTTGTTTATAAAATACATTTAACACAGAATTTTCTACTTGAAGATCAAGTTTTGGTTAAATCTTAAATGAAAATATGCATAAGGAGTAATATGATACATTTCAAATAAGAAAATGAAAGCACATACAAACATGCATATATATATATATATACATACATGTATATATATATATATATATATATATATATATATATATATATATATATATATATATATATATATAATTGCATTTCTTGCTTTTCTGCACAGAGGTCTCGTAAATGCTTAATTACGCGTATTGGGATGTAGAAAATCACTGAGGCGGTAGTCCTTCGTACGCATGTAATATTTGGGTGGCAAAATTCAAAGACTTGCTAATCCTGCTTCAGCCACCTGTGTTGTGGGAAAATCATGATCATTTAGCTGTGCTGATATTTCAATGACAGAATTCAGTGACTGAAAGACCCCTTGATGTACATGTTGCCATTATAACAGTACATCAGAAGAACATGATGCAATAGCTGGGCGGCATACTCAAAGGCTTTGACAGGCAGCCGAGTGGGAAAATATACTGGTATTTACAATGATTGAATTCAGAGGCAGAAAGACATAGAGATGTCATCATTATCTTAGAGTACATCAAATAAACAACTTTAGCTTTCATTATTGTGTTCATTTCTGAATGTAGTGGAATAAGCAGTGCAAGTGATCTCAGACTCAAGACATGTTGAGACTTAGACAAAATGCCATTCATAAATTTGGATAAGTATTTTGGTGTTAAATGGCAAACTTACGAAGATTCAGAAGAGTGCTAAAGCTGCTAGAATTGATAGTTCGGATGGGACAGTAGCTAAGTGTAAGAAAGTGTGTGATGCCTAGCTTAGTGTTTGGAATAAGTCCTTACTTGGATTGACAAAATTCAGTCTCGCTTTGAACAAGAGCTGTTTCTGTGTTGTGAGACCACTGCTATGAAAGACCACCTGTCTTGAGAGACCAGGTTCTCTTGCACATATTTAATGGTTATATAGTGTTACCACCTGTCTTGAGAGACCATATTTTTTGGCAGAAGGGGTGGTCTTTCAAGACAGGTTCTGCTGTATAAAGAATGTAGAAATTAAACTCAATGGCAACCAATAGTTCTTCTAATTTTCATAGGTGTTTTTTGGGAGGGCCAGGGGTTATGCTACCAGGTGAAGTGGGCAACTAAGTTGCCTAAAAAATGTAAACTTTGGTTTCTTCTGTTAGGAAAGCGAAAACAACTTTGCCGTGTGATTTTATAACAGGTACATTGACTGACTTTATTTTAGATGCCCCTCACCGTAGCCTGCTTAGTTGTAGTGTTTTAGCGAAATGTATTCATCAGCTTCAAGACATCATTAGCAAGGCCTAGTTTTGATATCAGTTATGTTGACAAACAAACTCTTGCCCATTCACAAGAATGTGTTTCGATGGCTGATTGACCATTAAACCTTTCCCAAGTAAGGTAGCAACTATCAATTTCTGCATGCTATCCTTTGATGATAAAAACATACAGACTTGTGTTTCAAAACTTTAACAAAAGTGTGTAAATAGAAGTTTGTGTTTTAAGATCAGAAGTGGTGATCTGGATATATATTAACTGTCTTGTTTACACTATTTCATCATAAAATTAGTTTGAAACTGTAAATGAACCAATATGCCTAATGGGAAATAATGGTGGACATCGTTAAGTCTGGGATGTACCAGTTTATTAGATTGTCTGTTTTCGTAAATCATCGGGCAAATATATTAGAAAAAATATACAGTTCATTGAAAGCAAAGCCTTGGTATTATTTTATTAAAGATTTAACTTCAAGATCCAAATTATGTAGGTCAGAAACATATGGGACAATGCTATGTTGTGGAATTCGCGAGATGCATTGTAGGGTCTAAGTTGTTTATTGACTTGACATGTCTTTGCAAAAATACAGAAAAAAGCAACAAAGCAGATACTATTTAACCATTGCCTAAAATTACTACAGGTACACAGACAAATAAATAAACCATAAATTTGCAATCCCGTCAGTGGACTGTTATAATGAAGCTATATTAAAGTGGGTGATTACATTACGAAAACCTCTCCATCTAAAAATAGATGCAGTCACTTCTGTGTTGATTCTGTAGCAAAGAAGGGTTTAGTTCATATACCAACTATAAAGGAGACATGTCCGTAATTTTATGCATTTTAGTGTGCTATGTATGAATAGTTATGGAAATGTTTTATCTGCAACGAAGAAGTGAGGATGAACAATATCTGAAGAAACGTGTGCATTTGCCCTCATGTACGTGGTACGGGGGTTGTTTCAAACACATTTAGAAGTCTTTGAAAGTGCCATTTTTGTGAACTTTTAGAAAGTATAAATAAATAAAAGAATTTTTAAAAATTGATCAAAGTTAGTTGATTAAGCATTTTTACTAACTTGAAATCACAGTAATATAATCTGGCTACTCAGTTAAAATTTGTTACAATGTAGTTTCTTTTATTCTCTTTTAGAGTCATATGGCCAAAATAACTGAGAAAATTATCTACTTGAAAATAAAGTATTGCTTAAATCCAAAGTTAAATGCAAATGTGAATACTGGGAAATAGAGGGATTAAGTTAAATAAGAGAACATATATATCCTGTGTTTCTTGCTTCGCATCCACTTCTCCCTGTTGAGCTCTAACTTCTCCCTGTTCTTTCCAAAAGGAGAAGTCACTTCTCCCTAAAATTCAAGTATAGCTTGACCCCTGGTGGGGACTACAACTTTTGATGATGGGACTCCTATTTTTACCAGAATGAGGGTCCTTCACTCCTAGTTTAAAATCCTAGCAAGACCTCTACTGCAACTTCTTCCCAATTTGCTCTCACTTTTCCATGGTATGTCCAAAGGAAGAAGTCAGTTCTTTTTAAAATTTAAGTGTTGATTGATCCCTAATCACAGTTCATAGCTGTACTAGGTATATATCCTTGAAGTCTTAGGTAATGTTTGTTTTGATGCTGCATTCATATTTTGGATATTAAATATAATGCAGCTTTTTCCGATAACTTAGTTGTGGGTGTGCTGGGACTCCAAAGTTGTGAGTTTGGGACTCCAGAGTTGGGAGTTTGGAACTCCAAAGTTTAAAAATCCTTTTGAGAACCCTACTTATGTTTATGTACCTTGATGATTTAGTTATTATAATTATTATGCAGAGAAACGTGGCAAAGTTGATTTAATATGTCTGAATATCATTAACAAATCAATGTTAGAATCTCCATAGTTACAACACATGCATTGTGGATTACGGATTGTCCACTCAGTCTGGTGGACTTGGACAGAAGAGCAAGGGATTATTTGCCCACTACAAATAGTGGAAGTCCATCATAGGTCATATTGCTGTTATAGTAGTTTTTATGGCACCCCACACTGATTCTGTTGCATTTGCTCAGCAGGTCGACACTAAATGAATATATATATATATATATATATATATATATATATATATATATATATATATATATATATATATATATATGTGTGTGTGTGTGTGTGTGTGTGTGTGTGACAATATAAAACTCAAAACATTCAAAATTGTTTAAATGGAATAAAGTATGGTTATTGGGAATGCAAATTGTGGTGCAGGGACCACAATATTTTTCAAGAAAGCAGTCCTGGATTGTCCTGTGGAAAACCCTGAGGTTACTTTCTTTATCAGTTTTTCCATGAATTTATTATCAAGCAACAGCAGAGGACTGACCTTTTTACTTTGATGTCAGCTGTTGTGCTTGTTAATAGTGGACAGTCAGGAAGGTGTTGAGCTTCAGTATTATTTTTTGAGCATGGATGTTTCAAAAGAAACATAACTAACTGTTGAATAAAAAACTTTTTCTTTGTTTATGGAGAAATGAAATTTGGAGAAGTAATTGGGACTGAGAAATGCAGTGAGGCTTGGTTGTGATATTTTTGTGTAAAATTGGTTTCTGATGGTTAGAAAGCAAACCATCTAAAATTGTTGTTTTCCCCATTAACCTTTGAAAGCAGTACATATAAATATAACAACACAGCACAAAGCTATGACATGTTTATGAAAGTTATAATACACAGCACTAAAAAAAATTCAGATGACTGGGTCCTCTATAATTTCAGATCAGGTCTGTCCTACGTTCTAAGAGAGGTGCCTGTTGGGTTTGTCACACAAAAATTTACCCGGAAAAACTTTGGTTGCACTGATGAATGTGGAAATGTATTTTCAAGATGTTGACATACTTGCCATAGCACAGTGAATCTAATTAAAATCAGATCACCACTGCCCCATGTGTAGTGGAGACCTGATTTAAATCAGATTGTAACATCGTGTGTCATGCTAAAAACATATACTCCCAAACCGCCAGAGATATATGGGTTTTCGAGAAAATACAATTTTCAGTATTCTTGAAAATACAAAGCAAAAGACCCAACCACTTTCAGTATATGCCTGTTACATATAGTATGTAGAAACAGTAAACAGTTGTGATTGGAGCTGATGTAAAACTCCTTTTGGCAGTTTTAATAACGGCAGTCAAAAGGCAGAGGAGTCGGGTATAAACCCCCATTTTGTATATTACCTAACTATGTGACAACAGCTAGTGTGATGTTTTTGAAGACTGCGTTGTGCAAACCCATTTCGCTGATTTGCTTAAGTACGATCAGAATGTGGAACAACCCAAATTTAGGTAAATTAAAGAGATGTTAGATGCATGTGTAGATCAGTAATGTGTTGCAAATGTCGTTTAATACCAGCCAACTTAAGAATACTTTTGCTCTAGCTCTGTAAATGAAACTTCCATTATAGTAAAAACAAATCTGATAGTTCAGTTGAATTTATTAAAGTGTGTACCTCAGACATACCATGTATACTCACTTAGAAGACAAGTCCAGCTGCAAACTTCACAGACCCAGATCTGCCATCACATATTGTGCCAGCAGATCTAGGTCTATGCAGTTTGTTAGGAGTAATCAGTAGAACAAATGGCAGATCAGGATGTTTGCAGTTTGACTGAAGTTATAAGCAAGTGTATGTGGTAAATATTTAAACTAAACATATCAGCATAGTTGTTAGCTGCTGCTAAAAAAATGTGTAGTCTTGAGCATTCACCAGTCAGGAATGCGCCAAAACCTTACATATCCAGAATAATTGCAAACCAGTCAAGTGATCCAAGATTATTTGCTTTGTGCAGAGCCTTGACTCTTAATTCCACTTTCCACAATGGGTCATATTTTATTTGGTTATTATTTTGACATGACTTTTCTTGCTCAACTGGCAATGTTACATTTTTGGATTATGTCCTGTACCAGAAAAGCAAGTGAGGTTTCTGCAGAATTTCCTGTTATTTCTTGGCACAGCCCCTCAAATTAGAAGTGTGTAAGAATGAGTGTTTAATTTGGTTTGATTTCATAAATAGAAAACAGTAATATATTTACTTTCATTCTTTCAGTTAACAAAACTTTTCAATGTCTTGTTTGTAGCTATAACTCAAAATACATAGTGTTTACGAAGGAATCAAGCTTACAGGCTTGTATTCTTTTAACATATTAAAATTTGAGACAAAAGTCAAGATGGATAACATGCCATTTAACTCTATGGTGACTGGAGATGGTGCCAGCTTGAGTTGAACAAGGGTGTGCTTCTCATAAGTTAGCTTTTGCCATCCTGATAATTACTAGTGATAATAATTGCCAGTAATTATTAAAGTGACAAAATCTGACATCTCAGAGACACATAGCAGTAAAAGCCAATCATATTACTTACATTTTTATATTGATTAATGTCAGGTACTTCACCTGCATTATTGAACCAAAATGTCACTATGCTGAGTTTAGAAACCAGCAAATGTTCATGAGATTTCCATCATTAACCCAAAAATGTGAGGAATAAATTTACCAATTTTTACACTAATTTGCTGGCCAGTGGCTATGCTAGAGGGATGGCCATGCAAGAGGGGTTAATAATGTTAATCATGACTGTTGGCAACTTGAACACATCCAGTAAAAATAAAAGCAGCTGAAAAAAACCTTAACTTAAACATTGTCATGAATTGTAAGAGAAAAGTATTTTATTAAACTATTGACTGCTAATGAAATAGGGACATTTCCTAATGTGGTCCTTACTACATGGTTGCAAATTCAGAATGTAATTGAACAGGTAGTGACAGTTGTTGCAATCCATGATTTATGTGATTTAACTCCTGCATCTTATTACATGCTGCTCATGTTTACCCTTTTGAAGGTAAAACACTGATTGCCAGTATCTAAGTGGATTTCTTGGTAGCAGTGTGATTTTTTTTTTTATTTTATTGAAATTTTTAAGTGTCTGAAGATGAATCTAGGTGGTTGCAGTGCATGTCATTTTCAGCAAAGAATGAATTTCCTGTCACTATTTGCACTGTCAATCATGTAATACTGTTGCTGACTTTTAGTCTACCATATTGTTCACTCAGAGTTACCTGCTCTGCAGTGATTAGTTTATATTTGAGGAATGGTTCAGTCATCCCCATTACCTTTCTTACTTCATTATTAATCACAGAGCTGTACATTAAAAAAAATATGCATAATTTTTTTTGTTTGTTTCCTTTCTAAAATTTCTGAATAATTGATATTAAACTTGCTTAAATGCAGGTTAAGAAGTTGTCAGTGTTAAGGCTGTAGTGTCAAGATACGATCCTTTGTGCAAAGTGATGACATACCATCAGTTTCTTTGCTTTTCTGTTACAGCTTACATTTTTTTACTTTTTTGTTACAGGTAAATGCATGGCAGATAGCAGATCAGCTTTTGAGACTGAACCAGAGTATAGAATCCTGTTACTTTGCAGCACAAACCATGAGAACAAAGGTATAGTTGATTAGATGCATTTGTAATTTGTCTTGGGGATGGATGGGTGGGAATTATAGAAATTGCCAAAATAATTAATGTGAGACTGATATATTTTCTTCATTATTTAGAGATGCATTGTTTCATAATATCAGTGAGAAAGTACATTACACCTGTTTTTATTCATTTGCATTTGTTTTCACATATTTTGCAAAGACAGAAACTATCAGTGAAATTAAATAGCTGTTTTTCCTTTAAATATTAAATGTATGAGAAGAATCATAGCTAGAAAATTAGTTTTGCACTAGAATCTTGTTCCCACAACTGTTTCACTCAACGTAGAGGCAAAACCGTGTGCGTTCTCATTATAAGAGACTTGAGATATGAATTTCTGTGTTATGTTAAATTGCTCTATCATTTGTTGATAGCTAAGGTCATAAAAATACAAATACAGCAGCATAAAATACCAGAGACGAAGTGTAAAACCAAGTGCACATACAGCATACACATTGATCATTTAGGTTATGATGAATGTCTTAAGTGAATCTAACTTTTTTCAATTTTTTTTGTTTTTTTTTGTAACCATACTCAAATGAATAACCTATTTTTTTAATGTTACTTTCAGATTCAGTATGCCTTCCATGAGCTGCCAACTGCAGTTCACCAGGTATAGTAATGTGGAGTTTCTCTTTGCTCTATATCCAAAGTCTGGCTGATTATGTTTTGGTAGCATTCATCCATTTGTTAACATTTGCCTGTCTGTCTCAAAGCATTATTACAGTTGGGGGGATTTTCATAAACGTTGCCCAAGATTGCATCATTGCTAGATGGTTGGTCATGCCCATTATCACAACATCAAGGTTATGGTATGGGAAAATGTAATTCATAGACTTATATCCTTGTCCTGAGTATAGCTTTTGAACCTTTATAGATGTTTTAATGAAATTTGAGCAAGTTATATATCAACTATAGATGGTGTGTTATGTGCTGTAACATTAGTCCTTGCTTCACAATTAAGGTCATGGAAAAAGAATGTATTATTCTTTTACACATAACCTTGTCAACTACTGAAGATATTTTAATGAAACTTTATTAACTTCATTTACTTTTATATCATGTAAAGACAGTGTATCACATATAATAAACACCCACCCACCCCACCCCACCCCGACTTAAGTCAATGCCACAGCAAGGTTCAGTGTAATTTTGTGGCACTTCCTTTTCCGGAGGCACTGAAGACATTTTAATGAAACTCGAACCAGTTATGTATCACATAAACAGTACATGGCATGCCATGGCCATAACCCCGTCCTGGAGGTGGTGGTCAAGCCAGGGGAAATGTATCTGTCTTGTATCCTTGTCCAATGTATACTTTGAAACCAGTGAAGGTATCTTAAGGAAATGAACCATTTATATAATATGATGACTAGACAGAGTCACATACCGTAACCGTGCTCACTACCCCATGATCAAGGTCATGATGGTGGAAAATTTAAATCAGTGATCTCTATTCATATATGGTTATACTTGCTAAGTCATAGGAAACATATTTTAATGAAACTTTAACATTGTTGGTAATTTTATTTCACAAGGTTTCGTGTATCCTTTGTTCTCCTAGATCAGGGCCACAATAAGAGATAATGTAATAGTTAGAGCATCTGCCTTGGATGTGGGAGGTCACGTGTTCGAACCCTAGCAGAATCATATAAAGACTTAGTCAAATGGTACTAACAGCTGCTTCACTTAGCACTCAGGAAGAAGAGGTTAGAGTTGGGACTGGCTGGCCTGGTGTCAGGATAATGTGACTGTGTGAATTCATGATGCTGCATGTCTGCAGCATGATGCCCCAGTGCTAGACATCACTGTAAACTGCCACGCTGCAGACAATGTAGAGATATGACTAAAATTGTTGAAGCTATGTTTTAAAAATTATAAAACCAAACCAAAGCCAAAAAGTGATGATGCAGGTGAGTGGCTTGTTTATTTATCTGTTACTATAACTACAAATATTCAGATGAAATTTTGATTAACATTCACATCATATCATAAAATTGTAAAGTCCCTAGTTCAAAGGTCAAGTCATCAGTAGGAAAAAGGTCACAAGTTGGTCATATCTTGTGCCATTTGCAGCACTCCTTCAGAACAGTAGTATGGTTTTAAGAAATGAAACTAGCCCAACAGAAGGTTGTATGATAAATACATATGAATGCAAAGGTAGCTTTGCTCTGAATATATCAGCACACCCGTGTCTGTTTTACCCTCACCAGGATTCATTTTAAGCTGCACCCATCAACCAGTGGCCCTTATTTTTCATCTTGGGCACAAGAAAGTTCCCTCCATACCACCCAAAGGACACATAAAAAACAAAGATTATAAGATAAATATATATGTATTAGTCATTGTCGAGTCAGACTATACTGTGGTTCGCTATAAATTTCCTTGCCCACTAAAATAAGCATGTCGTGAACAGTGTACCTGGTTATTTTAGCAGACAATGACATTGTTGAAAACCATGATGTAATCCGACTCTTCATTGAAAGTAAACATCTATAATGATAGAAAAGGTGAATATTTATTGCTGAAAATTGTAAATCCATGGCAAAAGTGCCTGTGATGGTAATAAATGGTTGAATTTCTTGAATAAATGGAAAATGTGCTAGGCTATATGTAACCCCAGTTATTTTCTAAATGGCCCCTTTTTTGACCTGATAGGGGCCTGATTAGGGCCCACTTTTTCCATTTATGGAATGAATGTTGCCATACTTTTAAGTGCATTCCAGTGGAAATAAATGCATTGACAATTTGCTTGAATGATCAAATGAATAGTCAAGGGATACAGAGCAAAACTTTTTAATAATAAATAAATGAATCAAATTATTAATTAAAATGTATAGCTATGCAATATCTAAAATTGTATCTATACTGAATAAGCACCTGGATAAAAGGTTGGATAAATACGGGTGCTACATGGTCAATAATGAATTGGATTGCTTTTTTATTTTCAGTCTCTCAGGGACTCACTGATAGAGCATGCGGGGAAAATAACAACCAGCACTGCTCCAGTCATTGTAACACAGGTAAATGTAAGACCTACACCTTTAGACATGTGTGCATTTTTGTTCACTGTTTCACATATTGGTTTGAGCATCTTTAAAAATTATAACAAGCAATTTGTCTTAAAGCAGGGAGTTTAGTGATATCTGTCTGTTTGTTGATGTTTCATTTCCAAACAACAAGTTGAATTCTCCACCACCTGCAGCATGCACATAGGGTAAGGAGAAACTCTGTTGAGCTCAAGGTCAAGGTTGTCATTCCCAGATTAATCCCTGTGGCGGCCCTAAGGCAGTCAAAATCTTGGGGCCCCTCTCGCTCCTAAATTAATACAGTATTTTCTCTAAGGAGTCTTTAGTATGAAGTTTTTGTTTCTTTGATTCATTTTTTCTATCTTTTGGTAACAATTTAAGAAAGCTTGATTGTAATTTTCTTTCAAGATCAGATCAATATTATTTTGATCCATTGTTGTGGGGCCTCTAAAAGGTGTGGGGCCCATAGGCTGGTGCCTACTCGGCCTATTTGGTAATCTGGCACTGAAGGTCGCTCTCTCTGCAGTAAGCCAAGTTCTCCCTAATCAGCAATTACCAGACTCAGTGGACAGCTTGCACATGGGATAAGCAAGAACTTTATCATTTGGGATTCCGCTTTTCTCCTGGCTTGAATCAGATTTTTCTTGATATAGTCCGTTTTTTTTATATCATATCAAATCTAGTTTTTAACAAACAGTCTGTCTGCTGAGTTGTTGAGAGAGACCATGACATGAATAAAAGTTTAAATAAAGTTTAAAAAATGTATGGAAATGGGAATAGCTGGAGAGAAAAGTTGATGGAACTTTAGTTGGTCAGTTTATAAAAAAAACTGCTGGAGGACTGGCATTTTGTGACCTTTGCAATAAAGATCTGAATTACGGTAGTGGCGGTTGGAAGAGTTTGGAAAAGCGCCTACAAAAGAAGCTGCATATGGAAAAATTTAAGCTCAGAAGTCATCTAGAAAAAGTGCAGTTAATTCCTATAAGAAGAAAGATTTCTTGCATGATAGAACAGGTGTAGCCCTCTGTCAGAATATGCACACTGCATATTGCCAATACAAGCACCAGCTTGAGAGGAAAAAGGCTCTCATTGAGGAGGAAAAGAAACGATTGCATGTTGAACAAAAAATGTCTGTGGTGATGAAAAGGAAGGCTAAAGAAATCTTTGCCAAAGCTGCAAAAAGAGCTCAACTAGCATATCAACAGGTTGTGTCCATTGGAGAAAAAGACAAGTGAATGTATGGGATTATCTGTATATATTTAATGTATTTGGGTGATTATTTTACAGATTTGTAATGAAAAGAGAGAAGTATAATATATTTGCGGCAAAAATTGAGAAATTATTGTGACTTAATTACAATGTGAACACTGACATGCACATGAAATAACTTAAGCATCAGTAGTATTGGAGAACAAATTCATGTGACTATAAATATTGTGAAATTATTGAACTCAAGTTGAACATTTTGGGTAAGTTTATTAGTTTTTCAGATGATTACTTTTTTTTATTTTATGATCATAAGTTGCACCAGGAGCTGTTTTTTATGAATGTAAAATGCATTTTTGGCTGGGTGTATTTGGATCCCTGGATTGGGGGTGTTGCCCCTCGAGACTGTTGGCAAGGACCCCCAAACCCATCTTTAAATGTTTTCAGCTTTTCTTATGGAAGACCAAAATCATGTCTGTAAAAACATGTAAATTGAACATTAACTATGAGAAATAAACTTTCTGGCCCAAAGAAAAGGAACAAATTAAGTGAGATGTAGGGAATTTTCTAGCTGTTTCAAAATCATGAGGCATGACCATTTTAAATATATGATGTATATTTTTATATATTGTTTAGTCCATGTATTATGTATTTCAGAAATTATATTATTGAAGTAATTTTAGTTTTGATCTTCATCATGCATAGTCTTAGCATTAGAGGTTAAATTTAGGAATGTCATTGATTTATCCATGTGTTGCAAATAATGTCATTGCTGATACCATTGGGGATTGAATTTATTTAAAGTTTCTTTCCACACAAATCTACAGCTATGAGGCTTAATGTGTGCAGTCTTTACAAGGCAACCCACATTTATCAAATTATGTCACGGTGATTTTTATTTCACCTTGGAAGGAATTTCTTAGTTTTCTGCATAAGCTCGTTCTTATTTTTAGATTTTGTGACATCACCATCATGAAGCTTGGTAAATTCATTGTAATTTCCATAGTTCACTGCAATTTATATTTTATGCCTAAATGTAAGATTTATTATGGACTTCAAATTTCCTTTCGTTGCTTTTCTCAGCTCAGTCTTGCCTTGGCAGACCTAGCCTTGCAGATGACCAGTTGGAAAGGTGCTGTCCAGGATCTAGTTCAAAGGTATCAGTCTATTAATAAATGCCAGGAGGTCATTTATAAGTTGATTCCGTTGACATATGATTGAAGTGGATCACATAAAATTGGTTACTACTGATTTTAAAACCTGTGCAGTAGAATTATGGAAATATAAATCTTAGAATATTAATTGAATTCTGTATAAGAGATTCCACATCTGTCTTGGTGAATAATGTTGATATTTAAATTTGTGAAAACTATGTATTTATGGTTAAACTTTCCATGAATTTTATTGTGGAAGTAAGAATTTTACAGTTACGAGGAATCATGATTAGTAATGACAAAGAAAATCACATAAGTACCTCAAGATAAAAACTTTAATTTTGTCTTTGAATTGTATTGAGGTTTGTGCACAAACTGATATAATAATAATAATAATAATAATAATGAGGACTTTGTATAGCGCCTAATCTTTAGACGCTCTAAGCGCTTTACAACTTTAGAAAACAATATAACTATGTTGAAATTTAAAATTGAGGATATTAGTTTCTTTTCAACCTGAAAAGTGAAACAGTGTTAGGCAGGTTTTATTTGAACTGAATGGAAAACCACATGCAATGCCTAGCCTCCAGGATTTAGTTTGTTGGACAGTTTTTTTTCAAACACCTTTTAGACATGTTCACAGTATTAGTATCTATCTACTGGAATACAGAATGCAAATAGAATGCAGAATTAATGTAAATGGAATGCAGATAGAATACAGAAGGAATGCAGGTGAAATATTTAATGCATTGTTCAGCTGATAGAGAGTGCAAATGCAAAAACACAGTTAAAAAACCCAGTGATATAATGGAACAAACCCAGTGATATAATGGAACAAAACAAATGTGCATTTCATTAATGGATTTTGAAAATTGATTTTATCATGATAATCCAGAATCAGATTCATTTCGCTGATGTTCAGTTGGTAATCCCTAATCCAAACAAGCTGCATGGATGTGATGGTTTGGATTCATCTATTCATTCTTTATTTAAGCAAAATTATGAAATTAAATTCTCAGATACTCTTCAACTATTATTTTTACACTTATTTCAGCTGAGGTTATAATTTAATTTGTCCAAAATTCAATGCTGTCCTTTGCATTTTATGTATTTGGTATTTTATTAAGTACACTTTTTAGAAAAGCTTTTATATCTATAGTTATCTCCCTTTAACACTTTAAAAAGAAGAGAATCATAATTGCAGATGAAGGTAGATGAAAGAAAAGGATGAATGAAAGCAAAAAATGTGGATTATGATCAATTTTTGAGACATTAAACTAAAAATGATGAAATGATAGATGAAATTCAAAAGTGAGTGGAATATAGATTTGGTAAATTTATCTAATTCAGGGTCTGTTTACATATAAATACATTTTAGTTCACTTTTCTTCATTTATAGACCCTAACACCTTTCCTTGCAGATTTGGGACAAGTCGAGATCAACTGTCATTTTTAATGGAAGTTCTTACAGTTTTACCTGAGGAGGTACAAGGCAATCAAAACATTTTCCCAATTTCTCATAAGACTTGTTCATTACATTGCTTTATCAGCCAGTTTTTGCTGTAGTCAGTAATGCAAATATATGATATCCTTTTCTTAATTTTACAAATTTTGTAAATTTTGTTTCAAATTTGATACAGTTTTTAAAATGCAATGGAAATGACTGTCTACATCTTACAAAATTGCAGTCTGTATTTCCCATAATGTCACATGTTTTTACAGCTGCAGGCCACATTTACTTTATTTGTTATAGGAGACCAATAATAACTTTCAAGTTATAGTAAGTTATTTTAAGTCGGTCAACTTTCAATGAAAATCCTTAAACAATATTTGCTAAATAATCATAATATGTTAAGAGTGATCTTAAGATGTCTCATTAATTACCATTGTATTTTCTTTTTTGTAGATCAATAGTAGATCCCTCAGACTTGGAGCCAATAGAAGAAGTGAGGTTACAGAGGAGTTGCGGTCATCATCACATATAGTCATTCAAGTTCTGGTAATTACATTCTTACATGATATTAAAAAATTGTTTTTGGTGGTGGTGGTGGTAGTGAAAATAGTACTTCTTGTGTACAAGATTTGGATTACTTTTCCTTGTCAAGACATATATTATAAAATACCTACTTGATGTAACCCAAAGCAAAAGAACTCTTAGTTGCGTATCTAATAGATCTTTATTCTCAACGTATAACACAGTTGTTCCCAGCCTTTTTTTGTCTGTGGCCCTATAAAATAGATTTCTGAGCCTTGTGATCCCGTTTTCACATCTTCTTAAGTTTTTCCACCCACTAAGAAAAACCTTTGTGACCCTCAAGAATGTCCTAACAGTCCTGAATTGAGTCGTGGCCTGGAGGTTGGGGACAACTGATTTAACACTGGGATATTGTAATGCCATCATTGATATGTCCAAAACTTGGTCATCCACTAAACTGCCTGGTATTTATTCGCAAAATTTGTGCATATATGATGACCATCTGGAAGAAGTAAAGTGTTCCTTTGCTGTAAAGACCTTCATTATGCTACCATTCCTCTATTGATGCATGTGGTAGTGGATTACATTGCATTGTTGGATATTTTTGCAAACGTTACTACTTGAATTATTTCACTTAATTTTAACCTTTGCTTATAAGTTACCAATTATAATGTGATTTTACATCATTAAATGCCCTATATTTGTATTTTGATGTGCTATTTATGACCAAGCATTGTTGAAATATCCCATTGTATAAGGCTTCACTACTAATAATGCAAGTCACTTTGTGGCATGCACAAACATTATCAAGAGGGTGCGCTGTATGTACTAAAATTTCATTAGTTTTCATTTTGTTTATGTCATCCATAATGTGGAGCATGTCATTTTATGACATGTCTGTAATCAATCTCATTTCTGTGCAATAACTTGAGTTGTCAACTTTTTAAAGTTACTTAACTTTCTGGTTGGTTTGAACTTGGAATAAGGAAGAGCCCTATAAAATTTGGAGTTGAAATTTCAAAGATCATGGTCACTTTGAAAGAAGAAAATCTGCACATTAACCTTTTACCTCATAGAGCATAGTTACAAAGTGCAGCGCGCTATAAATAGAACACCTGTTACCTATTCAACTCTATACGCATCAAGTCAGTGAGGCCGCGTGACCAACTGTAGCTGCCATTTCTCATACTCGAAATTTACAAGTTTTTTTGTCAGCGTCTACGTCACTAAGTCATCTGAATTTGATAATTTTTAAAAACTAATTGCTGCCTACATCAGTATCAGAGCATTTACCAAAGTTAATGAATCTTTCGTAGTTGTGATTCTAATCATGAAAACTTCGTAAGTACTGAATGAAATCCGCGACCTCCATTTTGGAGAGTGGAGATTACGACCCAGTTACTTTGTTATTGTTGTTGTTGTTCTAGGGTTTAACGCCACTTTTCAGCACAAGATAGGCTATACATGGTGGCCAGTATAACTGGTGGAGGAAGAACCCTGGAAAACCCAGGGAAGAACCACCGACCTATGAGAAGCTACTGGCAGGCTTTCCCACATACCCACGCTAGCCATGCCTTGGACTCAAACCCACGCAGACAGAGGTGAGATGGCAGTGATCCGGAACGGCGAGCGCTCTAGACCACTCAGCCACTCGGGGCCCCCCCAGTTACTTTAAATAGCAGGTATCGACCAGAGCATAAACAGTGACCACATGATCTGATGTAATTGTCATTCACAGAAATGTAGTATCTAATATGGGGTTTTCCCCGAAGGTGGCGCTACGAAAACTGGCTTAAAATGGTTGATGTTTATAGTAGGCATCAAAAGGTGCTTCCATGCGAATGGAGTAGAGGCGTGCAAGGACGCTTGCAGGAGGTAAAGGGTTCAATTGAGTTTTTGTGGATGGCTGGTACTTGTGATGAAGAGCAACCCAGATCTCAGATTTATTTGTGTGTGGAGGGGTTAAAAGGTCAGATATCAAGGTCATCGTGACTGAAAGAAGGAAATGGTTTCTGCTTAATAATTAGAGCTCTCTGTCATCTACAGTTACCAAATTTGTGGATGGGTTGCTTCTTGGTTAAGGAAGCACCTTGCGGTTTGGGGTAAAAAGGTTAAAGGTCATGGTGACTGTCTGAAACCCAAAAATTGGTTTCAGCACAATAAAGCTGTCCATGATATACATTTAGCAGATTTTATGATTGGGATGGTCTTGTTTTAAAGAGTAAACTTATTTATTTTGGGGTTTAAAGATTGAAGGTCAAGGTTACTCTGACTGAAAGAAGAAAAATGGTTTTCACAATGACTTGAGACCTCAAGCAGCAACAGCTTGCACTTGGAGTAAGGAAAAACCCTACTGATTTTGGAGTCAAAGCTCAAAGTCACATGACTGAAAGAATAAAAATGTTTTCTGCATGTTAATGTATTTCTACTTTTTAGACCTGGACCAAATTTTCTGGATATTTTATAGTTGGAGAAAGGAAGAAACCTGTTGATTGCAGGGTCAAAAGGTCAAAGTCTAGGTCACTATGACTGAAAGAATAAAAATTGTTTCTGCAAAATATTAGTTTCACATTACATTCCTGGACCAGACTTTGTGGCTGGCTTCTGCATTGGGTAAGGAATATCTCTTTTGATCTGGGAATCAAAAAGTCAGTGGTCAAGGTGACTGTGACAGAAAATTGGTTTTTGCACAGAAAGTCAGTTATCTACATGAAGGCCCATTAAATATAGGGCAGGTATATAACTTGATGTTTACAGTACTTTTGTTTTGGGGTTTTGGTGGTTGCTGCAGACTATGAATTTAAAGACTTAGTATTATGACCCCAGGTGGCCATGTGGTTTAAATTGCTTGCATTTACCAATCACTGTCATCTCACTTCTGTCTTTGTGGGTTTGAGTCTTGGGCTTGGCCATTGTGATTGTGGGAGAAGCTGCCTTTAGCTTCCCTTGGGTCAGTGGTTCCTATTGGGATTTTCTCTGGTTCTTCCTCCTCCAAATTTTCTGTCTGCCATGTATAAACCTATCTTGCACTGAGAAATGGCATTAAACCCAAAACAACAACTTGGTGTGATAGTCTGCATGCTGGGTAGGTGAAGTAAGCGATAAAAAAAAAAAGGAATTGGCCATTGGAAGCCATGGAAGCAGCTCTTATTTTATACTGTTTCTCAGATTACATAATTGCTTTTAATAGATTTACATAGCCCAAAAATTACTTATGAACCAGTTTTATTTTCCTGGCTGACTCATCAGCTTTTCAGGCTGCTGGAACTCCATAATATGTAAAGTAATGAAGAGTTTAATTTTTTGGAAAAAAATTGTGCTAAAATTGTTTAATAATTAAAGAGCAATGCTTTTGTGCTTTTTCAGCTTGGATGTGTTGAAAACTGCTGGTCAGACCAAAGGTTTCAGGTCAAGGTTTTCCGGTGCCTTGCTAGCTGGTTCAACATAGATGCCATCCCAGAAGAAAAGATCATTGACACAAAACTCATTATGGCTCCCTTCCAGTCATTGGTAAGTTAGTGGTAGTCATGATTTCTTGTTAGCTAGTATAGTATATTTTCCCCAACAGTTATTTGGTTTGCTTGATCAACATTGTTAATATAAATGGCAGCTGCTTTGAAAGTGGGTTATTTGTTTAAATAACTGTTTGCTTTGAGTCATATATTTTCTGTCAGGTATTGTAATACATCTCCATTCATCTTTAGCTTAGTACATCTAGATATTCTGCATGTCTTCTCACAATAAGATAGTGAAATAATGATGTAGCTGTTACTTTATAGAAGATACCATACAATATACACTTGCTTATAAGACAAGTCAAACTGAAAACAAAGAAGATTCTGATCTGCTGTAGCATAATCGGTGCTGTTTGTTCTGCTGATTACTCCTAACAAATTGCATAGAATCAGATCTGCCAGCACATTATGTGATGGCAGATCTGGATCTGTGCAGTAGTTTCCAGTTGGATTCATTATGTAAGCAAGTATATATGGTATGTAATCATTTTTGTTTATGTGATAGCAGCTCAGGGTCTATGTTGTTTGTTCTTTTGATGACTTCTTACAAACTGAAAAGACCCTGATCTGCTTGTGCATTGTGTGATGGCAGATCTTTGTGCAGCTTTCAGTTGGATTTGACTCATGAGTGAGTATATACTGTACTTTATTTTTATGCTTATTAGTTTGGAACAAGCTTACATGTGTTTTTCTTGGAATTTCTGACAGAGCTACAGTTAAGATCGTTTTATAAAAAAGGAACATGTAAGTGTGGAGTCTGGTCTTTGGTGGTAATGAGGTAATCAAGAAGTCTTGTGCCCCCCTACCCCCCACCCTTTCCCATGCATAACTTTTGAGGGCACTCAGGAAGGTGAGATTGCTTAAAATGAACTAAATTTGTTTTTGTTTAGCATGCAGAGAAATTTGTTAAAACACCTTTATTTTGATTGGCATAATATTCCATTCAAGCTGTATGTACTTAAAGATGTCATTAAAATGTTTCATATTGTTGTAGCACTAAATTCATGGCTTCATGCATTGCTGGCTAGATGGCTTCATATACAGCTGGCATGAAATTTTGTTAGGAATTTGCAGAGGTTGCCCCAAAAACTCATTCATTAAAGCAAGATAAGTTACATGCTTTATTGTGTCTCCTTGTTAAGAGAAAAATGTGAGATATAATGATGTTTATGTCTTTGACAACAACAACAACAACAGCAGCATTGCTTATATTGTTAACATTTATGTACAAGCCAGTTGTACAGTTTTTGTGCAAACCCATTACTGTGAAAAAGCAAAGGGACATGTGTCCATATTCTGGTGATGATCTTTAAAATCTTTGGCAGTTTTTAAAATGATTTCTTTTTCTGCTTTGTTTTCTAGGTGTGTAAAGAGGTGACATCCACAACACATGAATCTGCCTCAGATTCTATCTGTGCAGCTTTATACTGTGTTGAGGTAAGTACACTTGGCTTTGGCATGAATTCCTTATCAGCAGTTATGAATCTGATATCATTATATTCCAGTGAATCACTTCATCTGTGCATAGAGTTCAGAACCGCTTCGAATTCAGATTGCTGTATTACTCTGTTAAAGTGATTCTGGCCAGTGTTACCCCTTTTCAAAATGCTTCACTTGCCTGAAGGACCAGTTGAACATTTTCTGGTTCTCCACATTTACTTTTCATATTCCTAAATATATTTTAAACTGGCAACAAGCAACATATGTTTCAGTTTTTTGTCAGTCTGATCACAAATTTTTGTTTTTGCACAGTAAATCCCATAATTAATATTGGATTTAAACCAAATTTTGGTATGAGTCTTGATTATCATTAGATTTTGATTTTCAGCCTTCTGCATCATTGTTTATCATTAGAGGTACTGATGGTCACGTCTATCCACATTATTTCTCCCACAGTCAGTCCCAAAGTCAGTCCCACAGGTCATTACATTTGATTTCTAAAACTTAACTTTTAATTGCCACTATATATCCAAATTCATGGTGACATGCTGTAAAATCCAATGCTTGCATATATTTACATATACTTATTATCAGCTTTCTACCATATTTTGATTGACTGATATTGATATGTCCCTTGACCTAGTTCATTTGTCTGTGATCTGCATCATCATTTAGCACACGTATAGCCCCTGATTCTCAGACCTCACCCACTTTTGCTTCCGCACAGTAATGCCATAATTATCATTGGATTTCAGCCAAATTGTATAGGTAACTGTGTATTAATAAGGACAATTGAAAATGGGTGACATCATTTCTTGAAATATGCTGGCTGTGTTTTATAGAGAACCTTAATAGTGAGTATAGTTGAGATGGGGAATAAGTATTTATGTTGTTTATCAGTACATCAAGAAAATATTGAATATATAGCACAGAGAGATCATACAAAAGCAGTACATTAAAAACATGCAGTGAAATAAAAAACAATATATTTGACATTAAGATCATGCAATTTCACCAGTGATTTTTAGTGCATTTAAATGAAATAGATTGAAACTCGATAATATGCACAAAAAATATGACTATATACGTGTCATGCAGGACAATATATATTAGCACAAAATATATTGTAATGTGATTGGTTCCTTTATTGTTTTCTCGTATCAAGTCACAAAATCTTGAGAAAGTTAAGAGAATGTTCTTGACTTTAATAATGCAACTTGAGCATTGTGTCATAGGCACTTGATTGGAGAAAAATCAACCCAAGTATTATGATTGTTTGTCAGATCAGGCACTGCAGAACCACTCAAAAGAGAGATAAAAGCATTGTACCTTAATGAAGTTATACAACTACTGGGTATATAATGCTTTCAGATGGTTTTTGGTGGATGTTACATTGTATAACTAAAGGATCATGTTGTGTTATTGATTCTTTGTTTCCTTTATTCACAGGATTTGAGGACGCACAAGCGTTTAGCTGAGACTCTTTACCAGGCAGCACTGACTTTGGTAGATGCATATCATTTGTCAGTAGCTGAAGAAGACATCGATAAGTAAGTTTTGATTTACAGATAAAATGGATTTGATCCTTTTATCCTCCCCTCCAACCAAATCCCTAGACAGGGACATTTAGCATTTGGATTATCCACATGTGAGAGAGTTTGCATGTCTGTGGACAGTTTTGTTTTAAGTTTTCTTAAAGCACTTGTAATTTAGTGACCCCTAACTGATTAATTTCATATTTAGGATAATATATCATTCTATACTCCATATAGCTCAGAATCAATACTATACCTATTATACCATGGAGTCAAGAATCATGATTGGGGACACATTTTGATTTAAACTTTTTCTTCATTAACCCCTTTACTATTCAATTCACCAGTTGATGTGTACTTGAACTTCGACTGGTACCTTGAAAAGGGCTTGAATTTGAGTATTTCTTCAAAAAAAATCTTAATAATTGCTTGAAAAGTTTTGTAATACTTGAAAAATGTTTGAATTTTTAAACAAGCACATTCCATTGAAAAGCTGTTATTTACTGACATAAATATCAAGAAGGCAAAAAAAATATTGTTAAAAAGGTTAGAAAAACAATATTCCTATAATTTTAATTCCATGATGGGTTACCAGCTTATTTATTAAAACTTCCAGTATGGTCACTTACATGCTCATTAGTACTTGTCTTTATTTGGTATTGTGAGTATTTCATCATGTAAGAGAATTGATTCTGTGTTGACTGGGCCATTAAGGCCAGTTAAAAAGTGGTCAGGTGTTGTGTGATGGGTAGCATATTTTCAGACAAGATTACCATACTTGATGTGCATGCTGTATATATTGGTACGGCCAAGTGATAAACAAAGAGCGATGTGCCCTGTTTGACAAAAGATGTTGATCATTGAGAGGTGAGGTCATCTTAAGTTATACAAATGGAGGTAACATTATCATATTAGTTAAAAATAAATATCACAAAATGGAATGTTTCTGGCCCTGTTGTGCCTCAAAATAGCAAGGAAGAAATTGCTTGTATAAAACTATATTTTTTTCATCTTTTAAAATCAATGCAGAAATACCATAAAACTAACCACAGAATTACCAGGATCTGGCATGTTTGCCATCAGTCTAACTAGGTATTAACAGAGCAGTAGTATTT
Source organism: Sinohyriopsis cumingii (assembly GCA_028554795.2). Taxonomy (NCBI): domain Eukaryota; kingdom Metazoa; phylum Mollusca; class Bivalvia; order Unionida; family Unionidae; genus Sinohyriopsis; species Sinohyriopsis cumingii. The sequence goes on from CM068835.1 coordinate 64,796,951, forward strand.
AGTGCTTGATCAATAAGTAAAAGTTCTTTGAAGTCCCTAGACAAGAATGAAAAGCATAAGAATGAAAGATCAACAACAATTAATGAATTTAGAATATATTTTGCTTCTACTTGAAAAATTCAGGGAGTTAGAAACACGTGAAAATTGACTGCTAACACGCAAACTGACAGCACATGTACCCTAATGTAGACAAAATAAATTTTCTTAGCTTATTCATATCTATATCTAGATGACCTGATTAGATTTTCAGGCCTTTTAAGCAGTTTATTAAAACAAAATTTCTCACTTTTTTCACTTTTTGGACTTCTTGTTTTTTTATTATTGGACAAAAACCTTGTTAGCATGATTAAGGAAAAACTTGAGGTCTGATTAGAGGTAGGCATATTTTGTATTCATATGTAAGTAATGTGATTAGAGGTAGGCATATTTTGTATTCAGATGTAAGTAATGTGATTATAGGTAGGCATATTTTGTATTCAGATGCAAGTAATGTGATTTGAGGTCAGCATATTTTGTATTCAGATGTAAGTAATGTGATTATAGGTAGGCATATTTTGTATTCAGATGCAGGTAATGTGATTAGAGGTCGGCATATTTTGTATTCAGATGCAAGTAATTTGATTAGAGGTCAGCATATTTTGTATTCATATGTAAGTAATCTGATTAGAGTTAGGCATATTTTGTATTCAGATATAAGTAATCTGATTAGAGGTAGGCATATTTTGAATTCAGATGTAAGTAATCTGATTAGAGGTCAGCATATGTTGTATTCAGATGTAAGTAACCTGATTAGAGGTCAGTATATTTTGTATTCAGATGCAAGTGATTTGATTAGAGGTTGGCATATTTTGTATTCAGATGCAAGTAATGTGATTAGAGGTTGGCATATTTTGTATTCAGATGTAAGTAATCTGATTAGAGGTAGGCATATTTTGTATTCAGATGTAAGTAATGTGATTATAGGTAGGCATATTTTGTATTCAGATGCAAGTAATGTGATTAGAGGTCGGCATATTTTGTATTCAGATTTAAGTAAATATTTTGAATTCAGATATAAGTAATCTGATTAGAGGTAGGCATATTTTGTATTCATACATAAGTAATCAGATTAGAGGTAGGCATATTTTGTATTCAGATATAATTGATTTGATTCGAGGTAGGAATACTTTGTATTCAGATGTAAGTAAATATTTCGAATTTAGACATAAGGAATCTGATTAGCTTTCCAAGTTATTTTAACAATTCATTTTGTTTTTCTCAGTTTTGACCATGACTTTCTTTAATTTAATAAAAAATACCTTGCTAGACAAATGAAGCAAAAGCCACTTAAAAGTTTTGTATTGAGGTGTTTGCAAGTCATATATAGGGAGATACATTAACACATAGAAGCATGTAACAATTATTTGATATTTCAGGTCTTTAAATTACTGCAGAATATTTACAGAAATGGCAGAGTCCTTTTTAGATGTTATTGTTTCTACACCTAATCAGGTAAGCTTTTCCTCATAGTATATGTCTAACAGTTGTTATGGTAATTGCAGTAACATTAACTTTTATTTTGTGCTAGGCTGTGAATTACTCGATTTTCCAAGGAAATAGTTTCGATAAATAATGGGAGTAGAATACCAGGAATATTTTTATTTACAATCCTTAGACATTAGTAACATTATGACAAAGAAATTAGAACTAGTATTAGGCGCTTACTTGGTCTGGTTGTAAAAATGGTCACATTTCATGCAGACAAAACAAATTCATATGCCACAATTCACATGTAGTTTTTCTTCATTTTTGTGTTTTATGCTGTTTTACCTTGAATTTGGAAGGAGTTTTATGTTACTTTTGATATTTTTTGTATGAATGTACACAAAACAGAAGATTATAAATGATAAATTGCTGATATTGTTTTACAGGATACAGTAAGAAATATGCTACATTATATATGTTATACATTGCTACTACAATACATTTGAGCATAAAATATACAAAAAAAGAGCAATGTCCTTATATAGCACACAAAAATCAAGGCCAAAAAGGAAAGTAGTTTTCAGTTGAACTAATATGGCAGGTGATTCAAATTAAAATATCGGATCAAGAAGGTTAATGATATTTTGCATGTATTTTTACAATCATATGCAGGTATTAAGTGAGAGGATTATCTAATTTCTTTCAGTATATTTAAGGACGATGTTCAAAGTTTTTAATAGTTGACTAAAAAAGCACTGTGTTTGAATCACACCCACTGCTGCTCCATTGATTCAAACAGGCTCATGTTTGGACACTGTCCACAAAACAGATGTACTAATATTAGTACTAACCCAATATATGCTGTGGTCTGTTGATTCAGGAGGCTGAATGATTCTTATGGTGGTAACAGGTCTTATTACTGATCATTTGACTCCAGCATCACTAGTTCTGTGTGAAATTAAAAGTTAGTTATTAGTTGATATACCAACTTCATTAATGTGCTTTTGTGTGAACACGAGTCAGAACTTTGTTTTATTTGTAAAAGTCATCCATATGCTTAGCATTTAGAATCGGTATCATTTGATGGACACACGCTCAGAATGCAAAATCTAGAATAAGTGATCTAGAGGTATTAACATTAAGCTGGTAAAGTTGTGCAGGCTACAGTATAATATAATTATTGCTATGATTGTATTTTTAATTATGTAAAACCACTTTAAGAATTTCATAATGTTTTTGCAGTTCAGTCTTTACTAATGAAAGGTTAAAATGTAGTAGATGGATGGTAGTAACAAGTCAAAATATTAATCCAGTGCGAAAACAAATACATGAATAACTACTTAGATTCTTGTTAAATCAAAATTTGTTGATGTATTTTCGGTTATTGAGTAATATTGTTTTATTAAGATGCATCTGCTTTTTATTAACATGCTTAATTTATTAATGTTGTTTTTCAGGGATTAGGTGATTTCAAAATTTTAGAACTCCTTTTAATGTGTATTGGTCATCACCAATATGAGGTGAGAAAATTGACATTTTCCATTCTGTGTTTCTTCTGATTTTCTACAACACACTTTGTATTTTCAGCTAATGTTTCTTCATAAATGACATGATGATTTTTATATAAGACCAGGAAATAAATACTGTATGTTTGCAGGCACAAAGTTTTATAAAATGTCTTAATGTTGTCATTAGTAATGGGTAGATTTTAAATGCACATTGGTTTATCACATATCCCTTCATTTATAGTTGCAATATTAAATCTATTGAAATTTTAAAAACTGTTGTCTGATATTCTTGTTAAGACTGGCCTGTCTGCTGTCAGGATAATGTGACTGGGTGGGGTATGATGCTTCATGTCTGTCGCATGATACGACAGTGCTAGACATCACTAAAAACTGCCACTCTGTAGACATTTTAGTGATATGACTGAATTTTTTTACAAGCTATGTTAAAAATCCAAATCACACATCATACATTCATTAATAAAAAAATCTGTCCTTTCAGAACAAAGATTAAAGAATGATTATCATGGTAGACAAACATGTATAGGTTTTTGTTGTATTGTAATGGCTAGTTGGAATGGGTGATGTTTGTATTTTTGAAAGCTTAAGGTTACTTTATGTACTTGCTTTTAAGTTCATTTTAACTGCAGAATGCATAGATCATGATCTAACATTGCATAATGCACTGGTAGATCTAGGTCTGTACAGTTTGTTTGGAGTAATGGGTAGAACAAACAACATAGACCCTGATCTGCTGTTGCATAATGCACCAGCAAATTAGGGTCTATGTTGTTTGTTGTTGGGTGCTACCTATAAGCAAGTCTATATGGTAACTGCCTGTATTATAGCAAGTATGTTGTTAACAAGTTATGTTGGATGTGAAATGTTTTATCTAATGCATAACTATCTCTTACATTTCAGGTAGCAGAGATTACTTTTAACTTTTGGTATAAATTATCCGAAGAACTCTATCAAAAGAATGATCAGGATTTAAATGAGATTTTTAAGCCGTATATCCAGAGGCTAATCATTGCACTGTGTCTACACTGTCAGATTGATATGGACCACGTGAGTTCATCCGTATATTATTTAAAATTCATTTGTAATCTGACATTTTAAATTGAAGCCACTTTTCATTTAGTTTCACGAAGAGTTACATCTTGCTATTCCAGATGCTTTGTATCTGATTATTGTTTTGATACATTGCAGTCAAGGGGCTTAATTCATTTGAGTCATTTCAAAAATTTGTATGTTGACAATTTGGTTTACATTTATCTGGCATTTTCATTTGTTAGAGTTTGCATCAGTTTGTAGAGACTAATTTTGTTGGTGAAAGTTTAAACAAGTTGCTACAGTCTTTCTTCAATTTTTATGCTCAAATTCACATGGGAAGGGAGGGGGATTCTTTGGTTCTGTCCATCCGTCTGTACCAAGAAAATTGTTAGACTGTACAGTAATCACTCAAGGTATACAAACAAGTTTTGGTAAGCCTATTTGTATGCATATGTTGATGGCCTTATTACATTTTCTGGCCATTACTTTCATATTTCAATGTTTTATTCATTATTTAACGTTTTTGACATTTTCACAAAAACCTTGTTAGGTTGAAAAATAAAATATTTTGTATTCAGATGTAGATGACCTGATTACATTTTCTGGCCAGTACTGAAGTTTGTCAATGTTTTACACATTTTGTAAATGGGCTTGGACTCCTTTGATGTAAGCATTGTTAGTATGATCAGGCAAACTCCTTTGAGGTAGAAAAATGAAATTTGATAGGCATGTTTGTATGCATTTTTAGATGAACTGTATGAATCATCATACATAATAATAATTGTATCAATATTTAGATTTTGAATGTTTGGACTCTGGTTTTTTGGTCCATATGGAACAAATATGTTGTATAAGCCCAGGTCCAGTATTGCTCACTTTTGTTATGTGTGTACAGCAGAGTGTTTTTGTTGTGGGGTTTAACACCATTTTTCACCACATGATAGGCTATGCATGGCGGCCAGTATTAATGGTGGAGGAAAAACCCGGGAAGAACCACCGACCCATGAGAAGCTACTGGCAAGCTTTCTCATATGCCTACATTGGTCGAATCCTAGACTCAAACCCACGCAGACAGAGGTGAAATGGCAGTGATCCATAACGGATAGCGCTTTAGACCACTTGGCCACTTGGGGGCCCCCACATCAGAGTGATAAGATTGTTATATTTAGTTTCTTATCATCCAGTGATACTATCAAAACAATAATGAAAATATTGGGTAAGTTTTTGCATTTAGCTCATGACCATGAGCATTTTGCTCCCAGTATCAATACTGTAATGCCTGGAACCACCCAGTATCAATACTGTAATACCTGGAACCACCCAGTATCAATACTGTAATACCTGGAACCATGAAATTTGGTGAGTGGATGCTTCTTGATGAGCATTACATCTTCAGTACAAAATTCACATTTTACACTTCACTGGCTTTTGTTAAATGTGTTTGAAGTTAATTTCTAAGCCACTTTTCTTACTAGAATCGTGAAACCTGATGACTTTCGATTTTCTCTGTTAGTAACACATCTGTACTACAAAGGAAGGTGAATCAGACCTGAATTCCGCCTTTTACTGTCTATCTGCATGTTTTTGTGTTTAATTCATGAACATAAGGCTTTTTGGCATGCAGTATGTAAACTGTCCTATACAGAATCATGAAACATTGAGGGGATGCATCTTGATAATTGGAACTATAGCTGTATTGTAACATAGCTCTACATGGCTTATTTCATTGTTCAGTGACTTTGTTGAATTTTTCATTTAAAGTTGTTTCCTGGATACTGTTCATGTTAGAGACATGAAGCTTGAGAATTGGATTCATCTTTATTACTACTCTACAATTGAAGAGAAAGAGGGAAATTGTGACCTATATTTGATGCCTTATGTAGTTGAAGTAATTGTGTTTATCTCATGACTAGACAGATCTTTGCACACATACTAACCAACACAAATGGTCCTTTCTGACTAGAGCTGTTGTGAATTTGACTACTGATGCATGAACTATGCTTGTAATAACAGCCATGCTGGCTCCCACTACAAGGTTATTCAAAGCCTGTGACTTCCATGTTTTGTAAAATCTGGCATCTGCAATAGAGCAATGATAGTAGTTTTGAAACAGATCTTATGAACAATGACTTGAAGAAAAACAGAACAAAATTACTCAGTGGTTATCAACTGGCTATCATTTTTATTATTTCATAAAAAAGGGTTCCTTATTTACATTTTTTTATCATTTTTATTATTTCATAAAAAAGGGTTCCTTGTTTACATTTTTTTATGTCTTATTTGCCCTGTCATAGGGGCAAACATTTGGTATGTCAAGATGACTTTAGTCAGAATGAGTTTTTCTGCGTGATTAACAATGGCTGCATGGAACTACTAAAGTCTTCGCAGAACAAGCTATGGCATCATATTTACATACTGGTTTATGTGTAAACAGTGTAACGACTAAGTTTTTGTCTTAGGTTATTTGACAAAAATATTAAGAAATTATTGGTAAATACATGATATTACATGATTGTTAAGATATGGCTTTCTGAAGAATATTTTAGCAAGATTCTTATGGAGACAGTTATGTGGTATTACTCATATGATTCCACCATATACACAAACATGCATGCTTGAATTCCATAATTCTTGTCATGGCATTAGCACTGAGAGTATTATCCCAAGTCCCAATGTTATTTATTTAATGCTTTTGAAAAAACAAAATGTTAAGTCCTAACTTTATTTGTCTCCCCACCATTTTTGATAGTGAGGAAGTCACCCTTTAGGTTTCCAAGGGTTACAACTAAATTAATGCAGGTGTTCAGTCACATGAGTTTGTGCATATTTACTTCAAGACATCTTTAACTGTTTAATAAATTTTACAACCTGTATGCTTTTCATTTCTGTTAATAAATGTGTAATTGTTGAATATTTTATTTCAGGAAGGCATCCCAGATGACTCGGATGATTTTTCAGAGTTCAGAACAAGAGTGTCAGAACTGATAAAAGATGTTGTGTTTATAGTGGGATCATCTACATGTTTTAATCATGTATGTAAACACTGTGGGGTTTTTTCATCTCGTGTGACAGGGAAGGGTTTTGACCTTAAATAACTGTTGTATCTACATGTCAAATGCTCAACTTTTCTTTCCAGGTCCATATGTACTATGCAGAGAAAATCGAAAAAATGTCAAATACATTGCCTGATAACATTAACATTAGCATTACTATCACCATAACTTAGAGGTTAATTCCCCTCGCTCCCATTAGGTGGCCACTGGAATCCTGGAAGTAAGCAGTTTAAACATCATTTTTAACAGTAAACAATGCCCCCTATGAATCCATTGAAAGTTACATTTAATTTTGACCATCCACCATTTTGTTTATAGTGGGATTGTAAGCCAAAACATTATCTGTTGTGCATGCAGCATTTGTGTGATTACCACTGAATTTATTTGCATTTTTGTACCGTTTGTTATTGTCTGTGAGATTTTGATACAGTATCATACAATTTGCAATGGTGAAACTGTTGTATGCTTTTAAAATTTGATATATTTCACTTCTTAGGTTATCATTTTGTATATTTATTGTACATGTTTGAGTTTCTTTGTACTTTCACTTCAGATGTGTCAATCATGTGCAAGAAGTGTAAATGATTTGCAGTTATGGTTCACAACCATGTTTGACCTGTGCAAAATGCTTTACTGCAAACACTTGTAGTTTCTGTACATTATGGACAGATGTCTGGTCCATTGTCTGAGGGACCTTGACAGATGAGTATGCTTAACCTCATCTGCATGAAATTCTTAGTCATCGTCCCATTTGTGAATCTTGAATCAGCTTTATGGGGGCTGTTCAGATGCCACCTCCACCGCCCATGAATATGGCAAAAACAGTTCTGGCAGTGACTGTATCTTTAAATTCAATCAACAATGTAACATGTGATTACAATCAAGTATTGGAATTGTGAGTGATTTGTACATGGATGAATTTACACAAGCTTTATTGATGAGAATGTTGATGAGCAAAATGAACAAAAGTTAAAATTGGCACACAACTGGGTATATGTTCTTATTACCACCCATGCATGGATTTGGAAATGTTGAAGATTGGAATGGGAAATTACATTTTATCTTTACTGACCAAACCAGCTTGCATTATATATCATCCTCCATATGCAGTCTCTGCTACAGATCAACCCGTCCAACTGTCTGGATAAAATCAGTATATGGTTTTAGCAATCATGCTTATGTATTTTGAATTGACCAGCCAGCCAGTCAACCACATCTCTGAACAGTCACAACAACAGCAGCATCCTTCACCACTCAGATCGCACAGCTGACCAGCCAGATTGTGGTAAAACAATGTTACATTTGGAGTGGACTGGCTTAGTCCAACCAGGTGCACTGGACTGGCATTCTATAGGCAGAGCATGTTCTATACTGGACTTGAGTCAACTACTGCTAATAGCATATCCAGTAGAGAGAATGTTTACACATGCTGACGTTAGTATGTTGTCATTGCTGTATCGAGTGTTATATCCTTGGATTCAGAGAGTGAAGGAAGAGGACAGTATGGGGGATTGATGAAGGGGTGAGTCAGACATTGCTGAACATTCATATCCGATTATAAAATGGATGGAACTTAGTTTTAAGGCAGCAGTTTAAGAACTTTACAGGCGTTTGCCTTCTTTTGGATGTTGTCATCCACATACAATCAGTCCTACTTAATAGTCAAGGCCTCCTTGGGTATAGATGATGATGACAATGATTTATCATTTAGAATCTTGTCACAATCATTAAAGATTGGACAAATCTGAGAGCATCCCATGTAACTCAAGAGCCTTCGTTTCAGTGAGTTAGTTGCCTACATCTTTCTAACTGTACTGGTGCAGATCTCATAATGGTATGAATTATTCAGATGGGAGTTTAATGCCACACCAGAGTTGGTCAGGAAGTTTGTATTGACTTCCTCCCTGCCAGACCATGCATCATTGGTGATCTTTCATCTAGCAATAAAGACTAGAAGTGATCATGCCACAGTTTTAGTAGGCTGTATTGCCAGGGTAGTCAATATGGCTCTTACCTTGTGATGGTGATTACCCTAACAGACTCTTGTAAAATGGATTTAATTAGAGGAGACACACTCCTGCGGTCTTATCGCAAACCACATCATGCGGTTGCACTTACCTTTTTCTCAAAATGGAACCTTTCATGTTTCTTGACGTGGTTCGACTCGTCAAAGTTTGAATCCTTGTCTACCATCTCAATGGATGTACAACGATATTCCCACCACATACGGCAGGAAAGCAAGACATAACCCCCACCAAGAACTCACCGCTTGGCTAAGGGTGGTTATTAAATTGGTATATTTTGAATTCTCACAGACCATATATGACTAATGATTATTTGTTGGCAAGTTTCTTGAACCTGGCCTTCAAACATGTCTCAATTCGAGACATAATGGAGTCATTTGACCCCATGCCCAGTCTACTTTATCCAGCTCTATTTGCATGATGGCCTCAAAAAGGAGAGAGCTAAATCTTGTCAGGTCACTGGTAGTTACATAGACAGTTACCATGCCCCTCTTCCATGATAGCATAATCTAAGCCCTGGGTATGATCTTCAGACCTATGGTAGATTTTGCCTTGGTATTTTTTTTCAGAGACAAAATCTTTGTGTGGGATCCCATGGGTTTATCTTGCCTGTGTACAAACACATTGCCTGTCTTCTGTCATGCTAAACTAATGCTTGGAAAAGTTCATCCTTTCAGTATCCTGTAGGATGATACAGGTCGAGGTTGGATGCTCAAACATATCATCCTCTTGCCTTTTCTCCAAATATTAATGTGATTGGATAATGTATTTGAAAGAAAAAGTAAACTTTTTAAAATTAATTATGTTTCTCAGATAATCCTTACTTGATCACATTACTAAAATCCACTCCCCCCATTCTTCCCCACCTGCGAGCATCCTATTACAGGTTTCATTCAAGCTTAAACTGGTTACATCTGGGAGACTGGTGGTCACATATTTGGAATGGGTGGGTGGTTGACCTGTTAAGAGTTAATTCCGTTTGTGTGAGAGAAAATGTTGTTTTTATCATATTTAAAGAAGGTCTGGATTCAGAGGTAGCAGAGAGCAATTCTAATGTTAATGGGATCAGGTAAGTATTATTGGTGAAACATAATTTACTACACTAATTGCTTTTTTTGCCTCTTCAGTTAAATAGTGTTTAACTGACTGCATATAAATTAACACCATTCAGTACATAGGTCTATAGATGTTCATTACATCTATATTTTGGCAAGGAGTGATTAGATCTTAAAAGTAATATACAACTACAAAACTAAACACATGTCAACAAACGTTACTCTTAATGATTTTTAAAATATTTTGTCTGAAGGCTTAAGAGACCATTTCTGACCCAGTACAGTTGAAAAGAAAAGCTGTATTTAATGGTACACAATTATATTAGTTACCAGACACACTCTGTATTTCAGTTGATTGCCTTCAACAGGTTTAATGTTTATGTGAATGGTCAGGATGTCACAAGTATTGGGTAATTAATGTTTTTTTTAAGCTTTTATAATTTAGGCCACAGTTGTCATATCTCTTGTTGCTGATTATCTGTGAATGAACTATGTTGCAACTGTTGTCATTGTGGGTGTTGTTCTGCCTGTACACCTGGTATTTAGGAGTGGAAAATGCTTCATCATTTGATTTTAAAACAAATACATTTTGAAGTAATTGCCCTTGAATTCATATGAGCATTTTATAACATGCCCACTTTGAAATTGTAGAAAATAATGCTCTGAATTATTGGTTTTTTTTATACTTTTATCCCATTTAGTATCTCATGAAATGATCTGCCAGATAATACTTGCTTGTAAGTCAAGTCAAACTGCAAATAACAAAGATCCAGATCTGCTGATACATTATGGGCCTGCAGAGTCTGTGTTTGTTGTACTTATGACTTCTAACCAACTGGTTAGATTTAGATGTGCCTGTGCAGTTTGCAGTTGGACTTACCTTATAAATACGTGTATATGGTACATGTGTGCTTTAGGTAGTGTAAAATGATTTGAACCTATTTCATTGTGATATTTAATATAGCATTGACTTACAACAAAGCTTAATAATTAGTAGGCTAACTTTTAGCATTACTGGTCAAAGACCAGAAGAGCTTATGGGGTGGTCTTCTGTCATTAATCTATCCATGCATTAGCATGAGTTTATTGTCACTGCTTCTCCTAAAACACAAAGAGGATTTCCTTGAACATTTACACACACATTCATCCCATGGTTTAGTTGGTCCTAAATAAAAATGGTTCTTGTTATTGCTACCCCCCTAATCCGAAAGTCATAACAAAATACTTTTTTTTCCTAAAAGACTTTTTATGATGACTTCTTGGTTCAAAAGTGAAAAACTTTGCAGATCTGGTGCAATATGGCTCACATGGCAGCCGGCTTAGAAATCTTCTCACTGCTCCTCCTGAGCAGAGAAAGTCATGTCACCGTGTAGTTTTCAACAGAAGATTTCTTATTGTTTATTGTATTCATAGAAAAAAATTGTGTTGATCTGTCATCCAGTAGTGTTGCCTCAGTGGCCTTCTTGCAAATCATGTTATTGCTACACTTGGTTGGAAAGTCATATTGACATTGGGCTTTCACCAAAAGACTTCTTATAATGTCTGGTTGCTTCTTAGTGAAAATTATGCCAATCTGACCTCTTAAAAATCTTGTTATTGCTGCTTGGTCGTATCGACATAGGTTTTTCACCAGAGGACTTGATGTCACATCTAAGTGGTCCTAAATTCAGATGTTGCCAAGTTTGTTTTCAGATATGACTGCCAAGACAGCATTCTTTAAAAATTGTGTTATTGATACTCTGCATGATTGAATGGTGGTATTGGCTTGGGGTTTTCAAAAAGTCTAGTTAGGATTGTCTTTAAAATTTTGATATAGACTGTAATTATTATTTCTTCCACTTGTATTTATTAGCTTATTGTTATGTTAATTTTTTATTGAACGTTTGATTAGTTTTATATGGTCATTCAGAGAGACATATCACCTAGTCTGTTAAGTCCACTGTTAAGGTTACAAGATATAAACAGCATTAGCACCACTATAAAAAAATGTTATTTGATATTTTGAATTTAAAAAAAAAACTTTTAGCCTTGAGCAAATACTGCAAAGGGATTTTTGTAGTTATGGTTTAAATTCAGATAAGAACTGATTTTCATATTTTCATGATCCTTGAAGCCATGAAGCTTAAAAAAAATAAAATTACCCACTCCATGATCCTGAAGTTCATTCTTATAATTACAGTAATTTACAATAACAACAATAATAGGTCAAAAAGAAATAATCTTTTATTAAAAATAAATATCTGCTCAAATGATACTCACCTGGAATAAAGGACACTTGAATAACATGGGGTATGTGACAATAATAAGATGCCTTTAAGATTTAAATTTTGGCTATATAATTATTAAAGCACTAAATAGAGAATTTAAAAGAAAGTTGAATAATAAAGGAAATAATCCAAAGTAACTTTATTTTGATAAGATATTTCAATACTTGTGTACATTAAACAAGAGGAGCAGACATTTGGGGACTAAGCAGCAGATGTTTTGATGTCAGTAGGGATTGTTCAGCCATTATTAAATAATTGAAGCTCCTAATAAAAAGTATACACTAACCAATTTCGCTGGCTCAAATGAATTTCATGTTAACTCGATTTCATATGATTTTTAAAAAAATTATATATTTTTTACAGTTGAGACTAAAAGAAAATTTAATTATTTATCTGAAAAGAAAACACAAATTGGATTCATACACAGCTAAAATGACTGGTATTAAAGTTAACTCAATTACATATCTTTCAATGAAATGTAAAGAAGGTGAAACCAAAAATTTCAAGTTATGCTGTGTTGAGTTATGTGACCACTGAGTTGGGGGGTAGCTGCTTATGATTTTACGTGATGCACTAATAATTTTTAAATGGTGATATCTAATGTGTAATTTAATATTAAATGTCATTCCAGATGTTTCAAAACCTAAAAAATCAACCATCAAATGCATCATGGGAATCCTCAGAAGCCTCGTTGTTCATCATGACTGCTGTGGCAAAGAATATTGTTCCGTAAGTAGCATATTTGTGACAAACATACTGTTTACTTACGATTTCTGTTAATCATAATTGTGCCATAAAAGGCATAAGAATGTAGTATAAAATTGTTTCATTGTCTGCATCAGACAACATTTCACTACATTACAGAAATGTATCAGAAATACATCATTGATGTTGACTTCCACCATCCATGTACATCATAATGATTGGACATATTTTCTTTGCATAAATTGGTTGCTTATAGATTTTGCACCCAAGATTTTCAAAATAATTGTGCAAGTTGATTGATTGGTTTGGGTTGCTTTTATTAGTGCTGAACTAATTCGAGTAACATACCTTGATGAAGGATACACCAAGGTAGGTGATTCGTGCTGATTTTTGTTAGTAGGATTCAAATATGTCATCTTTCATTTATGGTTTTGTTCTTCATTAGTTGCAACTTATGCAGGCATTGAAAGTTAAATAAACACCCACCAAGGGACATTATGATACAGAGACTCAAATAGTTTAGAATAAACTCATCAAGTTCAGGAAGTTACAATAATATTCACTTTTTTAATGTATGTTTAAACTTATAATGAAGAAAAAAGATCAAAGTTTTAAAAAAAAACATGTTCTTATCCACTTTGATTTTATAAGTTCTTCCTCTGGGTCATACCTGGCTAAAGACAGAAAGGAATGGTTTTATACTGAGTAACTTCTATTCTTGAATTGTAATTCACGCCTAATAAGTACTCACTTGACAACACACTGTAATTCGTGCCCAAGAAGTACTCACTTGACAACAAATGGTAGTTCATGTCTAACAAGTACTCACGTGACAACAGATTGTAATTTGCCATACTTATGAAAGAGAAGAACAATGAAATGTTTGAAGTAACTTTTTGGTAGTAAGAGATACTGATAATAGCAGACATGGATTTCATTTATAAACTTGACCAGGTTTAGTCACAAAGGAAATAATTAAATTTAGAATATGCTGTAAAACTTTTTTTAGTTAACACAACTTTTTATGAATTTTCAATCACCAAAATATTTGTCTCCAAAATTCTGGGCTTTAATATTACAGAACAAAGCTTTATGTATACCGAATTAGCTTTTCATGATAAAGTTGAATAATTGTTAGTGCAGTAATAGCAAACTTACGGCAGCTTATTACGTTCTTGGATACATTGTTCAATCTGTTATTATGTTTGAGTTTAAATTCCTCTGACCAAATTCCAAATATGTTTTCCAAAGACATTGTTAAAGTTTTCTTTTTATTGCAACATTTAATTGGCTATAGTATCTGATTTGTATGGTCTACCTAAGAAAATTAGCTCATTTATAATATTTTTTTATCATCTGATGCGCCAAAGTCAGATAAGCAATGGCAGTCATTCAAACAACAAAGGCACTGGGTAACAAAAGTGCAATAATCATGTAATTCATAATCAGTAAATAACAATGGCCTGACAAAAGTGCCAGACAATCAAAGGTGTGATGATCACATCTCATTCATAATCAGTACTTTTGAATCACTGATTGCTAGTTCAAACATGAAAATAAATGATTTGTTTTGTACTATTTTGTCTTCATAATTTAGAAACATTCTTTATATATCATTCTCTACCTGTATGCTGACTAACTGAGCATAGCTCAAAGTAAATCTCTTGTGTTCATGTTCAATTTTGACATGTGAAAAAACGGCTGAAATTTGCAGTCAATAAAAAATAAATAATGTCTCTTTAGACGTAAAGGTATATGAGTATTTGCATGTCACTGAAAAACATATCAGGGAAAAATCTAAAATATATAGAAAACCTATGACTGTTGACAATTTCTTTCCAGCTAAATAAATAAATGACTAATTTACTAGTCCTTTTTGCAGAAATGTGATTTTTATGATTCATCGGATAATACTTGTACATGTATGTTGATACTTTTATAGATGGTTAAGTTTACAAATGTATATTGTTTGTTAAAAATTGTGTTACCATCACATATGAGTTCTGACAGTAGTCATATCATCATGAATTGTTGACTACATGTATGTTCAGTGTCATTGATATGAACATGTACATTATCATTTTGAAAAATTAATTTGGATATAATATTTCTTGGTTATAACATAAATCCCAGACTTCACTGAAATGTTATAGACAATCTTTTTGGTAAATATATAAATATATATATTATATATATATATATATATATATATATATATATATATATATATATATATATATATATATATATATATATATATATATATATATATATATTAGAAACTCCATAACATGTAGGGTTTTCTTTCAGAGAAGAGAGTGAGATAGTCCCTCATGTTGTGCAGGCAGTATTGTCTATTCCGTCCAGTGCCCACTTAGCTGTGCGACATACCTCTATACAACTGGTAGGAGAGCTGTGTGAGTGGATTGAGAAACATCCAGATACACTAGGTGAGTGTCTGAGATAATGAAGCTTTTTTTTAGCTCACTGGCTATAAGGCCAGTTTCAGTTTGTGGCACTGCCCTTGTTTATTGTCTATCATCCAGCAACATATGTTGCCAATCCATCATAATTGCTGTTTTATACTTTTTAGCATTTGGCTTGTTCTGTCCAGATTTTACAGAAAGCATTGACCATTTTAGGCTTGTATCTATGATGCTATTGTTCCATTAACTGTGGTGCCATTTGCTTACAGTAGAAAAAAACTTTAAATGATTTTTTTTGAAAACAACAAAATATAATTTGATTCATTTTGGCAGAGTTATATGGCATGAAGACCTGTTAATCATATATTGTGCTTGCCTTAAACAATCCAGTATAACTGCTCTTACTTAACTTGTTTACACAGAGAAATGACTTGTATATATTTGCTGAAACAGGCTTTGACTTTGAAACCACTGAACAATCATTTGATTTAGTATGAATGATGCCAATCTGCTGACAGGTATGGCCGCCATTAATAAACATATAAACATCTTTAAAATACTTTTTCCATAAATAACAGAATTTGACTGAACTGAGAGTAAACATCCTGCTAATTTACTTTACTTGTGCAACATCAGTTGAATTTGGTGATTAGTTAGGCCAATGTTGGCCATTTGAGCAATCATTTTGGCTGCATTTTTTGACCCATGAACTTCAATGTCCATAGCTCTTATTCCTGAGGAGTGCTGTTAAGTTGGGCATGGCAACGTCTAGGTATACAAGATGCAGATTTGAGAATGGAAATGGATGAAGCACTTATAGATTCTTGTAACAATTTAGCTATTATTTTTAGACAATGCTCCAAATGTGTCAATTTTCATGTTTCTTTTGCCTTGTGTCATGAAATTAAATGTACGTAAATCATACTGGAAAGTTAAGTGGTCACTGTTGAAAAAATAGCTTATATATTTCAGACCCAGTATTACAGTTCCTGCTGGCAGGACTACAAAATACTCACCTTGCCACAGCTGCAGCTATGTCCCTCCAGAATATTGCCACAACATGCCGTGATCAAATGGTCTCCCATTTTCAGGGCCTCGTACAGATAGCTCAGGCTGTAGACTCTTTCAATCTCTCAAATGATGCTGCTATAGGCTTGTTAAAAGGTTAGACTCACACTATTTTCATTTAACATTGTTAGAAACTTCCTTCACAACATTGTGTCCTTCATTGGTCCCCAGTTTTTGTACATTAAGTTCTACAGTCAAGTGGGTATCAGAGGAAGATCCTGTTTCTTTAACACATTAGCCTCTCCGTCAACAAATTTGTTATAGTGTATTTGTATTGTTTATAGAATGTACAAACAAATATTCCACAATCAACGACAACTGTAGAAACTGCAGGACCTAAAGTGTACCAATAAATGTGATTTTTCTGGTCAAAATGGTTCAAATTTTAATGTCAGTAATTTTTGCATCAGTTTGTTGCTACAACTACCTTTGCATTTGATGCTGAAGTTTCAAACATGTTTTCTAATTTTTTTCAGGTATAGCAACAATCTTAGGTAAGCTTCCCCCTGCAGAGACATCAAAAGGACTTCAAACCTTGTGTTCCTTCCAGATTACTCCTCTCAGTAAGGTCAGCTTCAGGACATAATATAAGAATAATATATTTACATATTTTTCTTGCATTTAGTAGCAATAAGTACTTAATTTTGCAGTGTTACATATTTTTTCCTCATCAGTGTTTACCTCTACTGGTCAAAGACAGACAAGCTTATATGTTAACCTGTTGTCTATAATGTCATCCATCTGTCGGTTAGCACAAGTTTGTTATCACCACACACACACACATGCACACACACACACACACATAAAGTCTAGTTGGTCCTAAATGAAAAGGGATGCTACTACAGTAGCCAGTATGGCAGTATGGTTTAATTGTTGCTCCTCCTGAACGAATGGTAATAGAAACATTGCTTTTTATCAAGTTGGTCCTTAATGAAAACGGTGCAGTTCTGAAATGTTTTGGCTGCCATCTTGACAGTCTTAATATTGCTGATACTCCTCCACAGTGAGTCGTATTGACATGGGGTTTTCATGCGAAGACATCTTATGGTGTCTTGTTTGGCCTAAAGAAACTTTTCGACCGGATCTCCGATATGATGGTCATCCATCAATCTGTTAGCACATGTTTGTTATCACCGCTACTTAACTCCCTGGAGGATTGCCATGATACCTTACACACACACACACATCCGTCCCACATTCTAGTAGGTCTTAAATGAAAATGATGACACTTGGACATCGACCATGGATGTTACAGCAGCCATCTTGAAAATCATGTTAATACTACTTCTCTTGAATGGATGGTCACATTAGAATGAGATTTTCACTGATAACAAGATATTTTATGATGTGTAGTTGGTACTAAATGAAAATGGTGCTGATCTGACATCCAGTATGACGGCCAAGGTAGCCTTCATGGAGATCTTGTTAAGTCGTATCAATATGGGGATTTCAGCAAAAGACTCGTCTCCTTGGACCTAAATGAAAATTCTGCTGATGTGAGTTCCAATATGGTGGTTGTCTCATGTTGTCTTCATTGTTATTGCTATTCCAAAAATACTTAGAGGATTTCCATAAAACATTACACACATGTTCATTCCAAGGTCAGGTTGGTCATACATGTTAAAGGTGCCCCTTTGATGTCCAGTGCAGTTGTCATCTTCAAAATCTTGTTATTGTTACTCTTCCAGAATGGATGGTGATATCAGCAGATAGTTATTACTTAAATACTTCGTATATTGTCTAGTTTTCTTAAAGGAAAATGGTGCAGATCTGACATACAGTGGCCACCATGGCAGACGTCTTGCAATTATTGTTATTGCTACTTCTTCTGAAGAGAAAGTCATATAGATTTTTGTTTTCACCAGAAGACTAATGGTGATGTTTAGTTGGTCCTGAAGTACAGTGATTCTTGTCAATATCTACCATATGGCAGCCATGATAGTCATCTTGAAAATCTTGTTGTTAATTATTCTAGATGTTTGGTCAAATTGAAATGGAGTTTTCACCTGAAAACTTCTTGCAATGTCTAGCTGCTTCTAAATCAGAATGGTGTCCATTTGCCATCCATTATGGTTGCCATAGCAGTAATCTTGAAAATCTTTTTATCGCTACTCCTGCTAAACGGACAGTCATACGAACATAGCATTTTCAACAGAATACTTCTTACAGTATCTAGTTGTCCATAATGAAGATATTGCTGATCTGACATCAAATATGGCCATTATAGCCGGATTTTCACCAAAACAAGCTGCTTGTGGATGTCTAGTTGGTCCTGAATGAAAATGATACTAATTTGGCCATTTAGAAAATCTCGTTATCACTACTCCTGAATGGATTGCCATATTAACATGGGGATTTTGACCAAAAGAGTTCTTATGATATCTACTTAGATCTGCATGAACATGGTGCCAGTCTTACATGCAATATGGCTGCCATGATGGACATCTTAAAAATCTTGTTATCACTACTCCTGAATAGATTGCCATATTAACATGGGGATTTTGAGCAAAAGAGTTCTTATGATATCTACTTAGATCTAAATGAACATGGTGCCAGTCTTACATTCAATATGGCTGCCATGATGGCCAGCTTAAAAATCTTGTTATCACTACTTCTAAATGGATGGACTGCACCAGTGGCCTAGTGGTTTGAGCATCTGCCTCGGATGCTGGATGTCGCAGGTTTGAACCCTGGTCGAGTCATACCAAAGACTTATAAAAATGGTACTAACAACTGCCTTGCTAGGAGCTCAGCATTAAGAGGTTTGTGCTAGAACTGGTCAGCCTGGTGTCAGGATAATGTGACTGGGTGGGACATGATGCTACATGTTTGGGACAAGTTGCCCCACTGCTAGACATCACTATAAACTGCCACACTGCAGACATCGTAGCAGTATCCCTGAAAAATTGTTAAAGCTATATAAAAAATCCAAATCACACACACCTGAAAGGATATACATTTTGATCAGTAGACTTACAATGTCTATTTTTCTCCTAAGTGAAATGGTTTTGATCTGACATCCACTATGGCTGGCACAGTGGCCAATTTGAAACTCATATTTTTCCTCAAGAATATCAGATGTGGTTGATATTCTTTCTTCAAGAAGTAATGGTCTTATATTGAGTTCCAGGAAATTCTTTTAGGGCAATAGATTGTGGATCTTTGTGAGGAATGCCTGTTAATAAACATCAATAGTGCTTAGAATTGTAGAATTTAGACTTATTTTTCCACTGTTTTTTTTTCATAAGACCTTTTTGTAGCCTAATTGTGTATTCTTTAGAATTTTTTTACCAATATCAGACTCTAGCAAATTTTGCATATATTCTTAAAATTAAATGCATAAGATTCATTCTTTTCTTCAGCTCTTAACAGAAACACAGGCAGATGCTACAAACAAACGAGACCCAACTGTTTGGCTGGATCGCCTTGCAGCAATATTTAGGTAACTTGAGGGTTTCTTTGTTTTTGTGGCCTTCTTTTTATGTTGTGCCCATCCTAGATTATTTACACATACTTGCCTGGTTCAAAGCATACATGTATTCATGATCGAACAAGATCATTCAGTTCAAGTTAGATGGAATGGAGACACAGCTGTCACTTTTCTCACAGTGGTGGCAGTGATGTTAACAGTTTGTTAATCCTTTGGTTACAGATTCTCATTTTGCTAACATTTCCTAAATCCAGGGTTCCCACGCTACTAGGAAATCAGGAAAAAGTTGGGAGAAATGATAACTTTTTTCCTGATTGAAAAGTCCTTGAAGTTTACAAATATTGGAAAAACCTGGGACTTTCCTCCACAACTTGACACACAAAACAATTACGTGATTGAGTTGTAACTGAACTGGTCGTGCGTTAAATTTATAGAGTTCTAACCAGAATATTAGGAGGTTGCAGTATGGATCATTTGGGTGCTTGCCATAAATATATTTGTTGAGACAATCCAAATGCTCAGTAGATTAGATTCGTCTATTAGACAGTTCGATATCTGTATCTGAAAACCAGTCTAGCATCACAAGAGGCCAACATAGTGACGTTAAAGCATAGCCACTTAACGGGTGGGCTAGCAAACTTAAACATTGTTAAATCGAGTTACAACTGCATGAAAATCGAAATGAAAATTATTTAAATTCTCAGAAGTGGTGAGTATTAAAATCTTTAATCTGCTGAAATTTGAGCTGGTACTAGCGATTTTGATTGCTAGTCGTATTAGGACACACAAACTCACAATCTCACAACCACCATGTTCAAATATTGTAGGAAAAAAATATTAAATGAAAGTTGTATACTGTTGTAATAAAAATACAAAAATGAAAGAGCACAAAATTCTCTATATTTATTCCGAGACCAACTTCCAGGGTTTTATTGTATCACATTGAGAATTATATGTTCTTTCTGGCTTTTACAAAAGGTATCAAACTTTCATTTAATATAATTTAAATTTTGTATGACAACATTAAAAAGAAGTTTGTTGTTGCTATCACATGACTATTGGACTTCCAATGTCATTGTTTGAGAGTTGTGAAGTCATGTGACTATTAACGTAAATGGCGAATACTGGGTCAGGTTTCATATATGCCGAATTTTGTTTAGTCTGACAGCGGACTAAAGACAACGATTATAATACTGGCCATTTTTGAGAAAAAAAAATTTTCATATCGATTTCTTGCAGGTACAAGTCGAAATTTGC
Source organism: Sinohyriopsis cumingii (assembly GCA_028554795.2). Lineage (NCBI taxonomy): Eukaryota > Metazoa > Mollusca > Bivalvia > Unionida > Unionidae > Sinohyriopsis > Sinohyriopsis cumingii. Next base: position 64,818,258 of record CM068835.1, read on the forward strand.
AAGGCCCACTGGTAAAGCTATTTTACGGTAGCATCAGATTCCAAATTTTCTATATGTAATTGCTCAGAACCCACACTCCATCCTTAATGTCAAAATGGGAAAAATGGGGTTGGAATATTCGGAGGAAACGTGGATTAGAAAAATTTTGAATCTCTAAGCTGAACTTAGGTGTGAAACTATTACACAGTCACATGTAGCTTGAAGCATTGGTTTCAGATCTTAAAAAGAACGCAGGAGAAATGGGAAATTGTCATCCCTTTTATTATATATTAAGAAACAATAAGAGCCCATGTATCAATAATGATTTTGGGACTGGTTTATTGAATTACAAGAAGACAAGTTGATGTTCTTTTGTCAAAATTTAAATCCACCCTTTTGTAAATGTCTTTAAATGATGGAATATTTAACCAAATCGTCTTTAGGAGTTTAGGTAGGTTGAAAAATCTTGTTTGAGATTTTATTGGCACACATAAATTCAGGATTAAACTTTTTTCATTACAAGATAAGATTTAAATACTTTGCATTTATTGGTTTTTTTTATACTGTGTTATGAAATGTTTACTTTGTATAACATGCACATATATTGCTCTAGAATTCTTTAGAATTAAAGTTTTGAAAGGAAACAAAATAATTTATGCTCATTATATTGTTTCCACTTGGCAACATTATGTAAGTCAGCAAAGTAAAGTTAGAATTTATAATCTGTACATTGAAATGGCTTTAAATCTCAATTTGTAGGAATATAGTAAGACTTTTTTCGTGTGACTCATTTTGTGGTTTTGTACATGATCATCTTTTCTGACATGTATGTTTTGGAGAGTCTTGAAAGAGAAACATCTTCAGATTTGGAAAATGCAGTGTTTTATAATCCAAAAGGTTCTTTAATTCCATTCAGCAAAGGTCATATGTTAACCTTGAAAAAATTAATTTCATCCTGGAAGACACGTGGAAAAGACCTGGAAATTTATATTTGGAAAAGTATGGGAACCATGTAAACCCTTTGATAGATTGTCCTCATATTTTGCAGGAATCATTTTGATGCTTAGACAATTCATTCTACAGCTTGCACATTCACCCCTTCTACCTTGGGGTCAAGGCCGTGGTCATAGAAAATTTGCCTTAATATTTATTGTTGGGGTGTTGATTTGCTAATATTCCTTAAAACCTTTGATAGATCCTCATCATACATGGCATTAATCATTACAAAGCTAAGACAATTCATTCTACAACATGCTTGGCCTCCCCTTTGTAAAGATTCCAGTCACAGATATGTGTGAAGGTTTTTGTTAAAGTCTCTTCTTTGGCCAATCTTTTCCTAAACCCCTAATAAGTCTTCATTCTGTTGATGAATTATAAATAAACTTACTTCATTCTGTGACATGCATGCTTGATCCTTCGATCTTGGGTTCAAAGACACAGTCTTAAAAAATTGCATAAAGTTTTTTGATTGCTTCTGTTTCCTTAACACCATGATGGATTTTCTTCAAACTTGGTATGTGTCAATATAAAACTATGACAATTCATTTGGTGACATGCACACTTGCCACCTTCACTTTGAGGTCAAGGCCAGTTGTAGTAAATTTGGTTTTAGGTTATGGTTTTGGCTTTTTCATTTGCTTATTTTTTCTAATTTCCTTGATGGATTTTGCTCATACATTGTATGAATGATTATACAATTCATTCTGCCATGTGCACTCTGACCCCTTTAGTCATGGAGTCAAGGTCACATTCATAGAAATTTGTATGTAGGTTATGATTAAACTTTTAAAATTTCCATATATTTCCTGACACCCCCCCCCCCATGGGTTTTGTTCATACAGTGGATGAATTGTCATAAAGCTGAGACCATTCATTCTGCAATAAACCTGCTGTCCCCATTTGACCTTGCATCAAGGTCACACATTTTACACCATTGCTTTGATTGTGTGCTTGACATGCAGGCCCTGACCTTGTTAACACTTCCTACATCAGTGTTGATAATTCTTGGCTCATTCTGGACTGCCACTCCCAAAAATTGTTTCTGTAGAATAGCACAAAAACCACTGCATGAATTGAAATGAAATACGTAATCCACATATAAGCAGAGAGTTGCAGACAAACACAGATGACAGGAACTTATTTTTCAGCTCTTCCACAGGTATTTTTGAAGTTATGGTTACTCTCTACTATATTGTCAAACTCAGTTTGATTGGGTCACAAAAATTGACCAGGTACACTATAAAGACTTTTAAAACTCCATGTTGAAATGAAGATGACATGATTCAGTTTTTTAAATTCCAAGGCATATTGTCATAAAAGTGTGGAATTTTCTTTTTAAGAAGTAACTTTGCCAAGCCTGTCTTGCATCTCATGTATGTGAAAGTAAAGTTGTAAATCCAAAGTTTTTATGGTAACCCAGTTAATGTTTTTTTACAACACTTCTTGGGTGTATTTTGCTAGATTGTTTTCAACACAAACAGCTTTTATTATGACATCACAGCACATGACATTCAATCTGGTTTGTACTGGGCCACACCTTTAGATTGACTTCATTTAAATATATATTTGGACTTTAATAATGAGTTTTGCCATTTGTGTTGCTCAGGCATGTAAATAATGACCTTCCAAGGAATATGGATGTATGAGGATCCACAGTAAGGTGAATAATTTGAATAATTGCCAATTAAAGGTATGTAGAATCAGATTCTACAAAACAACACCCATTACCTGTATGATAATAAGCATCACAAGAATTGTTATATATATATATATATATATATATATATTTATATACACACACATCTATTTGCAGGCACACTAGTCCAACAGTAACTAATGGACAGATGCATCCTTGCCAGACAGTTATACAAGAGGTAATTATCATGGTTCTCACAGCAAAGTTATTGGGACTGCAATAGCCAAGATCTTACTTTTATTGCTGCTTCTCATCTTGTGTGATATTTTAAGGAAACTTTTAATCAAGACTGTGGACACTGTTACATTACTATTAAAAAACCTTTTAAAATATAATCTGAAGATTGATTTTCATCCAGGCATTGATAGCATTCAAAACCAAAAGGAGATTGCTAATTTGCAGTCAGTATAATTTTGTGCTTCTCTTCAGAGACTTGTGTTACTTAACTTTTTGCTTTATATGAATCTAGTTGCAACAAAACTTTCTTCTTTTTACAACACAGTTTAGTGTTGCATCATAGAATCTGTATCATGTATTGACCCCATTATACAACACTTTTCAGTAACTGAAATGCTGTACATGTGTATTACAGATTTGTTTTGTAATTAGTTTATGGTATTTTCCATACATTTTGTCATTGGTTAGACGGAATGTTTGATGTGAGAAAAATTGCACTGTGCTTTAAGGGAGTCATAATGATATAATGTATCTTAGCTTAAAGTAGACTGTGCTTTAATGGAGTCAAAATGATATAATGTATCTTAAGTTAAAGTAGAATGTGCTTAAAGGGGGTCATAATGCTATAATGTATCTTAGCTTAAAGTAGACTATGCTTTAAGGGAGTCAGAATGATTTTAATGTATCTTAGCTTAAAGTAGACTGCTTTAAGGGAGTCAAAATGCTATCATGTATCTTAGCTTAAAGTAGACTGCTTTAAGGGAGTCATAATGCTATAATGTATCTTAGCTTAGAGTAGACTGTGCTTTAAGGGAGTCATAATGCTATAATGTATCTTAGCTTACAGTAGACTCAGAGACAGTCTTAAGATCCTTGTTTAAATTTTAGTTTTCAACAGAATTTTCTTCAATGCTGATGTTGTAAATAGTCTGTGCCTTTCTTCTCATTGATTGAACAATCTGAAAGTTATTGTAATACTTACAGTTTTATAGTTGTTTATGATTCAGAAGCCATACATTAGAAGATTCATTCTGAATGAACTCTGAAGTTGATTAATATGGATTTTGTTTTGAATGTTAATAAGTGCACTAATTGTGTTTAAATATGATACTGAATTAGACAGTACTTCATCAATTCAAAATACGCTGTATTTACAAAATGCATGTAGATTTGAATGGGTAATCTTTATACTGCACATAAAGACACTTGAATGTGCAGTATACATTTCATATCAAGGTTTATACATTTCTAGTCAGACTAAAAGTATAGTTTGATGTTGTTTAGTCTTTTATTACCTTATATTCTACATGAAATATAGTTTAGAGATAATCTTGTCTCAAATAATTGATCTCAAGTTTTGAGTTATATTCTTCAGATTATTTTTCAATGATGTTTATGTAGTTTTCATTGGAATGATGATATTAACATATATTTGTTTGAATATTTCAGTCCTCCATTCCTGATGGCATAATGTCCATTTTTAAAAATACCAAATACAGTTTGTTTTAATAGTGATAGTAACAAGCAAGATGGATGTTACCAAATTTTGTAAAACAATACAGCTCCATAGACCTTTTCAGATCGCTTTTTTTTATGTCAAGGGAGGCAACTCAGATTTTGATAAATGCTTAGCCCCAATGGTAGTTGTCTCCTTTGGAAATTGTTGCACTTTGATAATACTTGAACCTTAGAAATTACACTTTTAAAGGGAAATCACTGCAATAATTCATCCAGTAAAAATATTTAGATGTTGATATAAATTCTATAGTGACATCTATGACAACCCAACAATTTGAAATTTTTTTTTAAAGATAATTTAGAACATTATTTTTACAATAGTAAAAATGATCTTGAATAGTAATATCTCTTTCATTCCTTCATTTGATCTTTTGTAAATTAGTATCACTTGAGTCCACTAAGCCATCAGTATTCTCAATACTTTTATGAGCTTTATTCTGCAGGTTTGGCCAGTCTTATCGGAGGCTTGCAATAAATACCAGGCTGATGTTAGGATTATAGAGAGATGCTGTCGTTGTGTCCGCTTTGTAATAAGATGTCTTGGGAAGAGTTCTGCATCTCTTCTTACACCTCTAGTCACACAGGTATGAAATGTCAGCAAAGTATTCATCACATAACATTTGTCCTTGTCACAGTATAGAAATAAAAATTTATGATGTACTTAGGCACAACATCGTGCAACATTATTGAATCGTTGCTTTTGTTGTAAATGCCATTTTGTAGCACATGATAGGCTATACATAATGGCCTAAGGTGTAAAAGCTCTTTTTAAAATGCCAGTATAACCAGTGAGGAAAAGCTGGGAAACTAATTTTATTTAAAAATTTAAATCTAAAACTATGCAAAATACAAAACTGTAGAGCAGCACCTTATAGCAACTGTGTTCAATCACTTGGCCACCTGGGGCCCCAACTTTATTGACTAATGCAGTAACTTGGAACTTACATGATAAGAAAATTTTGAAGACTGGAATATGTCAGAAATTAAATAATTTGTCTTACCATTTAAGGGTACCACTCCGGTGGCCTAGTGGTTAGAGCGTCCGCCTCAGATGCGGTAGGTCATGGGTTCGATCCCCAGCCAAGTCATACCAAAGACTATAAACTGTCACACTGCAGACATGTAGCGATATGACTGAAAAATTGTTAAAGCTACATTAAAAATCCAAATCACACACACACTGACCATTTAAGGAGAAAAATGCTGAATACAGAGGTGCTGATCCTGTCCCTTTTAACTCAATACTAAAAATTTGTATACACTCAACTTCACTGTAACCAGTAGAATGGTGGTAGTTTAAGGAAAACAAAAAGTGACAGAGTGTTATACAAAATCCTAGCCAAACCATATAATTTTAAATGTCTCAATTACAGCGTGCAGCTTATACCATATGGCATGTACAATATAACTTTTATAATTTTTCATCTCATATCAGCATTCATATAAAATTGGCTATCACTTATGTACTGTCTTTATTTGAGTACCACATACAATGAATGGTTATGTTGTTTTTCATCTGTAGACCTCTTTTCTTTATAATATATGACTTTTGCAAAGAAAAAGAATCAGAATTTGCATTTTTGTAAACTGGAAACATTATCACATAGAATAAATGATAGCAATAGTATTGACAGCATGATCATATCATTTACTTTGAAGACGAGATAGAAAAAAGGCCAGTTGTGGCGCTGTTAACATTATGACCAAGTTTGCATGGGTATCTATTACAGTCTCTTACTAATCAACTTGGCCACAGATTAGTTAATGTCTTTTTGCACTTTAGCATAGCAGTGTGACAAAGCAGAAAACATCCAGGTCAACCTGAATGATTTAACAATTGATAGCTACAGATATAATCTAAATTATTGAGGTTTGGGGAATGTAGATTAGATCCAATATCCCCACCCCCACCCCCCCACCGCCCATCTTTTGCATATTGTACTGGGCAACTAATCAAGGCAGTCTTTTGCCCTGGGATGCATTGTGTCTTTCATTTCTCTAACACGTAAATTGTGTACTTTATGACGAAAAAGAAAAAGGAGGGCATATTCTTCATGATATTGTTACGAATCAAGCTGAATATTGCCATTTCTGATAATATAGATATCTCACATTTAAAATGTCTTCACTGTTTTCATCCAGTCCTGTTGAAACAATTGTCTTAACAAGCTTCAATCAGTTTGCATCTAGTGCAAAGATAGCTTCAGTGTCTGGCCATTTTATATTATTGAAATATGCATTGTAAAGTTTACTGCTTACAGTGTGTAGAAAACAGTGTTTAGAATTGATGAAGGTCATACATAAGAAAGCATGTTATTATTGCTTTTTTATCATACTGATTTCATTTGACTAAGGAATTTATGTGATAAATGTGACAGCAGTTATGGGTCTGTGTAATTTCCAGTTGAACTCTCCTTTTAAGTGATAGATATGGTAGACATTTCTTGTGCTGTTATTGTGTGACTAGACTAATATGTTTTTAAAAAAAGGATCTCATTGTAAAAGAGAAAACCACCAATTAAATGGTTAATGAGTTTTTTGTTTGAACTTAAAGGCAGTTATTATGTACAATTTTAATGCATCAATATAACCTTTAACATAAATAATGGACTTGGTGGAATTGTTTATTTTCAGCCACTTTTGTTGGATGTTTATAATATGTATGTAAACCAGTGCTGATCTGTGTATACAAATATTATAATTTAAGTAAAACATTTTTATTAACAGGAATGTATTTTTAAAGTTTGACGTTTGTCGGTTTCTTTCAGATGGTAACATTATACCAGGTCCATCAGCACCCCTGTTTCCTGTATTTAGGGAGTATTTTAGTAGATGAATATGGGACAGATCCTGGTTGTGTCACAGGTCTTCTGGAAATGTTACAGGTCTGCTTTTTTATTTATTTTGGTGGTTGATCAAATATATTTAACAAATCAGCTGTATTCAGTTTAATTTGGTTATTTCATTGCATAGCTGTGAATTATTGTTTTATTAAATAATTCAGTTCAAGTCACAAAATGTAAAAAAATTCACTCATAGAATGTAAACTTTGCTTTAAAATTAAATGTTTCCTTCCACCTTCCACACATTTTAGTAGAATACTTATTGGCTTGAACTCCCAGGATAGCTCATTCTTGTTTCTAGTGACAGAAAGTTTTGTATAGTAATTACATGTAACCTTGTCTTTCTCAAACTGTTTTGTCAAATTTTTGGGGGTGATAGAGTAATCCAGATTCCTAAGTAATTGCAAATACCTTTGTTATTGCTTTGGTTTCTAACGACATACAGTGAATTATTGTTTTTAAGTATTGTTTATTAGTCTTTCATCGACTTGAAGAAAATTCCATTTTCCAGTGTCATTTTATTGTTTAAAACAAAACACTATTCTGCTTTGACACTATCATACCTGCAGTAGCATAAGTATGTTGGTATCATTGAGGCATGATTCTTGGGTGCTTGAAGATATTCCATAAAATGTACAATTTATTGACATGAAAATATATCTTTGTGCAAATATATCACTGATAATATTAAAATGTTGATAATTATCTGAATAGGAAAGTATTTTCAGTAAAATAAGCATAGTTGTTTCATTATTTTTGATTTTTTATGTGAGTTTAATGGGGAGATGTTAAGTACTTTAGCTTTGTAACTACTATACATAGAATTTGTTTGAAAATATTTAATCATTCTGATGTATGAATAAATATTCAAAACTTACAATATTGTAACGAATTCGCCAGCCTCTTCATTCCTTTCCAGGCATTTTGTGGTCCCACATTTAAGTTGCTAGAAGAACACAATGGTTTACGAAATCATCCTGACACAGTAGATGATCTTTTTAGATTGTGTTTGAGGTAAGTTTTACCCTAGTTTTCAATGGGAAATATCAATATTCCTTTCCAATTATATATAATAAGGTGGAATTTTAGTAGCAAAGGGGCTGGTTTGTTTAATTTAAAGGTGTCATAAGGTGTATTGTAGGCTGTTCTATTCATTGCATTCGGTCCATCTCGACCCCCATCCTAATATCATTCTCATTTTCTTTTTCTGAGCAAAAATACAAAAGCACTTATCTCTCAGAAAGTTTGCTATGTGGCTAACTTAATTGAACATATCAAACATTATTCTTTAAAAATAGTCTCATTCTTATGCAAGCCCATTCTTTCATTTTGTTCAGTAGTTTCTTTTCTTTTCTATTTCTTAGTCCTTGTACATTTTTATATAGTCTGCGCTGTCAGTCTCTTAGATGAAAAATTGATGCTAGTTTTTAACATAGCCTGTTGGTTTTGGAGAGCAGGTTAAGGATCAAGAGTTGAAAGATTAAAGTTTACATCATAATAAAATGGTTTAGCAGCTTTGTTGCTACTTTATCTCCTAGAATAAATGACATATGCAAAAAATTGGTTAAACTGTGACTGAAATTACAGTATTTTCAGTAGACACTCAAGATTATTACAACTTCCGGTATCTGAAGTACTGCCTTTTTCTGTCAGCACTTATTCATAAAATTGTAAATCATGTATAGAATTGATTGTTTGATTATGTGACAAGATAGTGTTATATCCTTGACTAAACTACATAAAATGCTGTTCATGTATATTGATGGATATCATTCCTTCTTCGGTACAGTAGATGGTCCAAGCTATCTCCATAACAGCAAATTATTCATAAACATTAGTGGTCTTCAACAGATTCCAAATTAGAGCATTTATATCCACAAAAATGTCCATGAATAACTTTCCACATATGGGGTAGCATATATACATACATTATAAATTTGGTGCAAATGCCAACTCCATAGAAACAAATCTACCATGACATAATTCACTGGTGTATCTGGGTCTATGCAGTTTGTTATATGTAATCAGTAGAACAGCAACATAGATCCTGATATTGTGATACATCATGTGACAGCAGATCAGGGTTTATGTTTGCACAGTACATATGCATAACAGATCATTGTTATGGAGAAACTTATGCATCATTATGACATTGAGTTAAAAAGTTTTAAAGGCTGGAAATCGAGTAGTGGAAGACTCATATTGAATTGTTTTGCTGCTTTTATTGCCACATATTTGAAAGGCTTGTTAACTTAAGTAACAAAAGCGTAAGTATGGGATTTGGTGTGCATCTGAATAGGAAGTCAGAAAGTCATGAGAAGGAGCAGTAAAGTGTCAAAAGCTGCAAAAGCTGCATTATAGTGTCAAAAGCTGCAGTATAGTGTCAAAAGCTGCATTATAGTGTCAAATGCTGCAGTATAGTGTCAAAAGCTGCATTATAGTGTCAAATGCTGCAGTATAGTGTCAAAAGATTCAAAAGCTGCAGTACAGTGTCAGAGCTGCAGTAAAGTGTCAAATCCTTGGGCATGTAAGCTGTAATGTATTGTTTTTTTCAGACTAAACGATTATATACAATGATGCCAGAATTAAATCATTTTTGATAGATTTTAGATGGCTTGGTAAAGAATTTCCATGTTATTAAATAAAGAACTTGTCTTGAAGAAATAAAAAGGAAATGAAATTATATAATTGCTATAATTTTAAAATAGTAGCTTGAATACAATCTAGAAGAAAACCGATTTTAAATGTAAAACGAAAAAGTCAGTTGTATGAAATACAAGATTATTTGATAAAACGGGAATATTATTGACTGTTCAGCTTGTATGTAAACTCTTTGCCAAGTAATAAGCAAACAAAATGGCTGGGACATAAATTGATGGAATAATTCAGTCGTGTAATATTTTTCTTGGGCTGTGAAGTTGAAATGACCTCTGTATAGAGGTGCCCCATTTGTTATTTAGGTGCCTGATTGATTTGATAGCTTGGTGACAAAACACCATTTTAAATCCTGTCTTTAAATCTCACCATATTTGTATTCAAAACGATATGAAGTAAGTATGTTGTCTTGGTTACAGCATGCTTGACCAGTTAGTTTCTAGCATACTAACTTTATTTGCATTGAAAAAAGTATTAATCAAGTTCATAAGCTCAACAGCAGGAGTGATCGCTTACACATCTGTGCATGTTTATCCATATGTCCTTCCACACCCTAGACTGAGCTCAATGCTTAAGTATTTTGTTTGTTTTCTAGCAAAATAAAATGTGAACTCAACAAAATGGGGATATCTTGTTTTATATAGTCACATTGATTTCTGATGTAAATAGCAAACCTGTTCATAAAAATATATGTCTCTTTTTGCCACCACTGCTAGTGGGATGGAATCTTGATTCGTTCTGTCTCTTGATAAATCTGTCCATCCCAGGAATCTTGTAAGCATGTTTGCCTCAAAGTCATTCAACATAGATAAAAAAAATGTGGTAGGCATGTTTTTGTTTTTATTTAGATGATCAGAGTAGATTTTTATGCTATTTGGCTTTGTATTTACACTCTTTTAAAAATAATTTTTAATGTAGGTGTTTTCAGTTTTTTTTTAGAAGTTTTTCATGTTTTGGAACTTTATTTTGTAATAGCCATTATTGTTCAGAAGTTAAACAATAATACAGACATACATAAGTTTATGCAGAAGCAGCTCTTCTGTTCATATAACTTTTTTAGATTTTTGTACTATTTTATTTTTCAAGTATAGACCTTTGTTTTCAAGCTTGGATAATTTAGTCTTATGCAGTGCAAACCTTGTTAGTATAATTACTTGAAAATAACATGTGACATAGATGCATACAATTTGTAGGCATCTTTCTTTCAGTATATAGATAATCAAATGGGATTTTTGTTTTCTTTTTGGACTTTTTGTAAGTTTTCTTGATCCGTTGTTCCAGACCCTTTTATGCCCCTTTCATATTTATAGTGTTGCCCCATCCATCAATTATATCAGGTCAAGTCCATCAGATTTTCTTTTCTGTTCAATATAGTTGTCAAGCCCATGTTTAACTTTGAAATTTCCCTTTCTCTTGCGCCAATTTTTTTTCTTCTGCTCTGTAACATTTGAAAAACTTCATGGACTGAAGCCAACATTTTGCAAGAGGCTTTGCTCTGAGAAGATCTAGGTCAATATAAGTTTTCACCATTTTTCAACATACAGTACCCATCATGGGTCAGCTGCCCTTGAGAAAGACTCAGCTCCCATTTCATTTGCTTGATGTAGACAGTAAAGTTTTCTATTAAACCGACAAAACAAACAGAATTGAATGGAGTTCATGTATGCACATTTTTTAAATGTAAATAACATTTGAAGACTTTCATGGAGTCGACTCAAATTTTATATTTAGTTCTACATTAGAGTATCCAATGTCAGAGTTTTATTTCAAGATTTTTTAACAAACTTTTCCTGGTCCCAGTTTGACTTGAACTTTGCCATAACAGCTCAGTAACTTCTGAAGAACTTCATTGATTTGAACTGAATGTGGTAGGCATCTTTACATTACCAAGACCTTGGTCAAATTCACTTCGCATTTTTTGGGCAAAATGTTGTGGAGTTATGAACCTCCTGTTTTTTATTTGTAACTCCGCCCTCAATTGCATCCTACCTGTGGATCAACAATGTCATATTGACAGATTTCTGGTTCTGAAAATCTCATCAGCACAGTTATTACAAAAACTGCTCAACCATGGCAAATGAACTTTCTATGGATTTTGCAAGAATAATACTTTCTTTGTCAGCTTCAGATTTTGTGTTGACATATTTTTGAACTGTGTATGTAAACTTTTAATTTGTGTTATGGTTTGATTTGGTGCTTTATGTCACAGCAACACAAGTAGGTTATTTAATGTTGAGACAATTGGAATAAATTGCCTTATCGAAGGACACACCTTGATAGCTGACCCAGGCAGGTCTGATGATTCAACGCTGCACACTTCCAGTCACAAGTCTGGCATGCTATTCCATTGAGCATGCTATTCCATTGAGCATGCTATTCCACTGAGCATGCTATTCCATTGAGCTACCAGGGTTCATTGTATTAGGATTTTATCTCCTCATTATACAAGAAAAACAGACATTTATCTATTGATACATTGACCTTGAAATTAAATATTTTAAATTAATTTTCAATTTCATAGTATTTGGCACTTCTATTTTTCTTATTCCTTTTCAATTCTGTTCTTTCTATCACACTAGCAGTGAATGTACCTATTGACAAATGCCTAAAGGTTTACATTTATTTATTATTACACTATTTCACAAGAAATGAGTTGTAGCAATTTTCAAGCAAAACTTAACTTTCAACATGCGGCAGGTTTAAATGAATGAAATATGAAATGCAATTCCTAACATTTGATCTTTACTTGCTGTAAATAATTACAGTGAATTCATTTACTTTTGTGGATATATATTTTCTAATATACTGTTTAATCAATGTTTGAATTTATCGATTTGGGAGTGGGGGCAGTCTCATTGTTTCCATAGAAAAATCATTATTCATTGGAATTTTAAATTTTTGGTTTTTGCTACAATCACACATTTATTGAAAATTGGCTTATGAAAAATAGTAAATTCACAGTTTAAGATTTCTTTGCCTGAGCACCAGTATTTAATAACATGATGGTACAGTCAAACAAATAAGTAAATAAATTAATAAATAACATAAAAGATACACTAACTTAATTTCTCATTTCTGAAAACTTAAGATGCAACTATTTTAATTCAAAAGCTGAATGCCTTACTCTGCAGCATGCCATGTCTTTTATCTGAGATATGTATTTTACTGACATTTATTTTCTCATTTCTCCACTTTTTTTTAGAGGTCCATGTCAGTACCATCAGTACTTCTGATTATCCTGTTCAATAATTTTTGTTTAATAATATGAATGTCCAATTCATGTCAAAAATCTTAGAAAAAGTTGTTCTATCCCAACTTGTATCTCATCTGAATTCAGTCATTTTAGCAATGTACAGTCTGCATATCACCATTGCCACAGTACTGAACTACTTTTCAGAAAGTAGTTAATGACCTCTCTGCTTTGGATAGCGGAAAGATTACAGTTCTCACCTTTCTTGACTAGTCTGCAGCATTTGACACAATAGACCATGATATATTACTTCACTGTCTCCAGCATGTATTTGGCATTTGCGATACAGCCTTACTATGGTTCAAGTCCTGCTTGGTCAACAGGACACAAATTGTGTCCACAAATGGAAAACACTCCAGCCCAGTTGATCTATGTTGTGCTGTTCCACAGGGACCTGTCCTCTTCATTCTATACACTCAGCCGCTCTCAAGTGTCATAGATCATCATCCATTGTCTCACCATTTGTATGCTGATGACACCCAAATATACAATTCTAGCCACCCAACTGAAGTTGATGCTACCATCCAAGGTGTAGAGAGGTGCAATTCCGATGTGAAATCATGGATGACATGTAACAAGCTGCAGATGAATGATGATAAAACTGAAGCCATTCTGATTACAAGTCAAAGACTTTCTCATTCATATTATTTACCTCAAACAATAAATATCAGCAACACCAGCATTAAATTCATGCAGTCATTATGAAACATAGGTGTTACTCTCGACAGTACTCTCTCATTGCACTAACATGTCATGAACATGTGCAAGATTGCATATCTTGAGCTGAGACGCATCAGCTCTATTCTCAGCTATCTTTTAGTTGATGCCACTAGAACACTTGAATGTTCCTTAGTACTTTCAAGACTGGACTATTGTAACTCAGTTCTGTCCAGTTCGTCTCAATATCTACTCCAGAACCTTCAAAAAGTTCAATACACAGCTGCTTGGATCATCCTTAGAGTACCACGATCAGATCACACATCCCCCTGCTCTGTACCCTACACTTGCTATCCATTTGATCCAAAATATGAAAAGATGTGCACTCTGTGCTATGTTTCACTGATGGGCTTCATTCCAACATACCCAACCTCACCCATGTGTACACACCAGCAAGATACTTACAATCCTCTTCTGACACTCGTATTCTCATTATTCCCACTATGAAAACGAAGTCATAAGGACAGTGTTCTTTTCATACCAGGGTCCAGCAATGGGGAATGAATTGCCCACTGAACTTAGACACAAAGAAACAGTGATCTCATTCAAGAGTGCCCTTAAAACTCACTACTTTGACTGCAAGAACAAACTTAAAGACCTAATAATGTTTCCTTACCTTAAATATTTTTCAGCACGTTTACTATTTTCTAATTTCATGGTGTTTTTTTATTGTTGTAGCCATATCATTATACATGTTTTTTATGTTATATGTGTTGTATAATATTGTAAAGTGCTTAGAGCTTCTAAAGATTAGGCGCTATACAAAGTCCACATTATTATTATTATTATTATTATTATTATTATCATTTTATATATGTATTGTACCACATCTTATTAAATACCCATTTAATCTTTCATGCTTCATCTGGCATTCTAATTGCTATTCAGTACATATTTCTGTATCACACAGATTAGAACCACTCAGGTGTCTTCTTTGATGTCCAAACATCAGTATTTTTAGATATTTTTAGAAAGTATAACTTTTATAAATCTCATTTTGAATTTAATTTACACTGGAAAGCTACAGATATTTAGAAATCATAATATATAGGGTGTGTAATAAATACTAAACCATATTTGTGTTTTGTTCTGTGTCTGGGGATAGAACTTGTTTAGCTTATGAATATATCTCTGCATGATGGCCTCGATGTATTCCTATACTTTATGATACTCGTTCTTTCTTCTGCCTCAGAACAAAAGACATTTAGTTTTGTGTATATAATGAAACTTAACAGGTCAGACTACTCAACATATCTAAATATTTTCTTGGAATTTGTTTAAAAAAACATTTATTTTTCTTTCATCTTGTAATGATTATTATCCTGATTTATTAATATATCATACTGGATTTATGGCATTTCGTAAGAAATACCAATATTCTACATACATAGGAGATTCAGCTTTTATTAGTTTCATGTGGAATGATAAAGACTCGTTATTATCCATATTTTATAAGTATTTATGAAGCTAAATATCCGAATACTATGAATAACAATTGAAATTTTTGGGTTGTCAATCTGTAAATATACAAAAGCAAATCGACGAAACAGTGAGTATAAATTTATTTGGCTTTTAAAAATATTGATGAAATATTAAATGCTGACTTCATATATTGTGTAGTCATCACACTGGGTGGCGAATAAATTATTAAAACTTGGTAAATGTTGGGAGAATTTTGTTTCCTGCCAGTTGAAATAAAGTGTAACAATTGCTTCAGATGCATATGTCAGAATAATGAGTGAAATTATATACCGTTTGAGTAGTAAATGTGCAGTTGTTTTCTATCCATTATGGTAATTGTCCTGATATTTCCAGGTTTGTTCAGCGTTCTCCAGTCCCATTTTTACAGAGTGTTGTGGCCAAGCCAATCATATGTTGTGCAATAGCTGCCTGCTCTCTTGATCACAAAGATGCTAATGCCTCTGTTATGAAGTTTCTCAATGATTTTTTAAAGTGCGCAAATACTAAAGAGGTAAGCTAAATGTTACTGTAATCATGCTGTAAATAAATTAAAGATATTTTTTTTGCTGATAGGCACCTGTGTAGGATGTACACTCAGCTGTAAGTTCCACAGTTCACATTATGCTATTGAAATGACTGACTGACTAGGCTATTGGCTGTTCACTTGTTATTGCAGGTATAACTAGAACAATTGAAGTTGCTCACCATCGCAAACCCCAATGGTTTTTTTAGCTCTGCTCATCATAGACCAAAACAGATTATTTATTGCTCTGTTGTCCATCATCCATCCATCCAAAATGTGTTATCGCTGCACCCTTAAACTACTTGGAGAATTACCTTGAAACTTTACAGACACATTTGTCCCATTGTCTATTTGGTCCTTAAACTACTTGGAGAATTACCTTGAAACTTTACAGACACATTTGTCCCATTGTCTATTTGGTCCTAAATGGAAAACTGTGCTGCTCAGACATCCAATATGGTCATCGTATTGGCCATCTTGAAAATCTTATTATCACTACTTCTCCAGAATGGGTGGTCACATGATATGGAATTTCCACTAAAGGAATTCCTATAATGTCTAATAAGTCCTAAATGAATATAGTGCCAGTCTGATATCCAGTATGGCTACTGCGGCAGCCATCTTAAACATTTTATCAAATGGGCTAATTAAATACTTTTTTAGAACTCATTTAATTATTTGTTTATGCTGCACTTGACTAACATGTCTTTTCTCAGAATAATGCTACTCTTCCATAATGAATGGTCGTATCAAGATGGTGTTTTCACTGAAAAACTTTTTATGATGTCCCTTTGGTCCTAAACAATAATGGTACCAGTCCAATGTGTACCAAAACATTTCCTAAATTTATTAAGATTTTATATAAAAAATGTTATACACTCTCAGTTTGTAAGTAATCCTTATGGTTTAAATTTTCCTTGCATTCTTATTTTTAGCTCACCATTTCTTAAGGCCAAGTGAGCTTATGGTATCATCCTGGTATTATTATTTCTTGTGCATTATATTTCAGTATTTTTATTTCTTCTATTAAAAATCAAAACAAAACAGGGTCTGTTTTAAGATTTGTGATTGTAAGATTTACAATTGTTTATGAAAGATGTAGCCAGATGAACAAACTAATGCATGAAAATATTGTTGCACAACAATGGGTTGAAGCAGTAACCCTAATTTTTCATTAAATCCCTCCATTTTAAGAAAATTATCCACCCCTACTCCCTATTTTGTTTGTTCATATGGCAGGTTGGCAAGTCATTCCCCAAATTTTTGGTCTAGAATACACCCTGCTAAAGCAGTCCGACCTTTACATACATACATAGATACATACATACATACATACATACATACATACATACATACATACATACATGCACACACACACACACACACACACACACACATTGCTTTCCTGATTTTTAATGATTATATTCTTACTGAAATGTACATATATGTTTTATTTTGTTAGGACAAGGTTGACTTTGACTCGAGGAGGTCTTTGGTCAGTGGTTTGATGTCTGACCATGGTCATGCTCTAGTCCATGCATTGGTGCACTCCATTGTCTACTGTCTACCCACCTACATGTGTGCAGACATAGCAGATGTTGTATGGGAGATAATGCAGCTAGACAGGCCCGTGAGTAAACATGCCAATATGATTCATAAGAGTTCATCTACCTTTATAAGTTATTGCAGTCTCTGGATTGTTTTTCTTAGAGTCATCAGCATCTTTTTATGTCTGTGTATTACACCAAGCAGATAATTTACTCCAGATAATTTTTAAGTGATGGAAGTTAGGTACTCAATTGATTTCAGACTTGGAGTGATATCATTCCTCAAAACTAAATTTGAATGGCATGTCAATGTTTGTAAAGGAACATAACCCAGATCTGGATCCAAAGAGGAAACGATTAGACTAGTTACTTCCTAATAAGATTTGACAATTTCTGATGTGGACTTCTAACTATACTGAATCATTGCAATAGAATACGCAAAATAATTGCTTAAATGTTTTCTCCAATTTTTAATATAAATTTTTAATCCTTTCTCTGTTAAGAGATATAGTTCATTACTTTGTTGTCTTTGCTTGTACTTTCTATTTTACTATTGTGAATTCTTACCCACTCTGTTGTTTCTAGTACCTTAATGTTCCCTGTGGACTTTGTTTGATTTTGTGTATTCATCTGTAATTGGCCCAACAACTGCGTTGAATGTTGACTTCCTAACTGAGCAAATGTGCCTTGAAAATAAGCTTTTATTTTATGTTGTGCCATCACCACATTTCTGATGGAGACTTGTCCTTTGAGCACATGAAATCAAATCCGAGCATCTGATATGCATGTGCCAACAGTTACATGTATTGTGCAGTTGTTAGCTTTAGCAGTGGTGAATTGATTGGTACAAACTGTTAAGAGATGGCTAGGCTTAGCTGGCGCATTGTTTAACAAACATATTTGGTACATTTTCTAGTTAAAAGATTGGTGTTCTATTTTTATTACAATTACTTTATGCATTGAGGCACTGATGAAGATAATTTTGCATGAGATGAGTTTTCTGTATACTATCCAGGGGTTTGTTTTCAAAACTGAAAAACTGCATTCCTTTTGGGTTTTGCTTGCTGCCTGTGAGCTATCAAAAACTGTTGCTGAAGGGCTTGGGCAAAGTTAAGTAGAACCCCTGTATAATTGACACCAAGTAGATGACAATATTGTGTCCATTATGGATAGTCTTATTCAACCATACTCTTCACCTGTCTTCTTAAGATAATCATCAGAGTCTGGTAAAATGTGTCATTGATATCAGTTTCGGATAGATGGTGCTCCAGTCAGACTTTGTAGAAGTAGAATTACATCCATCCATACCTTAAAATTTACCAATGCCTTCTTTCCCTTTATCATTCAATCCAAATTTATATTATAAACTTGAATGGAATATCATTAAACATCAGTTCATAGACTGACACTGGTGTAGGAGGTGCATCTCAGTTGGCACTGAAACTACTTATTTATATCAAACATCATGTCACCTAAAAATTACAGTGATGTATCTTACCATCATTTGTCATCAGCCAGTCAAATTGCTTTTCCATATTTTCAGAAAGCCTCTCTTTTATGTCCATCCTGAATCTATTTTACAAAGATAGCACCAAAACTTTAAAACCGTGAGCATTGAAATTTAGTGCATTTTATAATGATCCTAAGTTGACGACTTCATTAGGTTCTCAAGCCATGACTTATATTTTTCAATTTTTAACACATTTTTTTAAGAAATCCTCACTCGGACCTTTTTATTAAAAAACCTTTGCACAATTAAGCTAAAGCCACTTAAGGCAGACATGTAAAATGTGAGAGGCATATATATATATATATATATATATATATATATATAGATATAGATATATACATATATTTTATTTATGTCAATAGACTTTGTAATCCTTTTGAGGCATTTTCTCAATTTCGTAAATTTGTTTAGTATTAGAAATATATGATTTTGGCGAAACCTTGTTTTCAAGATCAAGCTAAAACCATGTGATTTAGACAAATAAAATTTTGTTGGCATATTTTTACTTATATATGAATGTCATGATTATATGTGACAGGGCAGCACATAAGATTTTCAATTTGTACACATTTTGAAGCTTTTTTAACTTGGACTCATTTATCAAAACCTAACAGCACAATCAAGCAAATAACATTTAAACTGGACAGTGGAAATTTGGTAAAGCCTGTTTGTATGCTTATGTAGATGACCTGATTCCATTTTGATGCTATTAAAATATTTTCTTCAGTTTTTTTAAATATTAAAATTTTGTTTTTGGAGTTAGTAGTGGCAGCATTTGTGATTTGTAAATACAGATCTAGTTATTTTTGCATGGTTTCTCTAGAACTGGTACAGAGCCCTTTAGCAAATGTAATTTTAAAAAAGAAATTAGCCATTGTTTTTTGGTTTGATTACAGTTTTTATTTAATTAAAGAATGTCACTTTTGTTATTGATGTTCAGATCCACATAGTGTTCTACTATCCAACTGTTATGAGACTGGATAAAGTACAATACATTTTATGTACAGGGTATATTCTATAGCAGATAAAAGAAGGGTAGTCTTTTCACTTTTGAAAAAAACATGCAGTTAAAGAGTTGTTTGCCTCTTGTATCTGAATTTGATCGGTTCACACTTCTAACATTCATAAATCCTGCTATCATGTAATTTTTTATTTCATGTTCTTTCGATTCTTCAGACATTTTGTTGCTGGCTAGAAGCTGCATTGAAGGCTTTGCCAACAGACAACAGTGGGGCAGTGGTTACAGCTACACATAAACAACTGACAGATTTTCATAAAGCAGTTACTAGGTAAGCGAATGCTTGGACTTCATCCAAGGGATTCTTTTAGAGATAAGTGACAAAAAAAGAGATTTTAAGAATGTCTTTTAATTTGCTTAGCAACAGGAACATCTTAAATACAAAATGTTAGTTGCTTCCACTCAGAAGAATGATCATCATTCTGTTTTTGAAGATGTTAGAAACATTAATGGACCATTTTCTTTGATAAAGTTAAGAGAAATATTGATCAATTTGCATAAATTCAAGATTTTAATTTTTTTGTACAATATACATTTTGGAAAGTTAAATAAATTACCATATATAGTTGCATAAAAGTCAGATCCAACTGTGAACCACACAGACCTTGATATACCATCTCGTAATGTGCCGGTAGAGTCTATGCAGTTTGTTAGGGGTAATCAGTCAAATAAACAATATTGACCTTGATCTGTCTGTGATGGTAAATCAGAGTCTGTGTTGTTTATAGTTTGACTCTACTTAAAAGGGGTATATACAGTGGTTTCAAAGTCAACTTTATATAAAAAAATTGCATATTGGAATGCTCTATGAAAGATTATTTAGCCCCCCCCCCCCCAAACCATTGATTGTCTCTTTTCAGTAGTTGTGTCTCATATTCAGCCAGGTTCTTCTTTTCCCTCTTGATAGTGTTTTCTTTTTTTCTTCTTCTAACTCCAACCAAAAGTCACCTTCATTGTGTGTCCCAAATAATTTTGAAAGCAATATGTTGAAAAATAATTTTGCATTGCACTTAAAAGCATTATATACATGAATTCATTTCTTTTTTTGTTTGTTGTTCATTTCAGTGCAGAGAATGTAACACAAGTGTCTGCAGCCTTAAGAGAATTTGCCAGGCTCTACAGGTAGAGCTGCCTACATAATTTCCTTCCCCGGATTAGCAACAGCAATAAGCCATCCAAGTGCCGTTATTGTCCATTTGATTCCTATTCCACCTTTTTTCAGAACCCACAAAAAATAGCAACATTTTAAACTGACAGTGGTTGATATAATAGATGGTCCAAGAGATATCTGACATTTTTCATTCATGAACTCCATTTTGTTGTATTCTGTGTATTTTTCTAAAACATCAAAAAAGTGCTTCCTGTAAATAAGGCATGAGTCCACTTCCAAACAAAACCAAGTTTGACCTAATGTAAGCGTATGCACATAGCAATGTTCTGCACCTGGAACTGACATGCATCCAAGACATGCCACCCTACACATTGACTGGTCAGTCAGCGCAGACTACCTGGGTTGTATCAAAAGTAAATAGACATTAGGCGTAAAGTTGCCACCCTACACATCAACTGGTCAAACAGTGTAGCCTACCTGGGTTGTGTCAAAGGCAAATAGACCCTGGGCATACCATTTTAGTTTAGAAAATGTTTTCTTCTCCATCATAATCCATTTCCATTGTATTCACATACATTGGATTTTTTTTTTATGCATGCAAATATATTCTACAAAATTATTGTGACAACCTGTTTTCATAATTGTATGTGTTTATTATCCCTGCGTCTATTAGGCCTATCTAGTTTTGAAACGATTCCATCAATAAATATGGCTGTGCTACTGCGCCCTGCTGACAGTAACAGTGGAACAAAGCAATGAAGCTATTTCTTTTAGGTCAAAATGTGCAGACTTGCCTTACATAGACAGAGAGTACAATTTGTTGTTATAATATTTGATCACAATATAGAAAACATTTGAAAGAAATTTGGGTGGTTTGTCTGAACAAGTGGATTTTGCCAAAACTTGGAAAACTGAGTTTACATTGGAATCAAATGGACTGCAGGTTCCAGTTCACACAGACGTCCAGGAAGGACATGGAACCTTATGACTGGCTGATATTCTCACATACAGACAGACAGTTAACTACCTTAATATGATTTCATATTCTCCTGTCATCTGTCATGGTCTTGTTCTACAAGAATACAATAAGTTGGAACTACAGCTAGTTTGTGCTCCTGTAGAAGCAGATTTTAGAAGTTTTAATATGATCTTGAATTTTTTTTTTACCCGGCACATTCTCCCAGTGAATGGGCTAAACTCACAGAATCTATAAACAATCATGGAAGCAATCAAGTGATGTAGATGTGATTAAGAGAGTCTCCAGTTTAAATAGCATTCATGCATATTGATGTGATCAACACTCTACAGTTTGTATTTTAAAGTAGCATGAACAATGAATTCTGCAGATTATTGAGTTAAGCCTATCCATGATTTTTATCATGCCTAGTTGGAAGTGAGACATAGCAGTCACTTTTTTTTACCAGTGACAGCAGATGCAGCATCAACAGCTTGTTAAAGTTTTGGTTAAATGTTTTATTTGCACATATTTCCTGAAACTCTTGATAGATTCTTATAATGCTAAGCATGAATAACTAGAAGCCAAGACAATTCATTCTAGAATATGCTTGTTTGCCTCAGTGACCCCGCACTCAAGTCAGTCATAGCAAATTTGTATTAAGGTTTTGTTGAAGTTTTTTTTAATTTGCTTATATTTCCTATGCCTCCTAATAGAATTTCTTTATAATTTTCATGCATTTTTATGAAACTAAGTTGACTCATTCCATGACACGATTTTGCTCCTTTCACCATGGGGTCAAAGTTACAGTAATAGGAAATTTGCATGAAGGTTTTGGTTCTAGTTTTTTCAGATGCATATTTGTTTCTAAATCCCATGATGAATTTTTGTTCATACTTGGGATAAATCATTATGAAATTTCATTCAGTTTCATGTACTCTTGCTCTGTTGATCTTAAGCTCTAGGTCACAGTAATTTGAAAATTTTGCATCAAAGTTTTGGTTACAGTTTTCCATTTGCTTTATTTCCTAGCCTCCTTGATGGATTTTATTCATACATTTGGTGAATCATTATGAAGCTATGACAGTTCATTCTGTGACATTTACCCTTGCCCCTTTGATTTTGGGGTCACTGTCACAGTACTTGAAAATCATTTTTATGGTTTTTGTTAAAGATTTTTTAGTTTACTTATATTTCCTAATCCTTTTGATGGATTTTGTTCAGACATGGGACGAATCAATAAAATGCAAAGACAGTTCATCCTGTGATGTGCTCACAGAACCTTAGAACTGGGGTCAAGATCATGTTTTATATCACTGCATTGATCATGAGCCTTTCATGCAGGCCCTAGCCATTTTGCCTTCTGCTTGAAATATGTGTAGCCTTTGTACAACAGAATATGCAATGTACATGCAAAATCATGCAAGAATAGAAACATGCAAGCTAGCTATACAATTTACCAGCCAAAATATGTCTTACGTCTGTGGGACATGGGCCTGTCATCCATCCTTCTTTCAGTTTGTCTTCCTGACTTTCTTTCTGGACAATAATTCTATTATTCTATTTCAACAAAATGTAATGTACAGCTAGATATCGATGAGACCTTGGTGACTGTTTGCAGTCTTGTCCTCATTTAGCAGTTATATCTCCTGGTTATGAAACCCATTTACTTTCACTTCCACACATTATCTTCTTTATGTATTATCAGATTTAAACCATATTTGGTATGCAGCTGGATACTGATGAGAAACCTTAACTGAATTTGATTACAGTGTCATCCATTATCCTATAGTAGAGTTATGGCCCCTGATTGTCCAACAATAATAAACACTTAAGCACATTACCTCCCTTTATTGTTGGATTTCATTCATATTTGGAGTGCAGCTTAGCATTGATGAGAACTTGGCTGCACTTTATTTTCAGACAACTTAGTAAACATTTAGCTGAGTTCTGGCAACTAATTGTCAGATCCACCTGCTTTCTCTTCTGCACAGTAAATCTCTTATTATTGGATTTCAACAAAATTTAATATGATGGCTAAGGAGACCTTGACTGGGATCAGTTGTTGGCATTCATCATTAAAGTGAGTTACAGTTCTTGTCAGTCTGATCCACTTTTTCTTCCTCACAAACTCCCTTAATTATTAATGGATTTCAGTATAAGTTGTATTGCCATTCTATCAACTGATGAGGCCAACTGAGGGATTTCGCTTCCTATAATTCACTTGTTTAAATTGTTTCATGTTGGATTACATTCTCTGCATATATAAGGTGGACAAGAATAGTTTTCTGTGCGTTACCTCATAATTCAGATTCCTTTCATAAGCAACTTCCTTATCTGTTAATAATGACTGCATGTAAGATGTTTCTGAATGATTATCCTTTGCATTGAGAGATGTTCCATAGATATTCTTAACCTGTTCAGTACACCCTTTTGGCTAATCTATTCTTTTGCCCATTCCTTCCCCCCCCCACCTCTGCCCCTTTTTAAAAAAAAGTTTCTCTTGTAACCTGTGCTTTTATTTATGTTGAAACCAAGATGAAAACAGTTTGGTTTTTTAAACTTCTGTTTTACAGTGTTTTGAAGTCATAAACTTGTACTGGTATTGAATATATCCTTTTTTGTTGAATTATAAAATAATGACACCAATTTGAAACCCAGTAATATTTGTATTAAGCTAATTGTGTTAAGGCCCATTCCAGTAAGACATTCATAGTACCCAGGGATGGCACTTTTAATGTGGGGTACTCACCGATAGATGCAATTTAGAATTTTCTTATCATTTTAATATGAACTTTATGCAGTCAAAGTACCCTGCCATATATTTTAAAAAAGCGGCCTTCCCTGGATACCATGTATGTTTATATGGAACAGCCATCAATTGAGCATACAGATCCATGTAGATATATTTTACGTACAAGACAACAAAATGTTGACTCCTCTAAAGTTAGTGATTCTATGGAATTGTAAGTTTTACGACATGAACTGTGAGTTTTTGTTTCTTCTGATATTGATTTTTCTTAGTGAGTTTGGTTACATTCAGGATTTTTTTATATATATGCATCTACCCTTGTGTAATGTTAAAAGCAATATGTCCACATATATCATTGTTAGATGCTGTGTTGCAAATAAAATGTAACATTCATTTAAAAATTAATTTTGTCTAGTCTTCATTATTGTTCCTTTGTGGCACTTCAAACCTAGAATTGAACAAGATTCTTTGCAGCCAGAAGGGCTATTTGATTGATAAGTATACTAACCCTGCTGAATCTTTAACAGTCATGCTTCACATGACAACTGATACTTTGATTAGCCATGGGACTCGTGAAAGTATAAAAATTCTCATCCATCGGCAAATTTATTGGCCTCGGACTAGTGGACTACCAATAATTTTGAGCCTGCATTTGTGCCAGACTTTTTCCCTGGTGTATTGACACAACTTTGCAAAGTCTTGACATATCCGGTTAAAAACAAAAAAACTTGTGTCCACCTTTCTTGTATGGATATTATCCACCTGCCCCAAGGGATATATTTGGACATGGCAGTATTGATCAGTCTTTCCACTATTGACACAAGTTTCATATCTGTATAACAGCTGACAGGGTATATATTGGAAAATTAAATGTTTTGAAAAACAAGTCTATTTGCATATTTATGCTCAGACATTGGCTGGTGACTAGAATTTGTTAACAATGGCTGGTGACTAGAATTTGTTCACAATAGCTGGTGACTGGTATTTGTTCACACAATGTTGGGTTGGTATGGTCTGTATTGTGATCCTGTGACAATAAAAGACTTTTAATTTCTCTTTCTGATATTAGCTGATTTAGTTGAAAAGAGTGAACATTTGTGTTTCGTTTAATTAATATATCCACTAAGTTTGCAAAAATGAGGGTTAAGCATGTGCTTGGTGCTTTATGGTACAGATAAACAATTAGGTTATTTCTCACAGAGGTGATTGGAGTAAAGTGCCTTTTCCAAGGAGATACTGCATTAGCTGAACCATTTAAAGGATTTGAAACTACACAACTCCAGCATGCAAACGACAGGGCACCTTGGCTCTTTGTCCTTTGATATAGACATAGATAATATGCATTCATGGCCTTGAGTCAAAAGTGCAACATCTCATGGCAGAGTAGATACCATTCGTGATAGTGTTTTGGCCCCAGGGGGCGGGATGGGGGACTGAGTGGTGTAATTCCCATTCATCTTAACAAATTACTCACATCTTATCTCTGTCAACATGGGTTTGTGAGTCTCAGTTTTGCTGATGTTGATATGTGAGAAAAGCTTGCCAGTAGCTCCTCTTGAGCTGGTTTTTCTTGGGGTCTTTCTGGGTTCTTCCTCCATCAGATATTTTGGCTGCCATGTACTGGAAAAGGGCATTAGGCACACAAACCAGTGAAACCAGTTATTATGGTGTGAGACTAACTTAAAGTGAAATTGATCTATGTATAAGTATACCGTATTACTAACAGTAAACTTACATAGGCATTTGTATCAAATTATTTTATTAGTTGTACTACGTATGAATTCTAGAAGTACATGTAGAATGACTATAAACAGTCAAACAGTACTTGTTTCAAGTCCCCATAGACAATGTATATTCTTCTCATGAAGCTTATTTTCTCAGATGATGTTAAGTAGCAGAGAGCTATCAAGTCAAAAGAAATATTTTTATTTTCCATCATGACAGGTTATCTAAAGGTGTTTGTTTTCAGTTATTTAAGCGTGTATTAATTGCTTGGTATTAGCCCAAGCATGTTTCATTTGATTGCCCAAGCCGTTGATGTGAATTTTCTTGAGCAGCCTCATCTGTAACCACATTTCACATGGTAATGAGAAGACTATCGATGAAATGTTGTTTTGTTTATACACATCAAAAGTTTGAAATTTACTAGAAACAAGAAACATAGTCTTAGGGAATGAATTTTAAGGTGATTATAAAAAGGTAGCCTTTCAGTTTGTGTTCATTTTGAAGGAGAATGCTATCTATTTCAGCAGCTTAAATGCACATGAATATTTTTCAAGATATTAACCATTTACAAGTGGAAAGTGTACATAGTTAATATATCTTGCACTTTTTATGATGACATCTTCGTTATATTTTTTTTTGTAGAACATCATTACATTTTTCTGACATCATTTCTGTTTTTTGACATATTAGTGTTGTTTTGGTTGGACTTATTAAGCTAGTGCAGATTTGGATAAGAACCGATTTTGACAACAGATGTTCTTTTTAAACACCATTTTTGTAATTTCATTCCAAATACATTAAAAAGAACTGAGTTGTTGTTCCTAAAGTGGAAGGTTATTCATTTCTAGTCAGCAAGCAGTTTTAATAATTGTCAAATAAACTTGATATTAGAATCAGTAGTCAAAAGATAAGTCAGAAAGTTTTTAAATTTTGTTTGCAATTATAATGCACAGGGCTAATTTGTTAAAAATAATTACCCATTATCATCAGGGTTTTATGGTTTTGGAATTTGGATTCATTTGATTGCATCTGCTTTAATAATAGGATTGTTGAAGACATTGGTTTGAGGCATTTCAATTTTTGTTGTAACTCAAACCTTGCATTGAGAAAGTTTCACTTTTGTGCTTACTTAGACCAAATTTCCATTTAAAAAATCAACACATGTGAGAAAATATTTTTAAAATAAACTGTATTTAGCTATAGTACTAGTCACACGGGTCATGTAGGCATTCAACACATATTATTTCAGTAATGGGTGTCATTTTTTAAAATTTGATTTTATATACCATTAAGTGGCAAGTATTCACTTCATCTGGATTTGTATATATCCATATTCCTTTTGGAAGATCAATATTTAGAAGCCCCGACACATGACAAAATCAATGTTAAAGTACATAGATATTTTTGGACGAAATGAAACTAAAGGTGTGATCCAGTACAATCTGGATTGAATGTTGCATGCTGTGATGTCACAATGAAAGCTATGAATTTTGTTAAACAACTTAGTACTACCCTCGATTGTGATAATTGCACTTGATGGTGCTCTTATTTTGACATTTTACTACATGGCCACCATCATAAAAGTCCATAGTGATAGCTAATTATCATCTGGAAGTTTCTTGGTGACAAATAAGGTGCAGAGCATTCAATAATCACAATTGAATAGACTTTGGTTAATCAAAATTAGTGTTAAATTTTAAAAGAACAATTTATATTTCCTTTAAAATGAGTAAATGCACATACATGACCCATGTGATTTGTACAATAGATAATTCATTTTTTTAAATTTCTGTTTTTTTCTACCAGTCATTTAAATTTGCTTTCTTGTCATTATCAATTGAGAAATTTGGAGCAAGTACACACATTGCAAAGTTTTATGAAACTGTTATCTTCGACCCTAGCTGTATTTATTGAAGCCTAGTCAGTCTGGTGTTGATTAAGCTTCACCATGAAGCAGTCTTGTGTTTCATTAGCCTTAATACTATACAAATAGACCTACATAATGTACAGGGGGCCCCGAGTGGCCGAGTGGTCTAAAGCGCTCTTCGTTACGGATCACTGCCATCTCACCTCTGTCTGCGGCGGTTCGAGTCTAAGATTCAGCCAATGTGGGCATGTGAGAAAGCTTGCCAGTAGCTTCTCGTGGGTCGGTGGTTCTTTCCGGGGTTTTCCAGGTTCTTCCTCCACCATTAATACTGGCCGCCATGTATAGCCTATCGTGCTGAAAAATGGCGTTAAACCCCACAACAACAACAACAACAACAACAACATAATGTACATGTGGTGTTATTTCTAATTGGGATTTGTTTTGCCTAATAATTAGTGCCAATGTATGTTTATATCATAGATATGACTATTTTAAGATGTATTGTCCTATCTAAGCTTAACTCAAACTTGTGTTAGTTTCTACCTCATTGCATCTTTCATATTTGTCCTAAGACTGACACGTACTGTTTAAAAAAGACAGTCTACAAGTATGCTTTCTAACATGTCATCTGGTAGAAGTTCTAGGCAGAAAATAAGAATCATGTTTGTCAGTGGCACTTAAAATCATATAAACATACAGAGCTACACTATATCACACTTACCTCATTATCTGTATTTCAAAACTTGTATAACTCTACATTATTTGGTTTTTTTTCATCCGTGATAGATGTGTCAAACCTCAACTTCATTAGTATTGTTTTGCATATTGTTTGCTTGAAAGTTTTAAGAAGAAAATATTCATGCAAATATTTACTGATAATAATCATCACCATTATTTTATTTAAAGGTATGATACTGCTTGATGAAAGATTAAGAGTGATCCAAGAGGTTTTTAACCAAGCTTTTGGAATGGGGCCTCTACATGTGTGGAAGTCCTATCCAGGGGAGGGAATTCTTGTGTGACTAAAAGCGGATTCAAACATACCTGTAACATACTGTTTGATTGGTCAGTCATCAAAATGTGCAGCAGTAAAATTCAGGATGTATTGCCTGAAATGCTGATGCCATGCCCCTTGTGATTTACTGCCAGGAGAATTATATTTTCACAAGCTTGCAAGCAAACCTTTAAAAGTGTTTGAATTATGATAGACTTTGTTATGGCCATGTGCTTGTTATCTGACTTCTCTTTATTGTCTGTCATCCATCCATCCATCCATCCATTCATCTATCTGTGCATCAACACTTCTTTGTGATTGGTCCAGAGGCTTAATTTCCAATCATATTGCTCAAACTTGGCATGCAAGTTTATATTATCAAGATGTCAGATAATTTCAGTTATGAGTGACATTCATATATAAGTAACAAGGTGATCTTGTTTCAGATTTTTTGTTCGTAAACATGCTTGAGACTAGCCTTCTGATCTGATGAGATTTGGTATGTAAGCATACATCATCCAGATCTTGGATCAGTTAGATTTTGAACACTTTCCATGCATATTAATGAGATTATCTTGCATCTTGATGGGTAAGCTTTTGAAGACTCCAGAGGCCAGAGGTCATATTTCTGTATCAGATTTTGAAAATGGAAGCTTGTATTGCCAAGATAATGGAAGAGTTCAGTTATAGGTGGCATTTAAACATATAAATAATGATGTGGTCATAAATCAGATTGACTGAGCCTGTAAATACTATAGAAAGGCCATATTTTAGGTACAAATTTTCATCCTATTTCCTATATAAACTCAATAGCATCTAGATCTGGGATGAATTGGACTGAACAACATCAATGCATATTACTGAGGGGATATTGCATCTAATTGGCTGAGCATATTATGACTATATAGACATTTTTCTGGTCAGATTTGTATGTCATTTGTTATTTTAGATCATTTTTTATTAACTTATGAAATATCAAAAATATTAAATTCTAGTAATTTTACGTGGAAACCATGAATTCACATAGTACACTGCATGCAATTGCCATAACGGAGGGGAAATAAATTTTGATGGAGATCATATAAGATCACGTGTTTAATGTTATACGAAGTTCTTCCTGCTGCAACTAGAATTATAAAAACAATTGACACATTTAAGATAAAAAAATGATTTCTAATTTTAACAAAAGAAAACATGAAATACAATAAAACAATTAAACATAAGTTGATAATTGATAATATAATTTTATTTATAAGACTTGTTTGTAAAATACCAATAATTATTACAGATGTATGGATGAAGAGATTTTCAGCAAGGATTAAAAGCTTTGTTGAAATTTATTAATAATACAGTGTAGCCTCTATACTAATCAAATAATGAATCTAAGATGCACACCAGAAAAGGTGTCTAATCATGGGAATCTCTTTACTTATTTAATTATGTGCAAGAAAAAGATTTTGCTTTTAGAACATACCTCAAGTAAAAGGCATGTTCCAGTTTATATATTTATATGCAGTGAATTATGGCTAAAAGCTTGTTGACATTTAAAATTCTTGAATATTTTGAAACAGTTTTGATTTGTTTTGTCAAGTTTGACAATTCCTGGTACTCCATATTAATGAGTCTGAAGCACTTGTCCTTTATATGTTATCACATGTACCTTGTGTTGTTTTTAAAGGATTTTAAATGTATATTTTACTATTTTGACCTTTAGGAAATTAAAAATTTCTCTTCAAACACTTTGAAATTTAATTACCAAGAGGAGAGATACTAGATAACTTAAAACAAGAAATAAAAATCATGAGAAATAATGTAGTCAATCCAGGCTGATGCAATGGTGGGAATTGAACCTTCAACTCCAATGATTTCCAAGTTATGGCTCCAGTTGTGGGACACCAGGTGGGTATGTACAGACCTAGGAATCCATGGTAACTGAACTGATTAACTCCCCTCACAATGCCAAGTAGGTGTATACATTTTAGGCCTTGGGATACGGACACTGAGTTCTGAATCGGGCCCTATTGGGTAGGGATAGATCCAGTTGGCAATGCTGGTTGTATAAAAGACCACGCCTTTTTCTGCCTGGAACATAGGTAAATGACAAGATAGCAACTGTGTTCTCAAAGCTTTATTTCCCCTCACATTATTTGTACTTGTGTGAATTTGCATTGACAGACATGTCAACTACCCAGGTGAGCAATAGTAGCCCTCTTTTGCCACTTGTTTTGGCCATATTGATTTGTCACTCTTTAAGGTCAGCTTGTGACTGGAAAGCCAATATTAATATCTGCAAGTCTTCAAATGCTAGTTTGTTATCCTGCATGTTTCTTGACATTTGTGTATTGTGCAAGAAATACTGAATATCGGTCTTTGAAACTATATATACATGGTTCACAGTCTTGAAAAAACATGGTTTTCGGAACTGTCAAGAAATTGCATATTTGAGCTGTTATAGCATGCCTGTCAAATTAGATGATTTCATGAAGTTTACTGTATTTTTTTGTATTTGTATTCATCAATGAACAGTTCATACATGAGCCTTATGTGCAGGGTTTTGGCAAGTCCCTGTTCTTCTTTTAGAATGTTCATTTTGCTTGCCATTTTATTGTTATTATTGCTTTTCTGGACTTAAATTTATATCCTGTATTAGATTCGTATCTCAAGGAGCTCTAGAGAGTGTCACTGCTGAGAATAACTGCATGGACTCTTGTTTGTAATTTGCCACATTTCTTTCTATTCCCCTTGAAAGCCTGTGAGTATACAGTTTGTTTATTTGCTTAAATTAGTCATGTATACTGGTATGTAAGAATAAGTAAAATGGCAGAATAACTCTGCACACATGTATGAAACCAACAAAATAATAGGTTTATCATATGTCAAGTTTGTGAATCGACTATTGCATTAATATGTAACATAAACATTATGTTTATATGGGAAATGTTTTCATTTCCTTTGTTTTGCACTTAGTTTCAGTAGATATTGTCTTTTTTCAAGCATGATGATGTATTGATAAATACCAGTCATATATGATGTAAGGACGTGTTGGTCAATTAAATGTCTAGACATTGAACAAGTAATCAGACAGTTACGAATTATGGATTTGATATGGATTAGTCCCCTCCTGCTGATATTGTTTGTTGGATGTTTGGAATGATTTTCTTTCTGTATTTTACCTCCTTAATGCACTACCTCCCATGAACAGTTAAATTTGTTTCATCCCATAATTGCACACTATTGCAAACCTGTTCCTATGAATTTAACGAGAAAATGGCATTTATTCAACAATAAAAATTGTTTTTCCTGTAACTTGGATAAATTGTATTAATTACTGATCCTTTTTAGAATCACCTTTATGGTATTACAAGTTGTCGATAACTTCAATGCTTTTAAGAATAGTAATAGATGAGTTTTTTGTTAGTAAGTGATTAGATGAAGAAATATTGATAAAACGCAAAACAAGTTTTATTAATTCCCGACTTATATAACTTTGTTTGTTTGAAGATATGACTGTCTATTTCCAAGTAATGCTGCACAGCATCCGAGATATCTTCTTGTTTACTACATACTATTTAGCATAGCACAAATTCTTGGATTCAAAAAGATTTCATTAAGAGACAAGGGTGTATAGACCACAAAGTATAGTCTAGTAAACCATTTGCCTTTACCATGACTTTAAGTATTAATAGGAAGAAAAAGTTTGATTAAATTTATGAATGGAGAAATCTCAAGTCTTGTAAATTTTGTACCATATGTACAATTCTTATTAAAAGTGTACTCTTTTTATGGTGCATGTGTTTCTGTTTGTGGTTTTCTGTCTGACGTCTGACTCCTTGTATGTCTCTTACTTTGTCTGTCTGTTGCTCTCTCTCATATATATATATATATATATATATATATATATATATATAATGTACATGCACAAGAAACTGCAGTGGCCTAAGTGGTTCAAGCATCTGTCTTAGTTTAATGATGACACCACTGGTTCAAGCCCCAGCCGAGTTGTACCAAAGACCTTTGAAAATGGTACTAGCTGCTGCCTCACTTATGACAGGTTTGCCTGGTTTCAGGATAATGTCATTGGATGAGACATGATGTTACAAATTGGCAGCATCATGCCCAGTGCTAGACATGACTATAAACTGCCATGCTGCAGACATTGTTGCGATATGACTGAAACCTTGTTAAATCTATGTTAAAAATCCAAATCACTCACACATCTCACCTCTAAAGGAGATTGATTCTGGAACATATGAAAGCTTCAAAGCTTTATAGCATGATTCTTTTTCCATCATTATTATGTGAACCAACAGCAATGGAAATTACTGGTTGGCACCGAAGTGTACCACTATATGTATATAAAATAAGATGAAATGAACCAATTGTAACATTAAGTTTCAAATTTTGTATGTTTGACCTGACCTTGTGCTATGAATTTTCTTGACCTTCTGGCTTTGTATTTATCAATTTTAATGAGCATGGAACAGTATCAAAGAATCCTTTGAGCTAAAGGTGCTTTCGTTCATGTGGAATACTTTATACACCTGCAAAGAGCATAATCCCTGATCTGCCATTGCATCATGCACTGACAAATCAAGGTCTGTGTTGTTTATTCTGTTTATTACTCCTTCCAAATTGAATAAACCTAGATAAAATGGCACATTATGCGATGGCATATTTGGGTGTATACAGTTAGGAGTAGTCAGTACAAGAAACAATATATACCCGGATATGGAGCGCTGGCTTAGCTTGTAAATATATAGTCATGTATATATTTATTGGAATTTGCATTATTTGCTAATTAATAATTTAAAGTCCTTGACAAAATGTGTTTATTTAGAGAGTGTTTATAATTTTTGTCATGTAAGATGTGAACATGACCTGGCCTTTATACCTACTTAAGCACAGAATACATGGCAATAAGAGATCAAGGAAGAGCTTCCCATAATTCTACATTGTTAACAAAATTGCTTATTGACCATAATTTCCTAAAGGTGTGGGTTATACTCAGACACTAATACTGAAGCATTATACAGAAAAGGCTAATGTGCGAAAGGTGTGCATTCTTCATGCATTACATGTAAATTGTCCCAGAAAAGAGAGCTTGAACCATGTGAATACTTGAATGGCTGTACACACAATTCAAACAATAGCTGCTCATTCACTCCCTATAGTGCATCTAGGCTGAGAGAGAGAGAGAGAGATTGTAGGTAATGTTTTTATACCTTCGGCAAGGATATTTAACTATGCATTTTATTTTCTTTGCATTTATTTTTATATCCAGGTTGCAGCCAAGGTCTTCAGTGATTATTTTTGTTTCAAAAATCGGTAAACAACAACATATAAGTTTTTGAATGATTACCAAACAAGATAAGGATAGTTGAAACAATGATCTGAATATAGTCATTATTGAGTTTGGTCCCGTTCTCTTTGATTAATAATAAATGAATATGGTTGTTATTAAAAATTTGGTTGTTGCTGAGTTTGGTCCAGTTCTCTTTGATGAATGATCTGAATATGGTTGTTATTAGGTTTGGTTCAGTTCTCTTTAACTAATGATCTGAATATGATTGTTATTGAGTTTGGTCCAATTCTCTTTAATTAATGATAAATGAATATGGTCATTATTGAGCTTGGTCCAGTTCTCTTTAATTAATGATCTGAATATGGTTGTTATTGAGTTTGGTCCAGTTCTCTTTAATTAATGATCTGAATAAGATGGTTACTGAGTTTGGTCCAGTTCTCTTTAATTAATGATCTGAATATGGTTGTTATTGAGTTTGGTCCAGTTCTCTTTGGTTAATTATGGCTGTTGCTGTGCTTGGTTCAGTTCTCTTTAATTAATGATCTGAATGTGGTTGTCATTAAGTTTGGTCCATTTCTCTTTGATTAATGATCTGAATATGGTTGTCACTGAGTTTGATCCAGTTCTCTTTGATTACTGATATGAATATGGTTGTTACTGAGTTTGGTCCAGTTCTCTTTGATTACTGATCTGAATATGGTTGTTACTGAGTTTGATCCAGTTCTCTTTAATTAATGATCTGAATATGGTTGTTATTGAGTTTGGTCCAGTTACCTTTAATTCATGATCAGAATATGGTTGTTATTGAGTTTGGTCCAGTTCTCTTTGATTACTGATATGAATATGGTTGTTACTGAGTTTGGTCCAGTTCTCTTTGGTTTCTGATCTGAATATGGTTGTTACTGAGTTTGATCCAGTTCTCTTTAATTAATGATCTGAATATATTTGTTATTGAGTTTGGTCAAGTTCTCTTTGGTTAATTATGGTTGTTATTGAGTTTGGTCCAGTTACCTTTAATTCATGATCTGAATATTGTTGTTATTGAGTTTGGTCCAGTTCTCTTTGATTACTGATATGAATATGGTTGTTACTGAATTTGGTCCAGTTTCTCTTTAATTAATGATCTGAATAAGATGGTTACTGAGTTTGGTCCAGTTCTCTTTAATTAATGATCTGAATATGGTTGTTATTGAGTTTGGTCGAGTTCTCTTTGGTTAATTATGGTTGTTGCTGTGCTTGGTTCAGTTCTCTTTAATTAATGATCTGAATGTGGTTGTCACTAAGTTTGGTCCATTTCTCTTTGATTAATGATCTGACTATGGTTGTCACTGAGTTTGGTCCAGTTCTCTTTGATTACCGATCTGAATATGGTTGTTACTGAGTTTGATCCAGTTCTGTTTAATTAATGATCTGAATATGGTTGTTATTGAGTTTGGTCCCGTTATCTTTAATTCATGATCTGAATATGGTATTTCTTAGGTTCAGCCCAGTTCTTTTTAATTAATGATCTGAATAAGGATATTAGGTCTGGTCCAGTTCTCTTTGATTACTGATCTGAATATGGTTGTTACTGATTTTGGTCCAGTTATCTTTGATTAATGATCTGAATAAGGTTGTTACTGAGTTTGATCCATTTCTCTTTAATTAATGATCTGAATATGGTTGTTATAATGTTTGGTCCAGTTCTGTTTGATTAATGATCTAAATATGGTTGTTATTAGGTTGGGTCCAGTTCTATTTGATTAATGATCTGAATATGGTTGTTATTAGGTTGGGTCCAGTTCTGTTTGATTAATGATCTGAATATGGTTGTTATTATGTTTGGTACAGTTCTCTTTGATTAATGATCCGAATATGGTTGTTATTAGGTTTGGTCCAGTTCTGTTTGATTAATGATCTGAATATTGTTGTTATTGAGTTTTTGTCCAGTTCTCTTTGACTAATAAGCTGAATGTGCTTGTTGTTACGTTTGGTCCAATTATCTTTGATTAATGATATGTATATGGTTGTTATTACTTTTAGCCCACCGCTCCGGTGGCCTTGTGGTTAGAGCGTCCGCCTCGGATGCGGGAGGTCGTGGGTTCGATCCCCGGCCGAGTCATACCAAAGACTTACAAAAATGGTAATAACAGCTGCCTCGCTTGGCGCTCAGCAATAAGAGGTTAGTGTTAGGACTGGTCGGTCTGGTGTCAGGATAATGTGACTGGGTGGGACATCATGCTACATGTATGCGGCATGATGCCCCAGTGCTAGGCATCACTATAGACTGTCACACTGCAGACATCGTAGCGATATGACTGAAACATTGTTAAAACTACATTAAAAATCCATATCACACACACACACACTTTTAGCCCAAGGCAAGGAGATCTTTTAGTGATATATTATTAGTGTGATTTCTTTAGATTTTGGTCTGCTCCTTTTATTTCCTTAATGCTCTTAGAGTATTTTTGGTAATAATTCGGCTGCCGTCCTTCTGTCAAATTTACAAAGGTAAGACAACATATAGGCATGCTCATACTCATGTCGTAGAATGTGAGACATCCGTTTTCGTTTCGTATAGTTCCTCACCATTTTGTTGTTTTTATGCATCCGCAACAGTTTAAAGGTTCTCTTGTTTTAATGCATCCTCAGTGGTGTTAAGGTTGTCTATTGTTTTTATGTGTTCCCAACAGTGTTAAGTCTCACTATTGTTTCTATGTATCCTCGTGTTAAGGCTATCAATTGCTTTTACATGTTCCTAAGGTTCCTAGTTGTTTTTATGCTTTCTCACCAATGTTACGGTTTTATGTTTATTTTATGCATCCTCAAAAGTGTTCAGGCTGCCTGTTTTTACATGCCCTCAACAATGTTAAGGTTCTCAACTGTTTATTATAAGACCTCAAGAACTGAACGATTATCTATTTCCGTATATCCTCAACAATTTTAAGATTTTCTATTTTTTCTGTACATCCACCTATATTATATTATTACCCTGTCTGACTGACAATGTGTGTTAATGTTTCATAGTTTGCATGATAACTTCACTTCAATAGAGTGTAGCTTCACCAGCCATCATGGATAGCTTGCACTTGGGATAAGGAAGAAACCTATTGATTTGGGAGTCAAAAGATCAAACGACAATTTCACTGACTGAAAGAAGAATATTGGTAACAATACCTTTAGTTCGGCACCAAATACCTAGAATTTGCATATAGTATAAACCTTGGGTAATGAAGAAACCTATTGTTCCTCAGGATTAGAGGTAGAAGGTCAAATTCACTGTGACTAATTCAGCGTTACAGACACAGACCACATTTTGTGGATAACTGTTGCTGGAGTCGTTGCTGTTGTTATTTAGTGATTTAACATCATTTTTCAGCAGATGATACGTTACGAATGGCGTCCAGTATATTTAGTAGAGGAAGAACTATCGCCCCACAGGAAGATACTGGCAAGCTTCCTCACATACCCACAATGGCTGAGCCCGAGACCAGAACCAGCGCGGAAAGAGGTAAAATGTCAGTCATATGTAAAGGCGAGTGTTTTGCACCACTCGACCACCCAGGGCCCCATGCGGATGGCTTGCACATAGGGTACGGAGTACGTTTATTGATTTATGGATCAATACGTCGAAGGTCAAGATCACTATAACTTAAAGAATAAGAGTGGTTTGGCTGCAACAATATACATTCTGCACCACAAGCCTGGACCAAACGTTGTAGACGGATTGTAATTGGGGTAAGAAAGAAGAATGTCGACTTGGGGGAGGGGGAGTCAAAGTCACTGTGGATGAAAGAAGAAAAAAATGTGTTTGTATAATGACTTTGGTTTTAAACCAGGATCGTGACCAAGCCTTGTGGACGGATTGCGCTTAAGTTATGGAATATATCTGTTTATCTAGGGGCAACAGTCAGAAATCACGGACAGCGTGGCTCAAAGGAAACGATGGTTTTGTAGAAGAAGAATTATTCTAAAGTAATTTTCTTGAACAGGTTTTGTGTATGGGATACACTTAGGTAGTAAGATGACCAATGGATTATGGGGTCTAGACATCAGAGGTCACAGTAAATCTGATAAAAACAACGGGTTGTTGAACTTGAGTTCTAAACCGCATACTTTGGCCAAAAGTCATGGTCATTGAGATGCATTTGGTCAGTAATTTTCAAAGTCGACAATGCCCTTGTAGTTCTTACCTAGAGGATTATTAAATATGGGGCGGATGTATAACACACTTTTCACGGTACTCTTCTTTGAAAGTCTTGTATCTTCTACGTTAGTTGCTTTATCTAGCTTCAGCTTTGATGTAATATTACTATATTACAAATTCTTGTATTTCAGACCGTATTTGTACTGCATTAGTTGTTTTATTCAGCTGAAACGGTGGCGGTGTAATAGGACTGATTGCCAAAATCATGTGTAATCTGATAAGCTATGGTTCCCAGTCTCCGACGAGGAAGAAGAAAACCGACATCATAAAGCCGTTCGCACGCGGTATACTGCGCTCCGAAGAACATTTCTTTAACGCTGCAAAAAAAAAACCCCAAAAAAACCCAAAAAAAAAAACCGAAGAGTACATTTAACATTTTTCCAGTTTTCCTATAATGTTGTTAGCTGTGCTTAAATCTTGCAATCCGTTTGAAGTTCGCTTATACTATGTTTGACATAAAGCACACAGACCCAACTAAAGAAATCGTTTGCCTGGATTTCAGACAATTATATGATGCAACTAAAGTTGGCTTAAGATTTCAGTGTCCAAGATAATCTTCAAATAAATCCCTCAAAATCATATCATTTTCATCCTCATCATCTTTTTTTTTCATTATGAAAAACGGCCACCTCTCTTGTGTCGTTATGTATCTGTTTGGCCTTAAAATATAAACACTGATAAGTAGTGGTGCAAAATTGTAAAATCTCGAACTTGACGCTAACTTCCAACCAAATAATATATCAGGCAGTACTTTAATTTTTCGATGTTCTGCGTAAAATAGAAAAGAATAACACAGAAACACAGATTTTCAAGATCAGTCTGCTTCACGTGTGTCACTAATATCCCTATTTCTGATAATCATTTATGCATATAAATTATGTATTAGTTAAATATGTAACGTGCTGACTTAATTGCATACTCTCTTAAATGTTGTTTATGCATCATTTATAAATAAATAAGCTGATTTCACCTAAAGTTAGAATGTTTACTTGGTGCCAGGAGATCCGGGTGACCGAGTGGTCTTAAGCATCCACCTTTATAGAGGTCAGAGGACCGAGTGGTCTACTCGCATCTCACCGCTACCTGTGTGGGTTCGAGTCTCAGTTCGGCCAACGTGGGTATGGTATTTGAGAAGCTTGCGACTAGCTTCACGTGGTTTTCTAGTTTCTTCCTCCACTGAATATACTGGCCGTCATTTATATGACCCCAAAACACTGTAATGTGTGTGTGTGTGTGTTTTTGTGTGTGTGTGTGTGTGTGTGTGTGATGTGGATTTTTAACGTAGCTGTAACAATTTTTCAGTCATATCGCTACGATATCTGCAGTGTGGCAGTTTATAGTGATATCTAGCACTGGAGCATCATGCTGCAGACATGTATGTACCACCCAGTCACATTATCATGACGCCAGGCCGACCAGTCCTAACACTAAAATCAAGCGAGACAGCTGTTAATACCATTTGTGTACGTCTTTGGTGTGACTCGGCATGGCATCGAACCCACGACCTTTCACATCCGAGGCGGACACTCTAACTACTTGGAAATGAAGTCCACCATCAATAAAAGAAAATCAGTGCTCGTGTCATGACATCTTTAACAGACACGCTAGTAAATTAACAGACACACTCGTAAATTTGTTCAATTTGTCTCGCGACTTACAGAGCTATTAGACAGGCCAAGTGCAGTCAAATCAATATTTAGTTTTCAGAATTTTTTAAAGTGTTTTTTTTTTCTATGTCAATAAAAAATCAACTTGATTTTAACACGATCAACCATACATGTCAGGATCGCTTTTTGGTTGATAGCTAGTGAGGGCACTAACGAGATTCATATTAATCGTTACAACATATCCTGTATTATCTGAAAAAAAACGACCTTTATTATGTGTTAACGTAAGCACTGGAAGCATCCCAATGTCTGTAATTCCTGCTCGTAATCATTCACGGGAGAAGCCAGAAGTTTTAACACTGACTTATTGCCGAATGTAAATCAGACTGTGACATATATCAATACCAATGTACCTGACCAATATTAATGCTAGCAACGTGTTAGATATTGCGTAATCACACTCAAAGAAAACTTGAAGCCCCAACACTTAGGTGACAAACACTGTAGTACTAGAGAGTGTGTGTGTGTAATATGTATTAAAATAATGCTGTGCTTACCTAATATATGTACTATGGGATTACTGTGAAAAGAAAACAGTGTGATCGGTTGTCTATGCTAGTATGCAGTGAGTGTTATTTGTATATATACATACATACATACATACATACATATATATATATATATATATATATATATATATATATATATATATATATATATATATATATATATATATATATATATATATATATATATTGTTACATCCAGAACTAGTTGTTGTTGTTGTGGGGTTTAACGCCATATTTCAGCACACGATAGGCTATGCATGGCGGCCAGTATTAATGGTGGAGGAAGAATCCGGGAAAACCCCGGGAAGAACCACCGACCCACGAGAAGCTACTGGCGAGCTTTCTCACATACCCACGTTAGCCGAATCCTAGACTCGAACCCCTCGCATACAGAGGTGAGATGGCAGTGATCCGTAACGGAGAGCGCTTTAGACCACTCGGCCACTCGGGGCCCCTCTAGAAGTATTTGTCAATATGTCGAATGATAATTCATAGAGTTGTGTAGAATTTGCTGTGATTTCCTAATATATAATCATATCAGATTGGCATTTGAACACTCAAAGACCATTTGACCAGACTTGCGTAGAACTTGGTGAGGTTTCTTAATTAAATCATGTTATGACCAGGGTCTAAGGTCGTCGATGCAGCACACATTAGTCTCAATCTAAACCGCAAATTATGGCACAATCTACACCTTTTGAAATATCACTGACCCAAATATCTTAAGGCGAGTTCAAGGACATTACACACTCACTTACATACAGACTGTATAGTATTATCCTCGTTCCTTTAAAAGTATCAAAGGTCCATTATGTCCCTCAAGGGATAAACATATGATATGATTATATTAGTAAGGTGAGAGACATCGGGTAATTATATAAACACTAAAAGCTTTCCATTGTTGTTATAGTTTCGAAGTCTAATGCTCAGACACCTTAGCGATTGTCACATTATATAATTGTGTAAAATCAAATTGTCGTAAGTAGAAAGTTCTATTAAGTTTTCACGAAAGTTTCAGTACATACGTAAAATTGATATGCAATTTAAAACAGGGTATTGTCCATGGTAACAACCTTGATTTGGGTACACTATTATGCAAATGGAAAGCAGTTATTTCGCCTCTGACTAAGGGTCACTTTTGGATTGATGTTCGAAACGAGTAATTGTCAGATACTTGAATACCATCCTGGTTACTGATAATGCTAATGTATGTACAGTTAATGTCA
The DNA here is from genome assembly GCA_028554795.2 of Sinohyriopsis cumingii. Lineage (NCBI taxonomy): Eukaryota > Metazoa > Mollusca > Bivalvia > Unionida > Unionidae > Sinohyriopsis > Sinohyriopsis cumingii. The sequence continues at coordinate 64,860,448 of CM068835.1, forward strand.
GTCTGAGTACTGGTAATGCTAATTTGAGTAATATTAAAGCAAATTTGAGTAAGTCAGTACCAATATGAGTACTGTTAATTCAAATCTGAGTGATGTTAATGGCAATCTGAGCACTGTCAAGGCCAATACGAGTACTATCAATGCCCATGCGAGTAATGTTAATGACAATATGAGTACTGTCAATGCCTATGTGTCTACTGTTATTGCCAATTTAAGTACTATCAACGCCAGTTAGAGTAGTCAGTGCTAATACGAGTACTGTTAATTCGAATCTGAGTAATGTTAATTCCAATTTGAGTAATGTTATGCTAATTTGAGTAATGTTAATGCTAATTTGAGTAATGTTAATGCTAATTTGAGTAATGTTTATGCTAATTTGAGTAATGTTAATGCCAATTTGAATAATGTTAATGCTAATTTGAGTAACGTTAATGCCAGTCTAAGTACTGTTAACCTTGTAGGATAGATATTGTTTAGTTATATCTGTCGTCGGTTATATCAACAGTCATAACACACTGAAGTTTCACACAAAGTTATTTGTGACTATAATCAACGGTTGCGTTTTCTGAACATAACATATATATCCTTTATTTTGCACAATGGCTGAAAACTTCTTGATGCTTAATAACTTAGGTAATTCAATTTTTGTAATTCTGCAACTTTTAAAAAGTACGTTTGGTTTTATGTTATGGCTGACATGAAAAACTCGTATTTGCTAGCATACGGGTTTAACGCTATTTGTCTGACATCAACCGATATTCACAGGCAAGCATGTACTCTCTGCACTATGACACGAAATCAATTGTCCGTCAAACTCCAAACCAGTTTTAATTTAAAATATCCGAATCTGCATACCAGATTTATATTATTTCTGGTAGATTTGTACGACTTATTTCCGGTGTTAATGGCTATCTGTAAGACAGGAAACTGCATGTAGTCGTATAAATTCAACGAAAACAAGACAAATCAGTCAGACATTATACCAAAATAAGATAAAAGCAGGCGCACATAATATCGGTAAAAATAAAATGACACAGGCTCACTGGTTCTGACAACGTGACAAATTTCATAACTCAAAGTCATTTCAATTATGCCTAACGCTTTGCAGTACGAAGCATTAACTCCCCCCATCCTTACATTTCACGGCACGTACGACATTGTCAGATATGTGCTAGTCCAGAAATGTGTGAGTACTAACATTAAAACTACATACTTTTCCTGAGACTTTATCAGGACCAATTTGTGTCATTTCGGTAAACTTTAGAATACAGTGGCATCTTGTAAACAGTCGCACGTTTGATATGAATGCAATGCATTTTTCCTTATATATATATATATATATATATATATATATATATATATATATATATATATATATATATATATATATATGGTAATTTAACAACTTAAAACGTCCAAGGCTGTACTAACAGTAAATATAGTCATCATTTGATCGAGAAAAGAATAAAACATATACTATATAATCCACATTAAGAAAATAGACACATAAGATCCCTAATTTTATTCATAATTCTTAACGTGAACTCCACCCTTTAAAAGTGTTACGACACTATGTGTTTAACTACGAAATAAATAAGAAGCAAAACCAAAATGTTTTGAAAATTCAAAATATGAATTATTTCGCTAAAATACAATATGACAAAATTAAAATAACTTGCAGTATTTCGTAAATAGTTCTGTCAATTCCTATAAATCCGATTTAAACAGAATACGTTCCAAAGGTATTCCAAATGATAACTATAGTATACTGACTTGTCAACGACCTTGGAATTATGAATGAAATAGTACACAGTCTACATGGCTTAATTCAAGGGTACAATCCCATTCTTATGATCTTTAAATTAAAAATATCATTAACTAAGCGAATCGTACTAGAGCCATTGTTATAAAAATGATGTAGATTATAAAGATATACATAACAAAATATATCTCCATATATGGGCATTGATCAGCACAACTTCGCATGGATCATTGCGATTAGAAATGAGTACCCAGACAAGTAATTATATCAGGGACCAGCATTTTCATCCTCTGGGACAGGAGTCTGACATTTGTTGGAGAAATAAAATCCATCGTTTCATAGCTCGAAAATCGTCTTGATTTAAATTGTAGCAAAATAACACCATTTCATTTCCATTATATTTTTTTTGAAAAATAAATTATCTTGAGATAAAAGAACATAAACTATTAAAAAACGAAATTTTGCCTCTCCATTCGGAAAATTAAATGACCAGTGCCGTATAGTCGATGGCATAGCTGTCTCTGTTAATTGATGGATAAGTTGTCATCTAAACATTTCAACTGAAATGAACTGATTAATCTTACACTATACCTGATACCCTGTAAAAGGCATTGCGCAGGTGTTAACACAATTTATGGATCAAAATAGGAAGTGTTGATTGTCAAACCAAAGTTTACTAGCTACGTTATTTGAATAATTATATGGGAAACTTGAGTGGAATGGCATCACCCGGGCACACACTATTTCAAAGGGTCAGTAAACGCACGAAAAACATGGAAAGAGGCCATGGCAATACCTGTTCCCAAAGCAGGTAAGGCTAGCATAGAGCCTATCAATTTCCACCCATTGCTTTGAATATTTGTGTCTGTAAAACGATGGAACGAATGATTATTGCAAGATTTATTTGGTATTTGGAGACTGACAACTTTAATATGTAATTTCCAAAGTGGTTTCCGATATGGCAGTGTAACCAACGATCATCTGGTTTGAGTTTAAAAAGATTTTCGCGATGGTTTGATAAAAGTAGTACATTAAGTAGCAGTTTTCATCGACTTGGAAAAGGTTTATAATTCAGAATAAAATGAATGAACTGCACGAACTGTGTCTCTAAGACCGTCAATACACTTTTATATCAAACTTTCTTTCAGATGGGGAATTCAAAGTACGAGTAGTCCCCATCCTCTCAGACATGTGCGAACAAGAGATGGTTGTGCCTCAGGTAGCATTTTTATATGTTATGCTTTTTAACATCTTTATTAATATCATCTTCTTGTGTGGATTGCTCCCTATATGGCGATTTCCGAATGTTATCGATCCAAACATATAATTACGATTGAAAGACAATTGTAGCAAACTATAAACAAAATTTAAGCTGGGCAACTGCCAATCCTTTTAGAATCTCAAAATTAAAACAGTATGTATGCAGTTCTGTCGCCTACTAAGACAACATGATGATCATAAACTCGCGTGGGAAGGAGCGCCAATACCGTTTGTGGCGGAAATAAAGATTTAGGTATTGTCTTCGACAGAAAACCCACCTTCCTTCCGCAGTTGAAAGCTAAATGACTTGGGTGCTGATCGAGAAATTGTTCATAACCTATATATATATATATATATATATATATATATAAACTTTATTTAATCCAAAGTGGTCTATGCTTGCGTTGTTTGTAGTTCAGCCATACATCCATATTTGAAGATGCTTGATCCAGTTCACCATATGGAATTGCTACTCATTGTGGGAGTTTTTAGGACATCGCCAGTTGACTATGAAAGAACGAACTACCCGTATCGCATCGCAGAGAAATGGTATCGTTACAATATGCCATAAACCCTTTAAATCCTTCTTTTGTGTGTGTTTCCAAACCCAAACAAACTGTTTTTTTACACAAATAAATAAAATATAAAACCTAATGTTTTCATTAGAATATCTTCCAGCGTTTACGATGCAAAAACTGACTTTTGAAAATCTAAAACTCGTTTGTTTCTTTAACAATTTATTGGTTTCTATAACAACCAAAGTACTCTTTAATCTGCATGAAGGGGAAAACATGAGAGGCAGAACCTTCATAATTCTTATAAGGAACTTTTCTCCAAATTTACGAACTACACAAAAATTTATATCGATGACTCAAAGGATGGTGGAAAGGCTGCCGCAGCCTTCATTAGTGGAAATTACATTACAAAACTTCGTTTGCTCGATGGTATTTTCAGCCGAAATCCGAGCAATCGATTTTGCCCTGAAATATATCGAAACCCAAAACTCAGTAATTTTCATTATCAGTATTTCAGCACTCCACAATCGGAAGTTGGAAAACCCATTATTGACCAACATTCTCATTAATCAGTCGGAATTGTGTATCTCTCACAACATAATACACTGCTGCCTTCTTTTGTCGGCATTATAGATAGTGATATAGCAGAGCTGCCAAGATAGCCACTTTTCTGCAACCATCTGATTTTAATATGCCATATTTAATTTAGACCATGCATCAAAATGTCCTTGCCTAGCAAGTGGCAGGCATCTTGGAATTATGCTGTCAATAACAGGCTCCGTGTGGTCAAGCCTTCCTTCGGCGAATGACCTCTCTCTTACAGAATCACCAGGAAGGTGGAAGTAATCATTGAATGGGCTATAATCGGTCATACTTATATAACCCGCTCTTTTATATTTAAGGGCGAAGATCCCCCGAGTCGTTTTCTTGAAAACGAACCCTTTACGATGAAACACTTTCTTATATATTGTTTCGATCTCCAACCTACATGCGTTCGTTGCGACGATATTATCAGCTTGTGATGCAGTAAATATGACTTGCATTTCACATTTCTTTAAGCAAGTTAGCATTTATTGGAAATATGTATAAGCCAATCATTGTAAATATAGATTTTATTTTCTAATTGCCCTGAATAATACCATAACCTTTATATACTATCCTCACCGTCTCATTGTTCTGTATTTATGTTTTAGCGCTCATTGATCGTAAACCAATTTTTATGAATAAACGATAAATCACGTCACCTTTTGTGGAGCTATATAGCCATATAGTGCTGGTTCGCCGTTAATTGCATTCGATCAATCAATCAACAAAAGAATACATTTGCTTAACACATTAACATATGCTAGTAGAAAACTGAAAATTACATTTTCGAAAAAAGGTTACCAAAAGTTCGGATCTGGCCTGAATATCTTTTATAACAGCCCATCAGGTCACTACTGTAACAGACGTGACGCGTGTCAAACATTTGACTAAATAATCATACATATCATTATATTTGTTATATTAAAAGTTAATTTGTGGTAACATACAGCTCTTTGGTACAAATTTCAGCCAATCAATGTTTTTAATTATTTTGTCACTTAAAATGAAAGCATGCAGTTAATATCACTAAATTTGTAATTAGATTATTTGGGAATTTCCGTATATTTCTTGCTGACGGAAACTACCGAAGTGCAGTAAGAAAGCATGAATAATTTAAAATTTGAAGACTTTGGTCTTATTTTACCTATAAGTTCGCAGTATCGGCTTCACTCTCCTTGTTACACAAAGATGGGAGGTTTATAATGCTGCATACAAAGTTTTCTTACGTATGTTGCATCGGATGATTGCCTAAGAGAACGAACACTGAACACGAAAGCAAAGTAAAATAAACTTATGAGGTTTATGTTAGTTTAAAGCCTTGCGAAGAATGGTATTTCAGAAGCGTGCATATTAAAATGTTTGTTTTTGTTTTGACGCATACAAACTGTCAAAGGCAAACATTTCCTTGAAGACAAAGAGAGAAACAATGTTTATTAATTCCTTATGAATTCCGCAAGTAATGCCAGAATTTATGCCTCAAATGTTTTTATGGTACAGAACTTAGCTATTTCTAAACAAAGCAAGCCAAAAAAAAATATATAAAAAATTATTTAAAAAAATCAAAGTCGCTAGATTTGTATTGATTGAAAGAATATGGCCAACTAGTAAATATGACGCAATTCTTTGTTTAAAAGAATTTTGCTGCTGTCGATTCTAGACAATCCTATTTTCACCCTTTTGATTGCCACGGGTAAAACCGTAAGAATGGTTTTGAAAACTTAGTGAAACTTACAACTGCACAATAGGTTTCCTTCACAGAAATTTGCATATACATTTTGGGGTGTGACAGATAAAATTACATGCAGGTTTTTTTGTTGTTGTTTTACACACGTAACGCAGTGTGTTACCATGACTCTTTATTTTTTTTTTTTCATTTGTTCCTAGTAATTGTATATAGTCTTCATCCTTTAAATTACTGTCAATGCACATCCTAACGATAATAATAGCAATACGCATTATTCAGTATTTTAGACCACCCGCCCATATTACAAAATACAAGTAAATATAATGTGAGCCATGGTGTAAAGAAGTTAAATATGGTGTTCATCATGAGTATGCATACATAATTTTCTATAATCGGTGCATGCTATTATAAAGATGTTACTACCTTTTAAGTGTATTATGCACTGTTCGTTTGAATTATCAAATATTGCATAAGACGAAACGACGAATTGATATAGTAAAAATCAACATGTTATTATGATTCAAGTTTTACTCCAGGCGGATAGAGATAGTAAACTTCATTAAAGTATTTCGTTTTTAAATGGCCATAAGCTGGACAAACTCAACACAAAATGGAATTCATTTTCTACCAAATCAACATTATTTTTTCCGGCATAATTCACAATACCTATTATTTCTCACAATCCTACTATGCCTAACCGTCTCTATTTTCAGCGTTTGCACGTAACTTCCTAAAAAAATATGATAATCCATATGAATGTATTTTTCAGGTTCTAATTCGGTTTTATAATGGCTTAATACACGTACTTATGTGGACTGTTAATTTCAATATGCCAGGTTTAGAATATCGAATCCTCGAATCTTTGGAAAAGTAGTGAGAATTTTTTTTTCTCCAACATTTTGATTTAGCCAGACATAAGAAAAAAGGAAGAGAAATAACATGTCTTTAACTTTGGTAGCCCAGGTGACACAGTCATTTTTTCAACATTAAACAGCACTGGTGTGGGTAGCGAGTGAAGGCATTCTTACAACCGTACAACAGTATTTAACACATCTTAAAAATACGAGGTACATTGTGGGTATCCTCTGCATACCCCCTAACGCAATTGCATTATTGGTTGTTTTAGGAACACCTAATTCTGTTTGGAAAAGTTGCATTGCACAATTTCAATATATCTACTAAATTTGGAAGCAGGACATTACCCCCACCCCCAAGTCAATTACTCCCTTGCCTCTACACCCCTGCCATTATCCCTCCCTCCATCATTTACCCCCTCAGTATATTACACATCGGTTTATTACCCCCCCCCCCGCTGTTACCATCCTTTACAAATACAGATACAAATAATCAATATAACATATTTTATGGCACTATAACATTATGATATGATGAATTTAATATAGAATATTCCAGGACAAGTATATGTTTTCAAGGCTGAGATTAATTAACTAAAATAAAAATTTGCAACAAACTCTTTTGAAATTTATTTGAATTTATTATTTATTCTGGGGCTATATCGATTATATGTTATATATTAATAGTCCGGGGTGTGGTGGTAAAAGAACGGGGTGGGGGTGGGGGTGGGTGTAATAAACAGCAGGGTAATATACTGAGGGTGGTAAATCATGGGGTGTAATAGCATGGGGTAGTGCCAGGGGTGGGTGGGTAATTTACAGGGGGGTAATGTCTTAGACTCACTAAATTCATATCAACAAATTTCTGACCCATAGCAAGCAATTGGTTTTATTACAGAATAGGAATTATTTTAAAGCAACCTCTACACTAAAACACTAAAACAGCCAAATCTTATTTGATTATTCAAAATCCTTGAAGTTGCTTTCTTTGCATGAGCCGTTAGTATCTCCTTAGCTTTCGTGCAAACAACTTTGGGGTGAAACAATAGACCTATGTACTTGTAATAAGGCACACCCTCAATACAAATTTTATTGAAAACCCATACCTACTTTTGCATCAGATATCCGTCATTTGTGAAGAAAAAAAAATTGTTTTATCGAGATAGAACATCACTGCAGTTTTATCACATATACGTTCGAAAATATTTATTTAGTTCTGAATAGCTTTACTGTATCGGCGCAATTAGCAACATCATCAGCGCAAAGTATTACAAAATATCATAAATATCTTCTGAGATAAATACATCTCTGTTGCATTCTAGCTTCAGCTGTGTAATCAGATCATTGACAGAAAGTAAAAGCATGATAGGGCTCAAAACACAACCTTGCCTTGTACCTAATATACATCTGAGGTAGGAAGGTTAAACCTTTAGGTGTTCGGACACAGCTTTGTCAGGTTGCTATACATATCTATCAAAACGTTAACTATATTACCATTCATACCCTTGCGTATTTCTGACAACCATAATTTATCATTCTTTACTTTATCAAAAGCTTTTTTAAAATCGACATACAAGCAATAAAATCTACCTCATATATATATATATATATATATATATATATATATATATATATATATATATATATATATATATATAAAAGAGCTAAAGCCTGAATAATAGACATATTGTCGTATGCGGATAATATTTCCTAAACACTGCTTGTGCTTCGTGTATTAGACTATTGTCCTTAAAAATTCTAATGTGCAACATATATTATTGTAATACTTCATACCTCACGGTGTCGGGTGCATGTCGTGGGTATTTTGAGCAGAAACTTGTATGTTGAATGACGGGCCAATATGGCAAGCGAGGTGTAAAATTTTTCATGCATTTTAATTCGAAAACATAGAGTGGCAAGAAGAAAGAAAAAGGAAAAAATAAAAGGACTCATTATTCAACATATTGAGCGCTTATTGGCTAGGTCTAGAATTGATGATGTGATAAAGAAAGCTGGTTGCTCTTAGCTGAATTGTTAAAACTACAGAGAGAGAGAGAGAGAGAGAGACAGACAGACAGACAGAGAGAGACCCGTCTATACACGCTTATACATTGAGTGCAATTGTAAATTACACTAACCCAGATCTGCAGTCGCATTATGCGAAGGCAAATCAGGGTCTATGCTGTTTGCAGTTGGGCTCGACTTATAAGCGAGTAAGACGGTCTCTTAGAAAGATTAGGGAAATAGCTATCACCCCTCACCCCCAAGGTTGTTTTTTTTTTCTATGTAATTGTCACTCTACTTCTTTTATGGTCTTCCTTTTCAAGTTTATCAATCCAATGGAAAAAGCCCCTGGACAAGAGAAAGATGTTATTTATTTGCTTTATATTAAGTTTTTATTTTCAAAGTTATAGACGAACAGAGAACACACATTTCGTTTGAGAAAGGTGTGTGCCATATTACGAACTATTTGCATATTTGTCCAACAATGATGCTATATCAAGAATGTATCGTAACATTTTTTATAAAAGAATGAAAACCATCGTCTCTACAAATTATTTTAGAACCAAAATACATTTTTAACTCGATGCTACAGTGTAAATGAAAACAAAATGTTACTTCGCACACTCACTGTGGCAATAAAAATACAAACCATTTGCAAATTTACCTATGTTTGGTGTCGGGAGGAATATTCTAGCACTCTCTGAATGAACAACCAAAGAATGACTTTGCATGTTTCCAAATAAAGTATTACATGTATTCTTCTATCGCATCATTTGCCTTGATCTTCATATTTGTACTGTATACATTTCTTTAAAGACATCAATGCTGTACGTCAAAACTAGTGTAAACGTAGTCGTTTGGGTTTGAAGATACCTAGCGATGTGACACTCTTTTCAAACATTTTGCAAGATCACTGCAGTTACGGTATGTTGTAAGGGGAAATAACTCTGCATTTTACTAGTGACGATCGAATACAATATTAATATACATCGTTTCTCAGAACGGCCGGTGAGATATCAAATTTTATTTGTTAATTTTAATTCACTAGTTGTTGTTATCTTTCTCATTATTGGGACATATTTAAAAAAATTCAAACTCCTATTTTGAAATATTGTGTTTTATGTGCCTCTTTCCAATTCCAAAATGTCCAGAAGGAAGATAATTGTGATAAATTTTATCATTTTAATAACCACAATTATTGACAGTTGTCATTTAAACAAAAATCAGTTTTTACGATGACAACAAACCTTTCCCAGACACAAGCATAGTTACAGAGGCATCTGTTTCATTTACCAATATGTTACTTTTTTGAGATTATCACTGGACATTGTGATGGCGCAACCATATTTCGTAAAGGAGAGCGGTTATATATAATGTATGTTTATCTTCAGCTACTTTTCACTCGACTACATCTCACACACAAAGTTTCATCAGCTACTTTTCACTCGACTACATCTCACACACAAAGTTTCATCAGTTACTTTTCACTCGACTCCATCTCACACACAAAGTTTCATCAGTTACTTTTCACTCGACTCCATCTCATATACAAAGTTTCATCAGCTACTTTTCACTCGATTCCATCTCACACACAAAGTTTCATGAAACTTGCAACAACAATTTATGGATGTTACACCACGAATGTGGAAGAAACACATTATTGTTGTTCTGTCCGTCTGATTGTTTGGCGCTTAGGTTATTGTGGCTATGCATTGGTGTTCCATGCATAAATTATTCGCAACCTGCATGAGAGATTAAAAGAAATCTGGCGATAATTGTGAAAATTGGACGATTGCATATAGAAGTATATAATAGATGGTCCAATCGTGTCTCCAGATTGAACAAGACAAGAAACTTTCTACGAATCTGCATTCATTTTCAGAGACATCAAATTGAAAAATCAATACTCTTCGTTTTTCAGCTATTCTAAATAATGTCAGTCGCAATGTGAAAAACATCGGCGAAATATTTCACGAAAAGTAGCACAAAAAATCACCCAAGTCACCCAAGAAATGACCCTGGTGGCAAAGACTGGAGTACATAAGAAATCCAATTGATGAGGTAGCAGTGTCACTACTCTGCGTCAGACATAAAGTCAGCCTCCACTTCTTCGTAAGTGTGATACTCAGCCTCTAATTCTTCATAAATATCATATTCTGCGGGGTCAAACTTCATTATAAAACTCTGAAATATAAATATCAAAACATATTAACACCTATTAGAAACATTAAAAGCAAATTAAAAGACGAATGATGGCGTGATAAGCTCGCCCAGTCTTTATTTTAAAAGGTAGCTTTTGAGTTGATTTCCGCCTCTCATTTATAAAAACAAAGCTACCACAAATCTCGGAATACGAACATAACATGAACACGAAGTTTGATACATTTTTATCTTGAGAAAATATAATTTTGTTGTTTGCAAATTTTTTGTTTATTTGTTCTAGGGCTTTATTTTTAGGGCGATGGGGTTGGGGTGGGCTGCAATGTAAATATATGTATTGTACATTTTCAATCAACGGGCATTGCAAATGATAAAATTGAATGCTAGGTAAAGGGCCTATATACTCCTGATTGACAAAATACACTTTATGCAAATAAAAAAAATGGTTTAAATGTTCGTGCCGTTTTTGTTTTACATGATTCCAACTTCAGTCTCATATCTCCAACAATCTGTATTTGCAGAAGTATAGAACGAATGATAAACAACAGACTCATATGGTATGTGAAGTCCCGCAATCTACTTTCAGACCTTCAGTGTGAATTCAGAAGCTAGACAAGCACATATACCCATATAGTCAAACCATAATCATTTATAAGAGAAGCGTTCCTAAAAACAGAACATAAATCAGCCGTCTTTTGGACTTGGTGGAAAGCTTCTGATACAACATGTAAGTACTACATAATAACATATTCAACTCAGGTTGAATGTCCGCCTACCTATCAAAGATGGAAATTTTCTAACTAAGGAAGGCAGCAACCTCTGACAAATCTATCCTCAGGATGGGAATGTACCTAAGGTAAATATGTAGTCAGTTGCCCTTTACAACGTCAAAATTAATAACGTAGTTGTTGTTGGTGCTGCTTTTGGTTTAATGCCATTTCCCAGCTATGGTAGGCTATAATATAGCGGCCAGTATAATTGTTGGAGAAAGAATCAGGGAAAACCTCAGTAAGAACCAACAATACATGGGAGCTACTGTCAGCTTTCTCATATACCCACACTGGCCGAGCTGGAGACTAGAATCCACGTGGACATAGGTGAGATTCCAGTGATGGGTAAACGCGAGCGCATCGACAACTCGGATACCCGGGGCTCCCAACAATGTAGTTAACCGATAAACTGACTCCTAATTATATTTCCATGCTTTTTGATCTGTTACTGATTACATAATTTGCATACTATTGAGCGTGAGCTTAAACAGAGATCAGAAATGGACAAAAGAAACGGGGTTTAAATTGTTTAAATCTAAAACAGTCTGTATTCGCTTTGCCTATTGCATATAATTTAACACGACCTTAAATTCTATCTGACGTTATCCTATTTCGGAGAAGACCAACACTTTAAGATTTATCATTTTGCCACAAAATAACGTTTCTGTTGCATATGAAATGCGTCAGGATTATATGACATAATGAATGGGAACCAGACCGGAAGATATTGCTCGGACCATGTAGGACTTCGTAAGACCTAAATTTGACTGTCACTCGATTGTATAGACCCCTTTACAGTTATTATATCCGCTTGAAAACACCAGACGGCGTATCGGTGAACTCACTTCTGGATAGTTCAATCAATAAAGATATCTGATTAAGATCAAGAAAACGTGGCAGACCGCTTACATTCCCCAAGCAGAATCGATATCTCACTATCTTAAAAAGAAATTCTATCAATATTTGATCAATTGTTTTACATCTTTTATTTTTTTCACTAACTTGCGCTGTTCTCAAATTTCAAAAAATGTTCTCTGCCCATTTCAGAACATCATTATCTTTCCATTACTACCTCATGCTCTAGTTTGTATTATTTGATTGTGCGAAATTGTATCGCTGCTTAAAACGATTGTTATTGCAATTTATCTTGCATGAAGAATAATGAAAATATGTTTATTGTTGTTTTTTTTTACAGTTTTAATCACTGCAGTTAGTGGAGGTTGAACGACAACGAGAACAAAATTCTAACTTCTTAAG